>CM018684.1:69223160-69783931 GCA_009363875.1 Mikania micrantha
CATGATTCAACTATGAATTATGGCTTGGGTGTTAATATTGCTACGTCACACAAGTGCTTGTGTCAAGTGTTACATGATAAATTCATAGGAGTGTTGAGTTATTACAGTTATAATTATCATGCAGATTTTTTTTATTGCATTATAAATACTTCACATATAAAGTTCATTGTTAGATTTCACCTTTTGCCTTGTTGATATTCATCTATGTCTGATAACCATATATTATTCTGGTTGGTGTTTTTTAATGACAACTTTTATTAGTATACACCCAACTAGTAAGAAATTAGAAAACATGTGTAATTTGCTTGTTATTATATTTTGTTTTAGTAGTTTTTTAAATAAGCTTAAGTTATATGTGCTTATTACTTGCTGATTATTAAAGTGATAAACTTGTACATACATACATATTATATGTATAATACTATAATTATAGAATCTATATAACATATCACACATTATTTAGGCATATAACATTGTAATTTTGTAGTAAACAGTTTTAATGTAGAGTTATATTTGCTATATTAAAAAAATATTACTAATAAACTTATTTAGGCTGCAATTTGCAAACCTATGAGTCAAAACTTATAGGTTACTTTATGCATATTTATACTTTGTTAATAACTAATTAATTACGTTACGTGCTATAGTTTTGTAATTATAAAATTTTTTCCCCTGTTTTTTCTCCTTTAATATTTGACTATGTTGATATCCCGTGTATTACACAGATTGTATAAAAAATATTATATAGTAACTAATAAAAATTTAGGTTTAAAAACGATTTTTAAGATAAAATTTGATTGAATTTATGTTATTTTTAACGTTTTATTTTTAAAATTGTATTAAAAACTATTTTTTATATATAAATTTTGTTGTTTAAACTTCTGGTTTTGTTTTATTAGGAAAATTGTTATATATATATATATATTTTATTTTCAAAATCTATTTTTTAATATTTTTTTTAAATTATTATTTATATAAAAATGTATAACTAAAATCATTAGGTATCGCATTTATTTAATTATTTGATATGAAAGAGAATATATAAGCATTTAATAAGACAGATAATTTGATAACATGGTTATAATGTGACACATGTCAAAAATGGTTTAAAATTTTGACAAGTGTCATTAAGTGGTCTAAGAATTTAACAAGCGTCATTTGATTAATTTGTTTTTTAAAAGTAGAAAGATATTTTCTTTATACAAATCTTTATTTTTTATTTTATATATTTTTTATTCAATACATGTAATATATTTATGGAAAAACTTCTTTTTTCCTCTCTATGGTTTGACAGTTTTAACCCTTTTGCTCCAAATTTTTCAAATTGATCATTATGCTCAATGTGGTTTGACAGTAACAACGTTTTTGCTCCGTATGGTTTCGAAAAAATAGAGTATAATTGAGACATATTAGAAAAGTTTGGAGCAAAATGGTTAAACTGTCAAACCACAGGGAACATAATGACCATTTTGAAAATTTTGAAACAAAATGTTAAAACTGTTAAATCACATGGAAAAAGAGAAGTTTTTCCTATATTTATTTTTAGCTATGCATATTGCATAATGCATGTCAACATGTGATGTACATAGAGACGCTAAAAAACGTTTTTGAGCCCAAACATGAAATGGTTTGGGATTTTGATTTAAACCGCAGGTTTTGAAACAAATCTGGAGTCTCATGTGAACCGGTTTGAAACCAATTAACTTTTTTACCATTTGGCTCATAAAACAAGCCTTTTTCTAACGGCTTTATAGCCGTTTCTAATTTCTAGCCATTGGAAACTATTTTTACCATTTAACTCTCAATCAAGGCCGGCCTTGGGAGGGGCAAGGTGGGCGACCGCCCCGGGCCCGACATTTTAGGGGGCCCGGAATTTTAAATTTTTTATATATTATATAAAAAATATATAAATAACCATCTAAAAACACATAATTTAAAGGGTACAAAAAATAATTTTCTTTAAAGTATAAGAAGTTACTTTCATTTTCTTTAAACTGGAGGTGTTCATCAGTTCAGTTAATGGTTTATTTGGTATAATTTAATTGGTTTTCAATTTATTTTCCTATCCAAAAACCTAACCAAATTTTAGTAGTGGTTTAGTTCGGTTTCAGTTAAAAATGAACAAATCGAATAAACCGATTAAAAACCAAATAAGCCGGTTAAAAATTGAATAAACCGATCTGAATAAACTGAATTTAGTCGAATAAACTGGTTAAAAACGAACAAACCGAATTCAACCTTATATATTATTGATAAGATAATAAATTTAAATCCGAATTCGGTTTAATCGGTTAATCAAACAAACCGAATTCAAAAAAAATTTGTAACGAAAACAGAACCAAAAACCGAAATTCAGATACGGTTAGGAACTGAATTTGGAATTCAGATACAGTTAGAAACCAAACAGAATTTGGTTCGGGTTTTTTCAGTTACAAATACGGTTTGATTCTGGGCATCTCAATTCTTAGGACCGCCCCTAAAAGGGCCCATTTTTTTTCTCACCCCAGGCCCCGTAATTTTTTTCATTCTCGGGGCCGGCTCTGCTCTCAATAACACAAAAAATGCTAAAAATGGAAACCGAAAATTGCTCTCAGAAATTCAAAATTCTCAAGTCACAAATGGCAAGTTCAAATTTTGAAAGTTTAGGTGGAATACAAAAAAGACTAGTGGGACTTGCTAAAGAATAAAATAGTAATGGAAGACGGAGTCAATATATTGATAAATAGGTCAATACCGCGTGTATTACACGAGTTAAATAAAAATAATAATAAATAATCAATAATAATACGATTAATAGTTTATATAGTTTAACACATAAGTAATAAGATAATAATATTATTTATTTAAACACTAAGTTTATTAAAGTTTGTTTTTTGAATATTTCGTTTTGAAAAACAATTATTGAATATGTTATATTTCATAACAATTTGGATTCAAAAAAATTTTTACTCTTTTAAAATTAATATATATTTTTAAAGCTTTTAAAAACCTTTTTTAATTTAAAAATGTATAAAAATATAATATTATTATTATTGAATATGGATGCATTTAATAGAAAAGAGAGACGGGAAATTTTTTTATAAGGATAATCTACGAAAGTGATATGTGACACATTTTATTTTGATTTATTAGTATAGATAGATTATTTATCAAAATATAAAATGTCTAATTTTTCGTAATAAATTTACGTTTGTTATTTCTAAAATTTATAAAATAGCAAAAAACACTTTATTGGATGATATTTATATAATTTAGTATTTAATTGTTTTTAATAATATATTTTTCTTAATAACCGGTTTTTTCCGGTTAACAACTTTAGTTTTAACAAGGCATGTGCAAAGTCAGGTACCTGGCCCGACTCAACACCATCTGGACGGAGATCGAGACTGATTTTAACTAATAATCGAGACCGAAAACCGAATCAGATGACATTGGCGGGTATCGGGTACTGAGGTCTCTCAAGTATCAGTCATGTTAGCAAAAGAAAGATCAAAAACTAAGAATTAGGGCCATTGTTTTCTTGCTATTTCTTGGATATTTCTCTGTCAATGGAGCCTGAAAAAATCAATGCAAGCACATCTAGGCCTAGATGTAACTGTAACATAGTTAGATGAAAGCACGTCGCATCTTTCGTCTATCACCACCGGCGCAACTCTTGCCTTTCCCACCGCCTTGCACAACACCTCTGGTCGCCGCCCCCACAACACCTCCGGTCGCCGCCCGCACAGCTGCTCCCCTCGCCGCCGCACAGGTCCTATCACCGCCGCACAACTCTTCCATGTGGGCGAGCGCCAATATCCGGTGATCATCGGCAATTCTGCGGTGTTGACTGGTGACGGTTAAGTAAACGTGAAAGATCTCCGGTTGCTGCTTGTGGAAGAACGTGAAAGAAAAGTTGACCCGCCAGGTGTTCGATCCAATGCCTCAATGAAGTGAAGGTCTTAAACAACTTGGTTTTTTTTTAGCAACCTTGTGAAGTGGGTATTGGTTAAAGCGATTTGATCTTGTAATTTAGATTCGATTGTGTTAATCTTTAGCTAGCCGCCATGGGGTAAGGGGTTTTGTGGGGTTCCATTTAGAGGGTGGGCAACCCGCGGTTGCTGCCCTCCTTCGTCTTGTATAGAATTTACCAATTTTCTACCACCCACAACTCATCTCGAGTTTGGTGTACCATTAGTGTGTTTTTTCTTCGGTGGCATTTTTCCTACACGCATGGCTCCTGTGAGGGGGCGTCGGAACGGTAAGTCAGTGGGCCCTGGGCAAGGCTCTGCTAGTGGCTTAAGGACCTGCCCTTTCAAATTTTTCCACGAATGTAAAGATGGCAAACCGGGGTCTGTGGGTTTTTTCCGCCTACTAGAACACATGCAAAGCACCCACCTCAAGACAGAATGCCGAAGGCTATCTTTAAAGGGGGCTATCTCCAAGGACTTGGACCTTTTTTTGGATGTTGCGGAGGTTCTTAGGGCAGGGGATAAATGGTTATGTGGAAAGTGCATGGTGATGCATGCACTCAGCAGGGGATGCAAGCATGATAATGAGGTCGTGTTGTTTGCCATAAACTCGGGGGATGTTGAAGATTTCATTGTTGGGATCCGGAAACCATGTCAAGTGGTGGTTAACACAAACCCACGTCACCCAGCAGGGCTCGGGGGTAAGGTTAACCTCCTTGAGCATGTTTTCTCCCTCCCCATTCAGACTGTTAAAAGCATTCCCCCAAGTTTTCGGTTGTTGTTTGCTCAGGTTCTAACAGGTGCTTTGCGCAAAGTGGTAGCGTCGCCAGGATCGGTCGACAATTGGGTCCAATTGCTTTTACTTCCGCGTTGCACCTTGCGGGTGGTTAGACCATCCTCCAGACAAGAGCGGAGATCAGGGAACAGGAAATCTCTGCAGTGTAGTAACATCTTGCACGCGCTTACAGTTTGGAAAGATGGGTCTGGGTTTGATGACTTAGTCTCTTCCCTATTGGATAGCGTGGAGGAGACGGGGGCTCCTAGGGGAGAATGCAGGAGAGAGGAAGACAAAGAAAGGGACCCTAATATTAAGCAATGTCTTCGCAAAGTCAGGGATGGACATTTCACGGCTGCGGTTAAGGTCTTATGCTCTAGTGGAGTTGCCCCTCTAGGTGATTCGACCTTAAAAGCTCTTATTGATAAACACCCGGTGGTGCCGCCCCCATCCTCACCTTCCAACCCTTTGGCCCAACCCACTCTTGTTGTTGATGGAGAGTGTGTGTTCAAATGTATTCGATCCTTTCCTAAAGGGACGTCTTGTGGTAGAGACGGGATGCGGGCCCAACACCTGTTAGATGCTGTTGGTGGGGAGGGCTCGATTACTTCCTCAGGTTTGCTTGCGAGCATTACTGAAGTTGTTAACTTATGGCTTGGGGGATCCTACCCTAAGGTGCTTGCTGAGTTTGTTGCCTCGGCCCCCCTCACTCCCTTATTGAAGCCTGATAAAGGAATTCGGCCTATTGCTGTGGGGGGTATTTGGCGAAGGTTAGTTTCCAAGGTGGCGATGAAGAAGGTCGGGAAAGAAATGACCCAGTACTTGGGTGACTATCAATTTGGGGTCGGGGTGCCAAATGGAGTAGAGGCAGTGCTTCACAGTGCAAACAGGTTTCTCAACTCGTTTCATGCAGATGGTTCCTTAGCCTTGCTTACTGTGGATTTCTCCAATGCTTTCAACACGGTCGACCGCACAACCTTTCTCCAAGAGGTTCATCAGCGTTGCCCGTCAATCTATCGGTGGGTCCAATTTCTTTACGCCCAGCCTACTAGGTTATATGTTGGTAACGAGTGTATTGGGGCTACTACCGGAGTTCAACAAGGAGATCCATTGGGGCCCCTTCTCTTTGCCCTTGCCTTACACCCTCTTATTCTCCGGGTTCAGGACCGCTGTAAACTTCCGTTTCATGCTTGGTATTTGGATGATGGGACGATTATTGGCAACGCCTCTGAGGTTGCTAAAGCCTTAGACATCATCAACGAGGGGGGGCATCTCTAGGGCTTTATCTCAACATTAAGAAAACGGAGGTTTTTTGGCCGACATGCGACGGGCGGAAAGTTCAGGATGGACTTTTCCCGAGAGGGATCGGTAGACCAGAGAAGGGGGTTAAGCTCCTTGGTGGAGCTGTTAGTCGGGATCCTAGCTTTATTGAGGAGTTGGCAGGGCGGCGGGCCTCAGGGTCGGTTGACCTCATGAAACTCTTATCATGTCTGAGGGATCCCCAATGTGAACTCCTTCTGCTAAGGTCGTGCATGGGGGTTGCTAAGTTACTTTTTGGGCTGCGGACTTGTCAACCCTATTTGATAGAGGATGCGGCATCTCGGTTCGATGATAGCCTTAGAGAGGCTATAGAAGACATAGTAGTGGGTGGCGGCCTCTTCTTTGGTGACCTCCAGTGGCGTCTGGCATCTTTGCCTATGCGTTTAGGTGGATTGGGCCTCTTATCAGCTCGAGATGTTGGGGTTTATGCCTTTGTGGCGTCTAGAGCTCAATCTTGGGAACTACAGGATCATATCATTCGAAACAGTGGGGTCGTCGGGCTTGACCCGGACTATCAGGAGGCGCTCCAACGCTTAAATGTCTCTCTCCCAGACTTGGATATTGGCGGTTTCTCTAACAAGGACACCGCCCCCTCGAAGCCACAAAAAACTTTGGCGAATGCTCTGTTTAGCAAAATCGCTCAAAGCCTGGGAGAAGCTTTTGATTTGTCACCCCGCCAGAAGGCGGTGTTTGAGTGCCTGAAGGGTCCCCATGCTCAGGAATTTTTGACCGTTATCCCGATTGAGGGGTTGGGACAATGCATGTCTGCAGTAGAATACAGATCCATTCTTAAATACCGGTTGATGATCCCTATGTACCCGGAAGATGAAACCTGCCCGATATGTCGTAAAGCTTGTATGGATAAATACGGGGAGCACGCAGTTCATTGTAAAGAGCTCCCTGGGTTCAAATATCGACACGACTGGGTGCGGGATGTTTTGTGGGACATCCTGCGAAGAGCTGGGATTTCTGCTAGGAAAGAGGCCCCTGTGAATTTCCTCACAGACCCTATGGAAGGGAGATCTACTCTGCGGCCAGCGGATCTGCTCGTCTTTGGCTGGGCTGGGGGGAAACATGCTTGTGTAGACCTCACATGGGTTTCCCCTTTGGTTGGTTTAAGGGAAAACGGGTTTGTGGCCGGACAAGCAGCAAGAAAGGCTGAATCAAAGAAAGTGGATAAGCACGCTAAAGCTTGTGCAGAGAACCAGCATGTCTTTGTCCCTTTTGCCTTTGATACTTTTGGCTCCCTAGCGCCAGAAGCTATCCACTTCTTGACAAGGGTTCAACGGGTCATCCACAACAATTGTTCAACCCCAATGGGGCAGGAGTTTGTGTTTGGAAGGTTAGGATTTGCAATTCAGAAAGGGTTGGCGGCGCAGCTTGTTGCCCGTCTACCTGCTGTTTTGATGTAACGTGTAAAGTAACTTGTGTTTTAATCTTTAAAAAACAATTTGTTTTCTATTTTAATATATGCAAAAACTGCAATATTTATAAACTTTTGAGCTACAAAGTTGTTAGACCTATGCAAAATCGGGTACATGACCATTCAACACTAACCAAACCGAGACCGAGTCTGAGACTAATTTTGGTTAATAATCAAGACCAAAAACCATAAGCAATACATGTTATGGTTTCATCGGGTTTGGGTTTACCCTTTCAGAACACCAGATCCCTTCCAAAGGACCCAAACCGCACCAAACCTTTTTCAGTTTTTCTTGTTGTTTGTTTTTTTTTAACCCGAACTGTGCACCTTTTAAATGTAAGCACGGACCCATTCTTCATGATGTTGTATTAGTCCTATTGGTGTTGCAATCCAACAATAAAGTTAAATGATGCTACATATATATGCGTACGTATATATGTTGATTCACTTACGCTATGTTCTCGAGTTTGTTAAAAGAGAGAAATGAAAGGAAAAGAAAGGAGAAGAAATGAAAAGAAAGGAAATGAAAAGAAGTGAATTCTTTCCTTCCATTTCTTTCCAAATCGGAAGGAAAGAAAAGTTAAATAATTTTGACTAGTTTTCCTTCCATTTTCCTCCCTTTCCCTAGTTAAATGAAACTCGGGAACACACCAGTTGTTATTTTCCTTTACCTTCCTTCGTTAAATGAAACTCGGGAACACAAACATGTTTCTGTTTCCTTCTGGTTCCCTTCTTTTCTTCCATTAAGTGAACTCAGGAACAGAGCGTTAGACTTCTTTAATGAAACGCATCTCGACCTCGCTATAAAAAAATGGTGAACGCCACCATTAGGCGCCCCTTACCGACCGGTCACACAACTAACATTAGGGAGGTAAATCATGTGACCCATGGAAAATTAGGTGGTGTCGGGCTTTAAACCTTAACATTCATTAAGCGCCACCATCTTTGAGGGACACTTGGCATTATTGTATGCCATCTCTATTTTTGTTTTCCGTTCTAAAAATTTAACCCGAAAAACTAAACATGCGGATTATTTTCGGATTCTTATATTTAATTTTTTAAAGTATTTTATTTCTTGTACTAACTTTCTATAATTAAAATTAATAATTAATTATGACATACTTATTAAATCACGTGTAAAAATCCTTTCCAATTTCCAGTTGTTTAATGACATCTAAATCAATTCCAACTAACATTAAATTGATTGTTCCTTTCCATTTCTAAAACGTAACTAGGTTAATATATATAGATGAAACCTTCAAGTATTATTTTTACATCAACTTTCTCTTAATTGTTGATATTACCTTCGTGAATCTTTCAAGTAAACGTATTGACAACACCGTCATACTCATCTTGAATGTTTCTGTCACACCCCCAAATTCCCACTAGTGGTGTCAGTCCACGTGGGTGTGACGTGACCAGGATCACAGCTCTTTGGTCATATAGAACGACTCTATATGAATTCACAATCAAACAGTTTTACAGAATAATATAAGTTTCATAAATACGCAGCGGAATATGTTTAAAATGTCATAGCATAAATAAGTTGCAGCGGAAAAGTAAATTGTTACACAGCGGAAAGTAAATAGTTTTAAACATTACATAGTTTAAATTGTTTGAAAACAAAACCAATGCACACAAAGCCTAAGACACGAGTCTATATGCGAGCCAGACTCCTATCGTGCTTTCTTGTGCGCATCCTAGCGTATGCTCCATTAGTTACCTGAGAATTCATGCGAAAAGTGTCAACTAAAAAGTTGGTGAGTTCACAGGTTTAGACAGACTGAAAAGTAAACAGACATATACTGGGTATGTTAAGTTTAGTTGTTGGATACTACGATCCGTGGAGTGTGTCAGTTCATCTTACCGAAACTAGACTGTTCCCGTTTGCCTCCACAGGTCATCGCTGAACCCGCATTCCCATCGAAATTACACTCGTTATTCACAACATACCAGTCATACATCTAAAATAGTTGCATAGTATTCTCACCCCAAAGTTAAGTAAAACAGTTGTAAAGTAAAAGTGGGGCTGTAAACTCACCTGAGTTAAGTAGTGCGTTCTTACATAATCGAGTAGCTCACCGGCTAGCAGTTACCTATATCACATAGGTGTTATGAGTTCGTGTTCACATATGTGGGTCTCACAAGACCGTGTTTGATCGTGTTGACCGTGTTTGACCTAACGACCCCTTGGCGACGGTTTTGGATCAAGTGTTCGTGTAACGTGTGTTTTAGTGTCGTGTGATGTGTACGGATACCAAAGTCACTTTCGTAAGGAAACTTACTATTTATAGTAAGTTTCTATTTCAGGAAAGTTTCCAAATTTGGCAAGTCATGTAAGAAGTTATATTCCGTTTATCCTAGCATGCATATTTATCCTAAGTGAGCATGTTATCACATAGCACATAGTTACACTTAGCCGATTTAGCACGTTTTGCGCGTAAAAGTTACTATAATTAGAAAGTTACTAAAATAAGCAAATGTGACAAAGTCTAGATACAAATCTCGTAATAATATCATCATCTTAGTTCTAAATAGACATATAACAATAACCGATATGACTAGCATGCTCCTATTCACAAATTTGTAGAATAAAGTTACTATTTATAGTAACTTGTGATAAAACACATTTTTCAACCATTTTAGGACATAAAATCATTTATTAACATCATAGCAAGTTTAACTAAGCATACTAAACATGCAACATCTTCCAAATTCATCATTTCTAGCAAACTTGAAATAAAAAGTTTCTATTTATAGTAATATTCATGAATATCCTAATTCTAACAATTCTATCCCTTCAAATGCATCAATAACATCATCTAACATGTTTCTAAGCATAAATCAAAGATTAAATCACATGCATTTGATCATTTCATCAAGAATCACCATTTTACAATGTTAAAGTATCCATTATTAGCAATAATCACCAAATGATCATTCCTTGACCAAATCAATCACTCTAATCCATGTAGATCTTTTCACATATCATTTCTAATAACATTTTATCATCAAACATCATCTAAAACAATGTGGATCGTACATGCATGTTACTAGAAATACCCTTTTGTGACCAAATCATCAACATGCACATTGACATTATCATGGGTCGTCATAGAAACTCATTTAATCAATCTAGATCATCAAATAACACAAAAACATCAACAAACCCAGATTCAAACATAGGAAATTCGTGCATGTGAAGATCTAGTGTGTGTATGCAAGCTTTGGTCCTTGCATGTGGGTTTAGGTGCAAGATTAGTGCGTAAAGGATGTAGATCTACCTCACAAGGCTTCGAATCAATGAAATAAGACTTGGGGTAGGTCGTAGAGCTCCTGGGAAACGTTGATGAGAGGGTAGTAGCAGCTTGAGGATGATAGATGGCACCTTCAATGGCTTCTTTAGGTTCTAGGACTCCAAGTTCTTCAACCTTGAACTTCTTATGGTCCAACAATGGCTTCCAAGAGGATTTAGAGGTGTATTAGAGGTGATGGCAGAGGGTTTTGGGAGTTTAAATCGAAGGGTTTGCGTGTGGGTAAGTATAAAATGAGTATAGTAGGGTAATGATGGTTTTGTTCTTCTCAAAAAGATTTTTCTGCGATTTAGGTTGCTAGGTGTAACGCCTGTCGAGAAGCCCTGGTATCCAGGCGTTACGCGCGGGCCAGCCGATTGAGAGGCGCCCTTTCCTCATCCGCGCGCATCGCCAGGGGTCAGAGTGCCGGGTCAGGCGTACCGCCTGGCCCATTTTTCAGGCCCAATAAGCTTGTTTTGTTGTTCTGGACCCATTTTTCGCGTATTTCTCGAGTACGATCATCGTTTCGGAACATATGAACATTGTTCTACTTAACTTAGGTTCCTCGGAACCTATTGTGCGGTGAAAGTGTTCTGTGGTTCGATCCGTTCACCAACGTTCGTCATTCAAGACATGTGCGAGTGTTGTGCGATAATTCCTTGAACCATCGATGTGTTTGGTCTGTCGTGCCACGTGTCACACTAAACATTCATAATTCTAGTGCCACGTATACAATAATAATTCACATTATTATTAAAATAATATAAATGCTGACCTGGAATTTGCGAGGTGTCACAGTTTCGAATATATATCGTCGACATATAGTACTTCTCTAACCAACTAAAATAATATTATTTGTATATCCGGTGAGTAAAATACTTTTAGACAAGTGTAAGTAACAATCTTTTTTACAACAATCATTTTTTTTGTTAGATATATTATAATTTTATCAATTACGTTATCACTTTCTATTATTCAAGAACATTGTTAAACACATGTTAGAAAACTAAACTATAACACATCAAATGTTTGAACTTTGCACACATTCATATTTTCAATCCATGTAATGTTTTAATTCAAAAAATCGTAATAGGTTAATATGTTCTGATCTTTTATAAAATTCAACATTCAGACTAATAATTTAATAAATAATTGTTTTTTATTACACACATATTTTTTAGACATTTTCGTTCATAGGAAAGATAACTGAAATTGTAACTTCTAAACTAAATATTACGGATATAATAATTTAAAACTTTTTTTTATCAATTTGTTTAAATTTATTTGTATCAGCTATTTAATTAATTGATTGCTATTTTATTTTCTTATATTTTTGTCCTAAAATAGCTGAATTTTTAATGCGCATTTTAATCGTCAATGGTTTAAAAATCTCATATTTTAATTAATTAGTTTTTATCTAACTTTCAACTTATTTACTTAACGTTATTTAATTAAATGTTTTCTTAATAAAAATTATTTAGATAAACAAATGTTTGAAATACGTAATTCTTTTCAATGGCTGCCAAAAAAAATAAAATTAATACCATTTAATCTTTTAATTTCATTATTTAAAAACTTAACTGATTAACATAAATATCAACATATTCATATTTCTTTTTTAAATCACATTATATGGTGCACGAATATTACATATTCGATCGTTTAAATATAATTCTTAGACATCATGACGATTTTAGGATCCCATATTTGTTATCCGTTTTATCGACACATACAACCTTTCTAAACAATTAGAATAATATTACTTATAAATCTGGTAAGAAATATACTATTATACCAACAAAACTATAAACGTTGTAAAATTCAATTATGTTCGTTCAAATGAAGACAAATATAGTGTTATCAAAGACAATTATGACCTTGTATCATTTAAACATTGTATTTTAATCAAGGGTAACGGATTTTATAAATCATTTTGTTTAAAAAACATGAATTTAAACTTATGAACAAATGTTTTGATCATACTCTACTGGAAAATTTTTAATATTATATCATACTTTTTAATATTACAATTACATACCAAGAATTCCAAAAATCCTAATAAATTAAAAAATTGTATGTCAACTTTTTACATACAATAGTCTAGCGGTGTTGCAATTAACGGGAGAAGCTGTACCTAATTGAGGTCAGGGGTTTAAGCCTGAGCAAGAGAGTTAGGGAGAGGGTTTACGGATTTATCCGGTTCCCGCTTATTTGGTGGGTGGAGGGGTGACGACTGGGTCTGCCCTTGGATTGTGCCCGTGTGGGCTTAAATCAGTCATTCAGCCTTAAATCGTTCAAAAAAAACTACATCTCATTATAAGCTATAAAAATAAACGATTCATTATTTAATTTATTTTATTTTATACTTTAATATAGTATACATAATACACTATACAATCATCATGTTATTTATTTTGTTAATTACTTAATTTCATCATCATTTCTCTAATTAATTATCACGTGAATGTTTAAGTATATGTCGAAAAGATTAAATGCTCAATGTTTATCTTCCAAAGTGTCCATCATAAATGATAACTCAAATTGTAAGCATAACAGTAAATACTATTTTAAATTTAGATTGTATCTTAGTTATATATGAAAATTAAATTATAATTAAAATATTTATTGTTCTATTTTTAGCCACATATTGATTCTCGAGTATTTATTCCAAGAATTAATATGATACGTTCAGACCTGAAGATTTCATTCAAAGACAAATTCCAATTTCAGTATGTTTTGCGATGACTATTAATAAGAGCCTTGGACAATAACTACCAAAAGTTGGATTGTATTTGAGACAACCAGTCTTCAGCCATAGACAATTGTATGTGGTATTATCAAGAGCCAAGGTTAGGAATGTGATTAAATTACTAATATTATATTTAATGTGTTGTATAAAGAAATATTTAGAGATTTATGATTTACTTATAACTGTTACATTATATGTTTAATTTGATGTTCTTCTTTTGAAGTGGTATGGTTTTTTTCTAATTTCTTATTTCATATATTTATGGATTATATCAGTAATTTTTACTCAACCCGTGTAACACGCGGGTTATTAACCTAGTTCTATAATAAATAAATTAATGCATAAATTTGTAGCTATGTTATTTGAGTTTAGCCAACTATGGCTGAGGATAGATTCCAACTACTTTTATTTAAAAATATATATATGAAAACCCATAACGTTTCCGAATATTAATGTCACATGTATTTTATTCAGCAATGGACCTAGAAAAAATTTTCATGGGTGTCAGAAACGTTTTATATGGGTTGTTTCTTGCATGTAGGTGTTAAATATTTTTGCGTATCTGTTGGGAGTGCATTACATATATACCTAACAAAAAATTTATAGGCGTCAGGCGAGTTTCAAGCTTATACCTTGGGTCCGGCCCTGATCTATTTTATATCCTATTAAAACTTATACATAGACCCCTACCACTTGAGAAAACAAACTTTTTTTCTGCATTATATTAAGGATATGTTTTGGGGACATCGGGTTTTATTGACCATTTAACGTGACAATACGAGTATGACTGTTTTGAGATGATAGATGGATTCATTTTTATTTTTATTTTTTATTTTTTATTTTTCCTGTGACATTGTGTTTTGGTTTTTAAATGATTATCGATTGGATTGGGTAGAATTATAGAAAGTTAGTAGAAGTTAATCAAAATCTCAATAATAACAGACATTTTCGAATTATATTAAACAATAACATGCTTATATTCATGTTAAAAGGTTAAAATAAATTTAAAAGATCTCATTTTTAATTTTTTGCTTGTCATAATGTCATATCATTGTCTAAAACTAAAAGTATACAATGTCTATCTTCAAAAAATATAGGGTCATCATGTAAAGAGAGAGTATTATTGTCTGAAACTATGTAGTATCACTTCAATGTTAGATGACTTAGATCCATACAGGCCGTTTCTGAAAATTAGGTGCCCTGTGCAAATGCTAAAAATGAGCCCATGTGTTTGCGTGTTTAATAATTAGTTTGTAACTAAATATTAACTGAGTTAATTTGTTTTTCTTATTTAAATTTCAAATCGTAATGAGTTATTGTGTCAAATATTTATGAAACAAGTTTTTCTTTTAGCTATGTAACTATGTTAAATATTGGAATGTAAATTATTCGGTATATATAATATACAATTTTTTAAAAAAAATTAGGCCCTCTAAAAAATTAGGTCATGTGCGGTCGCATCTTCCGCACTTACTTTAAGACCCCCTGGATGCATATATAAGACCGTGTGTAATGGTCAGGTCGCTGCAACGGCGGGGTGTAAAAAATGGGCAGGAGTCAGCAGGAACACCCCCCCCCCCCCCCGGACGGCTTCCAAAATTGATCCCAACGGTGCCTGCTCCTCGCTTTCTCCTCTTGTTTGTATTTGGTGGGGAAGGTTTTTCTATGAGGGTGTGGTGATGATGTGCCACATCGAGAAATGTTTTTTCAGTAGGGTAGCTACTGTAGGGTTTTAAGGTTTTCAAATGAATGGGAAAAGATTTTAATGGTGTGACCACTGTGGATAGTCAGTCTAACATGCAAAAAAAAAACCAAACAAACAAATAGGTGTTACAATGTTAAAAAACTAGATCTATCCCTAATTGTCACAGATGGCGTGCAAAATGAGTGAGTTCGAGTTTGAATTGAATCAGGTTGGGTTTTATTAAGTTTATACATTTTTATAAAAAACTTGATAACTATGTTTATGAAAACTTCATTGTATCAGTGAGTACAAAAATAAGTATCTTGAGTGAGTACAAAAATAAGTTCTTATACAAACAAAAAAATAATAATAAATCAATGATAAGCGGATAAAAATATATCAATAAAATAATACAACAATATTATTATAACAAAACCATACTTCTTACATATAAAAAATATATTAATATAAAAATAATTTTATATGTAAAATACATATAAAAAAATCCAAAATTTGAGGCCCTAAAAAAATTGAGCCCGATGCGGTCGTACTTCCAGCATTACCTAAGGGCCGGCTATGTATTTATGAGATGGTATGTGTACAACATTTTCGCAAATTTTTGACCATTCAACCCGTTTTATTTAATGTTAAAACCTTTCACGTCAGCGGGTCGTTTTAGATAACGCTGCAAACAAGTCAAACTCAGTGACGGAGCTTGACATGTAAACTAGGGGGCAAATTAATTTTTTTCAGGATGAGCGAAATAAAGGTTTTTAAAAAATTTTACACTACGTATCGGGAAATATACACTACTGCACGAAAAAACAGGGGGTCCCCCCCCCCCCCCGGGTCTGAACTAAGCTACGTCCATGATCAAATTTATTAAACAATTCGAGTATAACGGAGTTAAATTTATTTAGTATTAATTTGAATACAAAAATGACCCGAAACATATAACAAAATCGAGCCCAAGTTTATAAAAGATCACGACTCAAAACCATTTGTAACACAAAAACTTACTTGAAGTCTATAACAAATAAATCTAACTATTTATACTTTCTAAACAAAAACCACGGACAAATGAGTAGCTCAAAATAACCTCTTTGTTTGTTTGGTCACCACCAAATGACAATGGGCTCCGCAAAATTGAGTAGATCCACCCATTCGGGCCCATGAACAATAAACACGCATCAATGGGTTGTGCATTATGCTTTGAAGGTAAGTCACCAACCCGTCTTGGCCCGTTTCATGCCACCGGACCCAAAAGGTGACACGCTGCCTCTGGGCTGTGGGCTGTCTTCTTTAAAGTTGGAGTTTAGCAGAGCTAGTTCTCGTAATTGTTGTCTCTTGTACAAATCTTGAGACTCATCCTGAAAAAAGAATAAAACAGGTCAAAAGACGATAGATAGCCGGTCAAAACAGGTAATATTAAACATGGGTCATGCTGGCGGGCTGGGTCATTTGACCCAAAACATTTTTTGGTCTGCTTTCAATGTGTATTTGTTAATTTTTAAAATTGCCAGTGCATCAAAATGGTACAAATACAATAGTAATCAAAGTTTTTGAATAATACATGCGTTATGCCACTTTCAACCCATTCCCATTTAGTCATCTTATACTATTTTCTCCGAAAGAGATAAATGGCCCGAATTGACCCATTTATAAGTAAACAAAACGGGTTGAATTGCCGAATTTAGTAGCTTTTGTGCATGAGGTACAACTGCAATCATGCAGGGCAATAATGTTGACATACCACTGGTTTAAGCAGCTCTTCGATGATTTCTTGTGCTTGTCTCAAACGTACATCGATTATAGTTGCAGGTAACTCAGCCTCGATCAAAATGTGAAGTGGTTCACTAAGGTGCTCATAGCCCGGTCTACCCCTCAAACTCTCCTCCTTTATCCAAAAAATAATAGTTATATAATTAATAAAAATTTGTAAAAATTTGCAAGTACCTAAAACCTACAAGTACTGACTACTGAAAATCAGATCTTACATGTTAAAAGAATTCTTGCCTCATTTTCACAAAAATAAAGATAAAAATCAGATTTTTCCATCAATGAAAACAAACGTATAGCAGTTATACACTTAATATTGGATTGATTTGGGTTATGTATTATCTCTAACAATCAGGTTAAATGTTTACAATCAGAAGATATGGTAAAATTAAAACGAGCCAACGTTGCCCAAAGTGTCAAAGAATGCATACAACTTCCTAGACTACTTTATTTAAAATAAACCATTATAGTAACAATACAGCTTTTGTAATCATATTTAATACATAGCTCGTAAAAGAAAAACACAACAATAAATAAGGATATAATATATTTATTACTAGTAATTTTACCTTTTCTGGGTCTTTAATGGAGCCCTGACCTCTAATAAACACACGACATCCGGTTGAGGCTTCCACTCGCTTCAATGAATTGCCTCTAGGACCTAGAAGCCTCCCAACAAAGTTGAACTGTTGATGTTTAACAGAGATAAAAAAAGGAAAAAAAAACCTTAATAAGTTCTATTTGAAATGACATATTTTTCGATGAATTTATTTAAAGATAATGTATCACATACATTAGGGAAGCTGTTTACTGGTATATTCAAACGCAATATCCTCTTTGTAACGAATGAACCCGGGCTTGGTGGTGCTGCATTCCAATGATCAACTGGCAATCCTTGTGTCATGCCTAATCTCTGTGAACAATAAGTCTACGATTAGTATGATTAATTTGTAAAACACCAACCTACTTTCCCTTTTATCACAAATCAAACAGGTAAATTTTAAAAAGTAGGTAATCAAACAGGTCAAACAGTTTAAAAGGTTGACAAAAGCAACCTTCTGAATTGTTTTCATTGAATAAGATGGATTATTATTTCGATATGAGTTTTTGTAATTATACGCAATCTATCGATTCTCATTTTCAATTATATATATGGGCTAGCATAGTATTCTCTGGCAAACCCAACCCTATTACAAATTTATGACTCATTGTTTTCAATGATCGGTCTGACACGCCTATTTTGTGACCTGTAATTTTGTGTTTCTGAAACATTAAAGATCATGATAAAATATGGATGGAAATTGGAAAATAAGATCAAAACACACAATCCTTTATTCATTTATGAAACCACCAAAATGTAGCCATCGAAGTACAACGATAACAACCAAGACTTGTTCAAAACTGCAACTAAGTTAAAAAAAACCATAAACAGATGCAAACAACTAATGACATGCAAACTTGAGCCAAGACCATTATTCAATTGGACTTGAACAAACAAAAGACTCAAAAACAACCCAATAACATAGGTTGTCGCAGACTGGTTGAGTAATGAGTCAAATGGGTCAAATTTTAGTGAGTAATGAGTCAAATGAATCAAGTTAAGTTGATCCCCGAAATACTTTTTAGTCCATTTCCTTTATTCTTTTGATGGATAACTAGTACATTTAATGATTATAAACACTACAATACAACAAAAACAATTTAACGTTTTGTATAAATCTAATTAGGAGATTGCAAGCGTTAAATACACTTCTCTAGACCGTTTAACTTATCAAAACGTTCCATGAACTTGTATAGCTAATCTTTTTTAATTAACCCTTTCGTGTGTTACATATAAAACAAAACCCAAAATCGACCTATTCATATGCAATCAACAAAGATTGCTACTCTAGTCGTAAACTAAGAATGTAATGCTACAAAAGAGAATATATTACATATATTGAATTATTTTTAAAATAACGTA
The DNA here is from genome assembly GCA_009363875.1 of Mikania micrantha. NCBI lineage: Eukaryota > Viridiplantae > Streptophyta > Magnoliopsida > Asterales > Asteraceae > Mikania > Mikania micrantha. The sequence continues at coordinate 69,242,097 of CM018684.1, forward strand.
AGTTATAAAACTTATATTCACCTCGTGTTGGAGGGGACTCCAGCCTGCATTTCCATTCCAACGGATTAAGTTATTACTAGCATCAACATCAGTAATAACGTCTAAAGGATTCAAAGGACTCGGGCTACCACGTTGTAGTCTATCAAAGTCATTAAAGCCTTGATTCGGTATTGCTGTTGAAGCCCTGAATATCTCTGCAGATGAAATAGATTAATAATATTATTAATTAGTGGAATAATTTTATTGCATTTTGATATAATCAAACTATTTTTAGTATGTTTAGAAGTGTGCATTGTAACATTCAATTGCAAATTGGAAAAGATTCTGAGCCTTAAACCCTACATTGTATGCAAGAATAAGCAATTCAAGAAAATAATTTATGTGAAGTTTCATTTTCAAGAAAATGTGTTTTCCAAGTTTCAAAACACTTCAAGTAATGCACTTTGATCTATAGATTTACAACAAACAAACAAACCATTATAAACAACAAATCAATACATACTAACAGATTAGTTGAAGAACAAATCAATATCAACTTGAAAAATCAATCAAAAGATCTTGAAATCAGCATCCATATTGAAAATGCATTACATAAGTCAAGATTCATAACAAAAGATAACACTTTATGAATAATCATGCCAAGAAACAATTCAAAGCTTGAAAAACGGATCCAAATAGAGTAAAAAGATTGAACCTTGATTCAACAATTTACTGCAAAATGGAAGAATTCTCATGAATGGTGCAAGCTTCATCTTTTCTTCAAGTAACTCTGCTAGATATGAACTGCAAGCACACAACAACACCAAAAACACATAAAATCAGTCACAAAATGAATCAAATCAATGCTTTTTGATGTGGGTAACCATCAAGAATCAAAGCAGAATCAGATTTTTTTCTTGAAATAACAAAAAAAGATCATACCTGTCGACATCTGTATTGGCCCATATTTGGGGAGAAGAAGGGGCTCTAGCCGGTGAATAAGTTAAGTTTTGACCGTATAAATTTGACATGATTGGTGTTCTTTGTTTTTCGGTATGGTGTCGCCGCCGTTCACGGCGGCGGAGAGGTTGGAGGTGATATAACAAGGGGTTATATGAAGTGAGGAGTGAAGAGACAGACGTAGGGAAAGAGAAAGAAAAGGAGAAATTGAAATTGAGTTGGAAATTGGGTGGCTTCTTATGGAGGGGTGTTTCACGTTTGATGTTTAAACTTTGGGGTGAAATTGATGATTTCAGTCCTTCAATTTTAGGGTTGTGATGGTTTAAGCTTGGATACCTAACAACAAAACATGGATTGAACCACCAGGAACACTCCGAGAGTCCGAGGCTCTGAGAGCCACATAGGGCTTGTAGCCTTGGACAACACGATGTGTTATCACAACATTGGTGAAGATCGTAAAGCTATTTCAAATGAGTTAGAGGAATTACTTGTAATATTTTAGGCAAATCAAACAGTGCTTTTCAAGATGATAATGTAAACCTTTTAAGGGCATACGAGTGGATGGAATATGTGATGGTGTCAGCAGAAACATGGCATGCCACCCTCAATACTGCCAAACTGACTCTCTAAAGATATGTTCAGTAAAATCATATTGCAACAATTGGTTTATGGGTATTTGTCTTGAGCTTCTCATCATGTGTCTTACTAAAAAATAGTTTATGGTGTTAGAAAGGGTGAAAAATTGATGTGACATTGATGTTGATGTGAAGGGGATATAGCATATGAACACGAGAGATGAGAAAGATGGAAGTAACACTAAAAGAATATATCACAACAAATGTGAACAAGAGATGTTTGGTTTATAAGAAATTTTGAATTCAAATATTATTTGCCACTTCTATCGTTTTAATTATAGTTGAAAAAAAAAACTTTACAACTAAACATGCTTAAGTGATATTCATATTAGAATGAGCGACATGTGATTTCAAATTAGATATCCAAAAACAAATTCATTATTACATAAAACGAACATACCAATTGGTATGAATGTTTATCGTTGCATTAAGGATAAATAGCTTAGTCTAGGTTGATTCTTACAAGTACAACATGTAAACAATAAATCAAAACATTGCATTGTTGAATCTGTACTACAACTATGGTTTTCTTTAGACTAATTCATGCATGTGTATAATTTTATTTTATGAAGTCAGATTCATAGATGCACGTTCCTTGTCACACTCATATAATGGACGAATCTGTAGTAATTTTTTTCACAAAGTTCGAATATTTGGTTTTTGATTTTGGTCACAAAGATTTGTGTATGCAAATTTTAGAAACAAACTTAACAGTAAACTTTTTGATTTCTCATTTTTGTCACTAAAATTTGATTACTTTGAATCGTAATTTTGTTTTTTGTTTTCAATTTGGCGGCTAAAGTTGAGTATCATAAATTTAGACACAAGTTTCTTGCAACTTTAATTTTAATATTTCAGCTTTAGGGTTTTCAATTGTTATTATTATGTTTATCATTGTCACTATATTTATATTTGGATTTTCCAATGCTTATTTTTACAATGAGGCACACTTCTAGATCTTGTAGCAAAGTGGCAGTTAGTTTTACAGTAGAGTATGACTTTATGATGGAGTACACCTTCGGGTTTTATAACGGAGTGACACTCACTTTTATGACGAGATACACTTTAGGGTTTTACGAATAAGTAACGATCATTGTCATGTGTCTTTTATTTGAATTTTGGTATCAGGATTGTGCTACCACCAATGACCTAGTTTTGTGGTTGTGTCCAACTCATTTTGTGTGTGTGTTTTCATTTTTTTTTGTTTGTATTTTAATGGTGTAGACGGTTTTATTTTACAAATAGATCAATTATACCTAACAACCAAACGTAATCGAATTCAACTAAACATAAAAAAATTGCATGCGTGATTTAGTTTTTCAATGTTAACATGTTTAAAATTCTTATATATTATTAAAAAAAATAATAAATTTCGATTAAAATTTAGTTTAATTGGTTTAATCGAACAAACCAATTAAAAAAAGAATATGGATATGGTAACCTAACAAAAACCGAATTCGAATAAAGTCAAGAACCATACCAAAAACTGAACTAACTATTTGTTTGATTTTTTTATACACTGAATAAGGTTCGGTTTTTTCGAATATTTTAAGCACACTGATAAATTTTTTTTAGCTTAAGATAGGGAAAAATAATAATAAAATATGTATTTATGAGTAAAATAGAGAATAAGATGTGATAGATTAAACAAACTATAGACATAAATTAAAAAATGATGGTTAGTTACAATATATATATATATATATGTGTGTGTGTGTGTGTATGAAGATATAAATTAGAATGTTAATGCTTTTATTTTGAGATTGTGCATATATTAATGCGTTACACATACCCTTTCTTTTAAATGAGATGTAACAAGATATAAGTATCAACATGTTTTTAATAATCATATTAACAAAATTTTTGCCATAAAAAGTTCACACTTTATAACCAAATAATCACGTAGCTTGGGTGGAATATAGTTTTTCTAATTTTATATGCATATAATCAAATATGAGAGAAATGGAGGAGCAAAAGAACTCTAAAATAAATATCCTTTAGTCTTCTATTTTATAGGTGTAAGAATGTGCTAATTAACAAAAAAAATAATAAATGAATCTACAATCTAGTTGAGTTTGTGATATGTAAGGCGGATCAAATTCGAGGGACCATTCTTGTTAAATTGTAAAAGAACTTTAAAATATGCATTAAAAAAAAGTGTTGGTTTGAGTGTGAAAAGTTGTAATTCTTTAGCTGACAAGGGGGGCGTACGTGCGTGAATCCAACTCCATTTTGTTTATTTTTTCTACTCCATTTTTTTTAACCTTTTTCACTTGTATTTCCCTATTAGTATTTTATACGTAGCAGTCATGTATTTTATAAATATGTCGATTTATATAGACGTATTGATTTATTTTTATTAAATAATTATTTATGTAAAAACATGTTTTTAATTAAACAATTATACTTGTTAAATTATTTTATTTTTGCAACCAAGGAAATAACAAACTTTGGAAAAATTGTACAATCTGTTGTATTTATTAGTGCAATTAGAAGCGAAAGAATTTTAAAGAGCGTGCACTTGTTTTAAGGTCTCTGAGTTCCGAATCAAGCGGCGTCAAGGGGGTCGCGCTTCTTTACAGGTTCCTAGGAGTGGCGTCTCTAACGGGGTCCAAGGGGGTAGAGTCCCTGGTGGTGGAATAGTAAAAACATTGATATCAAAAAATAGAAATATTGATTTGAAAAATGATTTATCACACAATCCAACATAAATACTGGTTTTATTATTTGTAATTCTCCAACAGTATTTAGGTGGACTTTCACTTGGTCTTTGTAAAATATTTTCTCATAGGATGTAATATAAAAAACACAATCTTTTATACTGTGTTTTTCTTTTACAATTTTATGACTTTTTTTACTCATACTTCGTTCTACACATGCAAATAAATGTTGCCAAGACTGGTGTCACCTTATTAAGGTTTCTTTGGTTATAAAATACTTATCACAACTTTTTTTACAAGTGTAAAGTTACCTCATGAGAAAATGGTATGTTGCATAAATTCATACACTTGTTAAAGTATGTGACTATTACATGTAATTAACTCTATAAAGATGCAATATCTAACGGTGGCATCAACGGGGAATCTAACCTCACATAACTTTTGCTATAACTCTTTTTTATATACTAGGGGTAATACTGGTATTTTGCACAATTAAGATCATTTAAACTCCCTCATTAGAAAGTCTTAATTGATGGGAATAATAAAATTTATAAAACAAACCATGTAACCCTGTGTGTAAATGAAAATCAAATTCCAGTCATCATAGTTTAAATAACCCAAAACAAAAGGACATTACAAATTTGCTAATCCATGATTGAACTGCTTAAAAAATATGTTATCAATTTTTATTTCAGTTGCAAATCGATTATTTACACTTATTTGAAAACGCATAAGTCAATATAAAGTTCCTAAATGTGTATGTTTTTCCCCTTTATTTTTTCTTGATCTCTACTATATTTTTCTCTTTATTTTCGAAAGTACAACAAAAATTGACCTAGCACATAAAATGTTATCCGAAACAAATTAAAAGGACATAGAGCAAAACTATTCAAGACGGAGTTGTGAATAGTGTAGATTTTCAGTTGAAACATTTAAAAAATGCTTTTGTTGTTGGTGTAAAAACAAAGCACACAAATCTTATATTTATACTGTGAAAGCTCAGTTGAAAAATTCAAGTCTTGCACTTGGTATACACAAAACTTCAAGTTCGAACTTGAAACAATCAAAAAATGCAAGTATTGGACTTGAAAAAAACACATTTGATTTGAAGTTGATTATTCAGCCGTTTGTAAGAGCTGAATTGATGAGTTTAGCTTCTTACACTACATATACAAGCAGTGGCGGATCCAGGAATATTTTTCAGTGGGTTCACATTTTTCCGACGTTTTAATTAAATATAACCGGACATAAAAATTTTCGGGTCGGGTTGACGGTTTGGGTCTTGTAATTTCTTCACGTAATAACAGTGCGATATATTAAGTCAATGATTAAAATTAAAAAATGTCGCCATTAAAGAGTTCGAAGATATATAGTGCATTTTCGTTTTAAGACTTCTAAGCTCCAGACTAATTAGGAGTCAAGGGGGTCATGCACCCTTGCGGGGTCCAAGGTGGGTGGTCCTGCTAGCCATTTATTTAGCAGGCATGGGTCAAGGTGGCAACGCCCCGAAACCTAAACGAAATATGCTAAGTTTGTATGACTAAAATTAACTTGACTTGAGGGTTTAACCACTAATAAGTACCATTTTGCTTGCTAAGTTTATAAGACACGAAAGTGATATTAACACGATCATGTAGAAATCTAACCATTGATTATCGAGATTTCTCTAACAAAGATCATTTGTCTTAATCAAGTTGACAAATTCATGTAAAAATTACATTAAAAATTCACTCTTAAAAATCTTAATGGGTTCATCTCAGGATTCACCCCTAAAACATTAATGGGTTCACCCTATTATTTAACTCATCCGAAATTTTTTTTCATACTACCGAGTCAAAGCGCGGTGGGTTCCTGTGAACCCACCTCCTCAACCTACATCCGCCACCGTATACAAGTAACATATACAATATGCACACATTCTTAGCTACCACATTCATCGACAGGCTAGAGGAATTTTACTCATCTCTAGAAAAATTTTCTTATGTCTATTGAGCACACATTCATAGCTAACACATGACTATGAATGAGGTAAAATTATTCTAAAAAAATAATTTACAAATTACTTGCATATATATATTATATATTACTACAAACGTCTTGTATATATGTTATGATCATCGGATGTTAGCACATAAAATGTTCTTTTCGTTAAACGAATTAAAAAATTGATTTAGCATGCTTCATAGGGTCACTGAATTGTATTGAATTACTGTGTTTATCTGTTATGTTATGTTTTTGCATGGTTAGATCATACCCTCCTCTTTAAATTTTATCTAATAACTTTTTACTTTTTTTCTCCAAGCATTGAAAAGTTTGAATTCCTTAAATCATAGATTCATAGGACTTTTGTTTTAAAAATAAGGGGACATAATAGCCACTAAACATAACTGGACGGGGAATTTATATATTTTTTTTAACAATGAATTTTTTTAATGTAAGTGTAGACGGATATGATTATTCATCTATCAAACAAAATTGTTATTGTTATTTCGAAAAAAAAAAATTGGCAACATATATGGTAATTTCAAAAGATTGTGTTTAATTTGGCTGTCATTAAGGTTGTTAACAAACCAAACGTTTAGCAACTAGTTCATGAATCATTCGTTGAAAAGTTCCTTTTTGCTCGTTTGTTTAATAAATGAGTGGATTTGAACAAGAAATTTTGTTCATTTAGTAAATGAATGAACATAAACACATAAACACATAAACAGAAGTCGTGTTTGTTCATTTGTATTTCTGAACGTTTGGTAATGTGTTCATTTATCTCCGTACGTTCATTTACATGTTTATTAATTAAGTATGTTTTATATTATTATATCTTAACTTTTAGTTTATAATCATAACATTAAACTAGAAATCTATGTATTTGGAATTTGTATTTGGTTAAAAACATAATAATTTAAAACTTAGATCTTTAAAACATTAGTTTAGGGTAATTTTAACTACGATTATTATTTCCAACTTTTGTTTTGATTTAAGATAATTATATTATTAATTTTTATATTAAGTGTTTAACTTTATATTTATGTAAAATAATTATGTCTATGTTTGAACTAAGAATATTGTTTTTTATTTCTTAAACAATATATATTCATTTGCGTTTATGAACCGCTTGTGAACACAGTTCCTTAATGAATGCACACGGAAAAATTTTCATTCAACTAGTGTTCATAAACCATTTTTGAACACGTTAAATGTAAAATGAACGAACACGAAAAAGGGTTTGTGTGTATTCGTTCTATTCATTTACCACACTTTAATTACATAACATATATACGGTGTATATATATATTGTATATGAAAACTTTAGCAACATATATGGTATTTTCAAAAGATTGTGCAAACGATCATTCCATTTTTTTTTTACTTTTTTGATAGTTATATAAATAAAATGTAAGAATATTTAAAACTAATTTTGTTTTTTTGGTTACACAATACTATAATTAGTAATTATTTTTAGATAGAAGACATAGGATTCCTGAGAGTTGGTTTGTTTGTGGCAGTGCACGTTGGCCAGTGACAAAATAGTGCGTGAATCGCAACAAAAACTAATCGAAAAAGCTGCTCAAATTATACAAAAGAATCTTGTGCACATATGGTGGAATAATGAACGCTAATCTCTTTTAATAATATTAAATGAAATTATCTTATATATAAATACTTTTTTTTTTCTGATGAATATATTGGTTTTTGGATATCTGATTCGATTATTGAAATGGTTTGTATAAAATAAAATATTCCTTTTATATGCATTTTATTGGATTAACTTCCAACGACATTTGTCTATATTTCACGTTATGTAATTTATATCATGGTAAATTAATTTTATATATCCACACATATTTGAGAGAAGTGACAAACCGTATAAATTAGAGGATCTTATTGATACTTTATTTTTTTTAAATAGCAAAAAATCAATTTATTACAAACAAAAAAACCCACTAAATACGTGAGAGTATTTAGAATTTGCTCCCAAAATCAAAGTTACAACAAGATCTTCAATGAATCTCTCTTTTTTTTTACTTTGATAACTAGTAAGATCATATAAATACGTAACTTACGTTGGACATGTGCCGCTAAGAGGTTTATGGATAGTAAACCGTAGGGCCGGCTCAGGTGAGGGGCTAAGTGGGCGACCCAGGCCCGATCTTTTAAGGAGCTCAAAATTTTAAAAAGAGTTTTTTTATATATTATATCATTAATTTTTTATATATAAATTACTAAGCTAATTTTTTTAAAAGGTCCAATTTTTCTTTCTAGTCTCAAGCTCCATAATTTTTTTTTCGTTCTTAGGTAAACCTTTCTAATTTTGTTGGTGTGAATTCGTTCATTTTATTTGTACTTTATTTCATCTAAAAAGTGTTAAAATGGGCTTAAGGCCACAAGATTGGGCCAGCTTTTAATATCGGGCTTATGCCGTATTCTTCAAAATTTTAAATTTATGTAAAGTTTTTATATGCACGTTACCTTTCTTGAGGGTCATAATTACATTCTTTTAAGTTTTTTAAATCACATGTTACTTTTCTTCTTGAAAATGAAGTACCGCATCCGATATGGAAATTAACCTGTGAATATTTTGTTTATTTATTTGTAAAATATATAAATTAGTTTATTCTTTCCAAGGTAAAATAAGAAATTTTAGGATTATATATATATAATTACAAAAGAAGCATGTATTTATAGAATAAGCTTAACTTTAAAACCATGCAAACCTAAACTTAATGAGTCAAACGAGTCACATATCTATACTATATTAGAATAAATATCGAAAGGATAGAATTGTCATTTGACTAAATCTAATAAGATTTTTAGAGTTTTATAACTCTTATAACCTGAAATAGAATTTACAAAGATGTAAAAACCATAAATTAATTTTTTTTAAACTTTTTAGTTAATCTTGCATTATATCTTTAAGAAATAAAATGTCATAGAATAACTATACAAGAAAATCATTTCAAATCAAATGAATCACTTCTTAACATTTTTGTCACATTTGGTGTGTCATATTTGACCTTATAAATTGTGACTTTTACCAAAACAGTTATTTTTATTAAAATTTGAAACTAAATTAACAGAGTTGTTTTAACAAAACATGAGCATATTTAAGTTTTTTACAAGGCAAAATCAGCAACCTAAATGTTTTGTTTTCTGCCGCATCACGCTGACATTTCACTAGTCATTAATTATGGACCAACCCTAAAACCACTCTTTAGGTAGATATGTCATCATAACTACATTAAAGGGTTTGGTTTTCTCCGCAAATTGGTGGCTGGTGGCCTGGTGGGCTAGGGGTCTCGTCCGTCTGGACTAGTGGCCAGCTTGGGCATCCTTTAGCCATTGGGGGCCGCGTACGAAATACTCGGCAGTTGATTAGTTGACTGTTGAAAAAAAAAAGGAAAGGGCGGTGGTCAAATGCATACGGGAAGGCCCATAAAACAAATTCAAACAAGGAAACTTTTCGATGAAAACATGTGTGAATGTCAAACTCACCAAAGAGGAGAAAGACAGGTGTTTCGATAGGAAAACAACAATAAACTCATCGATCAGTATGTAGTTTTCTTCAGAACTGGTGACTTGGTGGTGGATATGATAGGGTGGTAATACTGGTGGCATGATAATATTTCAGCGATCTGTCAGTTATTCAAAAATTAAACGTTCAAAATAAGTTATTGTATCACATGCTTTGATCATTGTTTGACCAGCCATTTAATGCACATTTACTTTAGTAGCTTGTTACAACTTACAAACACCTTTGAAATTTAAAAACCAAGTATACATGTATATGTATAAAAATCCATTATTATGAGACATATCATTATCACTTTAATTTGGGGGTATTGAACAAAAATTAGTTGGTTTCTAAGTTGTTAATGGTGATCTGGTAACCAATTATGTCCGAAAATATATTTTTTTTAAGATGGATCATTCAAAACGAATTTATAGGGTTTAGAGATGACCTAGCATACGGAAAACTAGTTCACACATTAAATCGAAAGTAAACACCATATATGATATGGTTTTATCTCCATGCACTTCTTTTATGTCACTTAACCATCATCATACCGTTACCAACTTACCATCGCTACGTATCCTATTAAATAGAGAAAACAATAAAATCAGGGGAATAAATATAATCAAAGAGTAATTCACAATCTCACAAGCAATAAATATAAAAATCTAAGTTGTTGAACTGAGATATTATTAAAGGTAAGGACGACACTAGCTATGAAGGGATGAATAGTACTTGTAACTAACGTCGTGAGAGTGGTCACCTTTGACAGTCACACTGTTAAACACTACCCTCACTGTTGTGACAGTGAGCATGATGGTGAAAGGTAAATTAGTCAAGCGGCTGAATGCCAAAATGTTTTTTTTTTTAATATTTATTATATGATTATATTATATTCCATCAGCCATTTATTTTCCCTCCATTTCACACTTATTATTTATTATATATCCTTTTGCCTATGAGACAACACTTTTTGATCATAGTGATTTACTTTAGTAGTACACACTACCTTTTGAGTTACACTAGTATAGGAGGAGCATGTGAATTGGCCTCCACATGTTGCATTAAACAAGTTGTTTTGTCATATTTGTTTTGGTGAAATTGTAAGATGTTTATTGCATGTGGGCCCGAGGTGGTAGGATACTTCATACGTATAGTTATAACATATTGTCATTAATGTTGGCATCTAATGATGTTTGAACATAGGGTTCTAAAGCAAATGAGAGACGGGTGTTTGCCTATTCCACGAGTTTCTCACACGTCAGGGGGAACGGTTTTACGGTCGGCGATCGAGTAATCGATTTTAGTTATCAATCACCAGTATCCTCAGTCGTTCAAAGAAAAGTAGCTCTAAAACTGACCAAGAAGAGGTCATACACGATTTACCTAAGATGGGTCATCCGTATTTATAAACTGCTCGTATTATCACTAAAAACTAAAAATTAATTATCTAATGGTACTTTTTGTTTAAGAGAGTTATCAGTATTCATCAAATGTAACCTTACTTAACAGCACACGATTGGGTTGAATGAATAAGTCATTGTTATGTGAAGTAAGAAAAAAAAATTTAAGATGTGCCACAGGATGGGAGTTTTGGGTTTTCTAGTGAAGAGCAATTTGATGTTTATTAGGTGGTGTTTATTGTTTAGGATAGTAGTCTCACAGCAAGTCTGATAATGCGGGTTATGATAAGTAAACTAAAATTACGTGAACATAATGTATTTAAATAGAAAATAAAAACTATTAATAATATGTTGAGTAAATTATTGAGATGATCAATGTGGTTTGCTAGTATTTCACTCTTGGTACTTAGGTTTCATAAATTATCTATATGTTCCCAACCTTTAAACATTTGTAACATATACAAACTCTGGGTTTGATTTTGGTGAGATGATCCTTGTGGCAAGGCCAGCCTTGGGGAGGGGCGATGTGGGCAACCGCTCTGGGCCCGACAATTTAGGAGGGCTCAAAATTTATTTTTTTATATATTATATATAAAAAATATATAACATCAATGTTTAAAAGGGTTCATGGGCAGTTTGAGGAGGGGCAAACCCGACCTCCGTCCCGTGCCTATTTTTTAAGGGGTACAAATTTTTTGATTTATATGTATTTATATATAGAGATTCATTCAAATAAGAACCAACAAGTTGGAGAGAACAAAAAATAACCATTTAAAAACACATAATTTAAGGTGTACAAAAAATAATTTCCTTTATAGTATAGGAAGTTACTCTCATGTCCTTTAAACTAGAGATGTTCATTGGTTCGTTTAATGCTTTAATCGGTTCGGTTTAATTGGTTTTCAATTTTTTTTCCTATCCAAACCGAACCGAATTTGAGAAGTGGTTTGGTTCGGTTAAAACCAAACAAACCGATAAAAAACAAAAAAAAAACGTTTAAAATCGAATAAATCGATTAAAAACCAAATAAACCGATCCGAATAAACCGAATTCAACCTTATGTATTATTTATAAGATAATAAATTTGAATCAACATTTTGTTTAATCGGTTAACCAAACAAACCGAATTCAGGGCTGCCCCTCAATTATCAAGGCCGCCCATGAAATGACCCATTTTTTTCTCTCGTCCTAGGCCCTGGAATTTTTTTTGCTTATTTGGCTGGCTCTGCCTTATAATTTGCTATTATTTCACTCTTAGTTCTTAAGTGTCATAAATTGCACGTATGGTCTCAAACTTTTAGAGTTAAACTGATTTTGTTTAAAACACATCATGATTCACACTTATCTTGACCCGAACTCATTATTACCTGTTATCAAATCGTACTTAATCCGCCCATTTTACGAGTCATAGCTAACCGTAATAATCACAAAAATAATAGGTTAAAGCATACACGTAATAATCTCCCCTTTAGGTTGACTTTAAAACGATAAGTCGATTGACTCATATGGTTTCTAAATGAAAGGTGACTCATTTTTCTCTTAAATTGATATAATACCAGCATTGCATTTATAGAGGTTGATTAATTATACTAAAATTTTATTACTAAAGAATTGTTGAAACTAAAACAAACATATCAAAGAATAATGCATAACAAAAATCTAGCTTACATACTCACTCTCCAAAACCGGTTTAGTCCGAGTCGCCATCGCCACCGGAACCTCCGCCCTCCCCACGGCGGTGACCGACAACGGAACACCACGCTCCGCCGCATCTGTCATCTTCTCCATCCTCTTCGTCCCCCTACACCACCGAACCCACAACACAAACACCACCACCAACGCGGCCAGCAACACCACTCCGGCCACCGACCCACCAACCCACCACCCTCTATTCCTACTTCCGCCGCCGCCGCCGCCCCTTCCACCAGCAATCGGCTCCTCCGGCACACGCGCCGGTACCGGCGCTGGCGCCGGAGCATTATTTTCAACAACTATCCCAAAATGCCCTTGATTTACACTGGAACAAACACTCCCATTTAGCATCCGATCGAAAGCAACCCCACCAAATAAATCAAAAAGCACACATATTGGTGAAACCCCATCTGGTATAACCTTCAAAGATTTAAACTTTATCAAAATGGGATCTTCCTGTGCCCGGAGATCGAGCTCCGGCAACCCTTTTGCCGTCAAATTAACTGCATTGTAAGCCAATAAACCCACCACCGGCGACAAATACAGATACCCCGGCAACGGGTAGTAAACTTCCGACCAGTTGCCCAGATTGTGATAGACGAACATAACCCTCTTTACATACGGATTTTCAACAATGCCCTTAGGAATATCGAACTCTTTGAACCCTTTAAACCCTCTTTTCCTCATGCTACCGGTTCTCAGCCGGAGGACAGAAACGGTAGTTCCGGTCAAATTGGCCGGAACAATGCCGTCGTAGATGACGCCGGTAATCGGCCGGTGCCGTGGAATTGCTTGGAATGCATGATCTTGGAGGACGGAATCAAGAAATCTTGATGAGTATGAGATTTGTGGGGTGGATGGTGAAGATTGAGAATTGAAAGATGGGATTTTTGTGAATAAAATCGTGAAAATTACACAAAAAGATGGAAAAGAAATCATGGGTTTCAGTCAAAGTGAGTTCTTTTTGGGTTGAAGCATGAGTAAAGAGAGTAGGTGTGAGAGACACAGAGAGCATAACGGTTGGTTCGTTCTTGAAATAGGTGTGAACCAGTTTTCATTTGTAATAAAGAATAAATACAATAATAAAAATTAAATTTTTTTAACAAATATACAAAAACATTACTCTTGTTTCAAGACCTACACATATTATAAATTTGTAGGTTTTGTCTAAGTATAATATACTTAATATAGAAAAACTGTAAGGTGTTTGCGCTTTAATAAGAAAATGTTTTTTCTAGCTTTAAAATGAATATAAATATTAAGTTTAATTTTTGTTTTTGATAAATAGTAATTAATTTGAGCTGTCAGGTAACATATCTAGAGTCTTGAAAACCCAGGTCAGTGGTTTCAGTGGTTAGGACTATCACCTTCAATAGTGGAGATTGGGGCTCGAATCCATTAGGAGCAAGTTTGAAGGATATCAAGTGAAATGTTTGCTTAAGGTTAATCTTAGGTTCGATTCCAATAGGGACGAAAGCTTACCCATTCCACGGGGTTCATACGCATCGTGTGTCGTCGTGGATACTCACAAAGGTCGACTTACAAGCTGTAAAAGTAAGGAATATCATAAGAAAAATTGTCGTTCAAAAAAAAGGATAACATATCTAGAAGTCATTTTCATTTTGTATGCGATTTTATTCTTTTATTCAATAAACAATACTTAATTAAGTTTTTCATATTATATTAATTAAACTACTCATAAAATCTTATAAAGTATTATCATAATAGCGATTAACTAAAAGGTAGAGTTGTTATATATCACCTAAAAGTGTTATAATTTCTTACACAATTATTTTGAATCTAAGAAGCAGTCATTAGTAAGAGGTTGAAAAATATAACAAAATACAAATGTGATAAGATGAAATCACATACAAGTTACTGTTTTGAGGAAAAATTGGCAGCTTTTTAATGTTGGCGTGATATAAAGTAAGAGGAATGTCTGCTTTTATTTAGATGATGTATTTCTTTCTAAAAAAACTAGGTAAAAGAAAATAAAAATAAATGAATTATTTAACATTTTATCAAAAACTAAAGTATAATGTCACTGATATATAACATTCTAACAACATTAATACAAAGTGAGGGAAACAGTGGCATAAAATAAAACCCTATTATATACATAAGGTTGTATATATAAACCAATAGTTTTTTTTTAACTTGTGATTTAAGAATAAATTTAATGAATTTACATTTTTATGTAAATAACTCTTTATATTTATTTCCATTTTTGTGCTGTTTTTATAACTTTATTTATTTTTTTTATAAAATGACACCACGCTTTAAATCTTCTCTTAAAATCTATACTGTTTGTTTTTCACATGACTTGAACCATAAAAGTTGCATGGAAACACCTCATTAGGACATCTTGGTACCAAAATGCCCTTTAAAATTATTTTCATGATTAAAGCAATGTCAAAAAATTAAAATGAGTAAAATGAAAAAATAAATAAATGAAACCATTAATAATTATTATTGTTTCCATGTACAACCTCTTATTATTTTACATATTATCTGTCAAATAAGCAAAGTATATATAATAAGAGTTGAAGTAGAGATTACAATAACCCGTTAAAGAAGATTTTACCACCAACTGCCCAATACATACTTGATTATATATCTAAAATCCTTCAAATTCCTTATAATACATGAAATTAATTATGAGACATTTATACTTTAAGATGTATACATGTTTTTTTTGGCGACCAATATGATAATATGATATTATGATATTATCCCTAATATGATTTACGTTTGCAATTAGGCACAAAGGACCTTGGCCCAACATTAACCGTTAGATTTGCATCGGTTGTAAGCTTGTCAAATATTTAGGTTCGTGTCAGGTTAGACCTATCAATCCATCAGGACATACTGTTTAATACCCTTAAACTAAACCGATGAGATTGAGAATCATCAACTTAGTCAGTTGTAACGACTGTAATTGTTTTGGTTTTCATACCATTGACAAAGAGAGAGAAATTTATTCATTTATTTGTTTGTTATTTTTTGGTTGATTGACTCGGTCAATTTGGGGGCCTAAGGCCAAATAAAAATCTGAAGCTTTTTTTTTCTAGATTATATACATATACCAACGTTGATCTTTCCAGCTGACTTCTGGAATAATTTATATCATTGGATCATGATGAAACAAGATTTGAACCATTTAAATTTGACAGTTAGGGTCGTTACATGACAGTTTTTGATGATTACGGTAGTTATATGACAACATCTTATGGTTAAGGCGATTATGTAGCGATTTTTGACGTTTCTGACGGTTACGTGGTGGTTTCTGACGGTTCTGGTGGTTTCTGATGGTTACATTAGTTACATGATGGTTTCCGAGGGTTATGGGGTCATGCTAGTTTTCGTGCATTTCCAGCGGTTACGTGACGGTTTTCAACGTTATTCGCATGTTACTAATTTATTTGTTTTGTGGTTTCTTGATAAAAAAAAATGAATTTTTATGTTAATTAAACCCATATTGTTTTTTTTGTTTGGTTGGTACTTTCACATTATGTTAACATGAAAACTATTAATAAACGTATATAGCACCTAAATATTTATAAACTATAGTGGTTTTTCTAGTCAGATTTGGTTATTTAAAAACAAAATTAAACCAAAGTTTGTTAAATAAGGAACAATGTTTCAACTTAACTTTATAAGAACCTAAAAATTAACAAAGTTTTTGGGTCAAATGCTACTAATTTTTATTTTTGGTCAGACAAGGACCAATCAAAAGATGCATAGAAATAGTGATATGTTAGGAAACCTTATCTATAATTTTAATTTTTTAGTATCTACATATATAAACACGAACAATATGTGTAGGGGCATTTTTTGTTTGATGTGTGTATTTATTACAATTTAAAGCAAATAAACATCCATTAAACCTGTAACAATATATGGGACCAAAAAAGACACATTTGGTAGAGTAATTAACATAGGATGTACAACCATACAATGTGAACGAATGGTATAAAGAAAGACCTATTTAACCTCAGTTCCAAATTTTATAATATTATTTATTAAAAAAATATAATATTAGCATGACGTTACTTTTTTAAAAATCAAATATATAATGTTTCATTAAAAAAAGTTATGATAAACTGTTTAAATACCCGATGAAGATTAGATCAAACATGATACATAAAACAGTGAAAAGAGACAAAATACAAAAACATATCCACATCCATTGCCATCACTGTTTTTGTTATTCTATGTTTTGAAGATTTGTTGCGCCATTAAATAAAATTAATATTAAATGCAATTTTTATTTTATTTTTTTTACCAAAAGGACTCAACAAAACATTGAATAAGAAAGAAAGGTCCCCTTCCATATGTTGGATAACTCATTGTCTGACACCACTGAAAATAATAAAGCCACCACCACCTCCATAGCCAGTCAACCTCCACCTCACCTCCCAAATTTACTACACAAATGCACCACCAGTAGCAACTTTATATATTAAATCTTTGAACAAATTACAACCCACCAACCTATCATATATATATATAATAATACACCAACTCTCATTTGACACAAAATTCAAGACTTGACCACTAAACATCACAATGTCAAATACTTTGCTAGCCAATGAAATAAGCTAAAACACGTGCCGATCATGTGACCTCAAAAACACTAGAGAATAAAGACGGAAGTACCAAAGACATTACAGTTTAGCAATATTTTAGTGGTGGAATAAGACTTGGGACCTGTTTGGGATTTTATTTAAAAATGACTTATTGACTTATTGGCTTTTTGAATCAATAAGTTGTTTGCCAAACCTAAAAAGACTTTTGAAAATGACTTTTTGTAAAAGAGTGATAAGTTGTTTTTTAAAAACTAAAAATTCTAGTTTTTCAAAATAACTTATGACTTATTGACATAAAATTACAAATCTACCCCACTCTTTACCCTTTATTCAATAACATTAAATAGTGTCAATAAAAAAATGTCTTTTTTGGTCATTTTGAAAATTAATTTTGAAAAGGTTAATCCAAACACAGTTTTAAAAACTTCATTTCAAAAAGTCACAAGTTAATAAGCACTTTTAACAAAAAGTCATTTTGAAGTTAAATAAACAATCCCAAACAAGGCCTCTATAACCAAATGGTCCTGGGTTTGAATCCCATAAGGGATTTTCTCAAAACATTGAGTTTCCTACATAACTGGTGACTTGGTGGTGGATATGATCAACTGATATTGTTGGTGGCACGATGGTATTCCATTGATTCGTCAGTGATCCAAAAATTAGTCGTTCAAAAAGAAAAGTAAAGACGGAAGTTTTACAAAGTTTGGATTTAGCATATCTTTCTACAAATTAAAAAATTTATATGCATAGGGCATAGAAGTAATTAATAAACCACCATTTTTTACTAACTCAAATAACTCAACTAAGATCAAGTCAAATCTTTGATTTCTGACATCATTGTAACATATGTATACGCCCATTTGCGGTAGGGGTGAGCACGGTGCGGTTCGGTGCGGTTTTGAGTGCCCACCGAAACCGAAACCGATTAAATCGGTTAACCTAATTCCTTAACCGATCGGTTACGGTTAACCGCGGTCGGTTTTGGCGGTTTTGGTCGGTTTTGGTCGGTTAAGTTTGGTTAACCACTGTATTTAAAAAACAACCTAATTTAATTTAATCAACTTCATGAAATGTGAAAAACACCATCAAGATTGGTGGGCCAAGAACAAGTGACGATTTGGATTTAAAGAACAACCTGTACGCCTTCCTTCAAACGACAGAACCACCAAATAGTCTTTCTAGAGCTCCCTGCGTCTGAACGTTCATTTAAACAAGATTTCTCGACATTAGAACAAGAGCAAGTTCAAGAAACTGTAAAACAAGTTCAAGAACCAGAAACAACAATGGAGGATCAAATAATGGAGAAGAAGAATAGAAGAAGGCTAAAAGATTGACCGAGGATGGATATGGGTTTTGTGTTCTCTAAACAAGATAAAGATTCAAGCTTGGTTGAAATCATACCTGGGCTTCAACAATTAGGCGAAGAGATCGACAGAGCTTGAAGAATCGGTGCCACCATTTATGAAATTGAGATTGTTGGAGATGAGATTAGGGTTTTTTTCGTTTGCTGCACATCTAGTTTAGAACGTCAAAATCTAACACAATTAAAATTAATATTAGAATGGACCTAGCCCAACACCTAAAACCAACTTGGGCCATTAAAATTTACAAGTATTAAACTAAAAAAATAATTTACATGCGGTTCGGTTAAGGTTTCGGTTAAGGTTTCGGTTAAATGGTTCGGTTAGGTGGCATTCGGTTAATTCGGTGCGGTTACGGTTATTTCGGTTACGTATGACACATTAACCGCAACCGAACCGCAATTTTCGGTTATGAAAAAAACGATTAACCACACCGTCGGTTTTCATTCGGTTCGGTTTTTTCGGTGCGGTTATGGCGGTTAATTCGGTTTTAATTCGGTTAATCGGTTTTCCTGCACACCCCTAATTTGCGGTGCACGCATATAATGTATATATGTGTGGGCCCTTAAAAGCAAAAGTAAAAGTGCACTAATTTTAACGTTATTTTAATTATTTTGTGTAAATAACGTTAAAATCATTGGGATGATCAACTTCAAACGATAACTTTGAGCCGGAGACTCTTTCGGAACAGTCTCTCTATCCCAATTGGGATAGGGGAAGGTTTGTATCTATCCTTCCCCCCCAAACCCTACTGAAAAGTGGGAATATACTGGGTAAGGTTGTTGTATTGTAACATATGTATAACACTTTCTTCTTTTATGTGTATGCGTAAAATCATCACCGTTTAAGAGTTAACATTATTGTAAGATTTTTTGTTACAATATTATAATTATTTAGACCAAAAAACTTACAACGATAGTAGCTCTTAAACGATGATAAATTTACACATACACATAAAAGACGAAAGTGTTCTACATGTTTTACGATGATGTTCGAAAAAAAAATCCAAAGTTTGGCTTGATTTTAGAGGAGTTATTTGGGTTAATACAAAAACAGTGAGTTATATTTTATTCTCAAACACGTGTGTGTGTGTGTGTGTAAACACAACAAATTGGTTCATAATTTAATCGTTCTTGCTTAAAAAGTACAAAATTAATGCTTTTTGGTTCCTAGCTATTTTATCGTTCCCATTTCTTGTCAACTAAACAAATAGATACAAAATCAAGCTATTTACATAAAGGACTATTGGGCCGGGTCTCATGTACCTGTTAGTTTGTGTTTGAGGTATTTGAAGGTGATGGTGTCAATGAAGGAGGCAAAGTTGGTATTATAATGGATTGTAGACTATGTGTTGTAAATTTGTTAACGGGGTAAACTTGGCTCACCTCTTCAGTATGTTCATCTATATAAACAACATCTTGCATTGTAAGTTGATGGTATTCAACTATCTCTCTTAAAAACCGGTTTTCCCTGGCATAGACAGAGTTCTCCTGGGCTAACCGGGCTTTCTCTGCTAAAAGCGACTCCAGTTGGAGCCGTATCTGCAACACAAATAAAAAGTTTTCAATAATGGCTCATATGGGTTATGTTTAATGTTTCACGGGTCAAATATGCCAAATCAAGAAGGTATTAAGTAACGGGTCAAATCGGTCAAGTAGGTCAAAGTGGTTACAACCATGTAAAATTGTAAATCATTTTACGCCAAAACAAAAGGATTAACATTGAGCTCTCGTGTGGCTACCAATTGAATACTCTGACATTGTATCTAGTTGTAGTTTGTAATTTCTTGGGACAGGAAAACAGTTTTTGATGTTAAAATATGAAATTTGGGTCACATGGTCACGTGCTGAAGAAGATTATGTCATTTTCAAATGGGTTGGAGATTCAGAACCCATCACTGGTGGGGTAATTTTTAAACATTTATTTATGCCTTTACGTAAATCAAATGCCAGGACAACAATAACTTATTACTGAGAAAGAAAGAGAAAAAAAAACACTTGAATATTATTTTCATCTGTTTGAGTGTAGGCGTAAACTCAGCTTGGACCAACAAAACTGAAAAACTGAACTGGACCTGACCAAACCAGATGGGAACCAGCTAGGCTCATCTGGCTTTCAGTTCCTGAAACTTTTAAATATCGGTCTTCTGTTCAGTTCTGGGTTATGTTTTTTTTTTCTTTTTTTCTTTTTAAATTAACTAATCTAGCTTTTATTCAGCTCTATCTAATTCTGGACCAAACTAAACCCAAAATGAGAGTGGTTTAGATCGATTTAGTTTTTGATTCCATTAATTTTAAAAGTTTTTAGATTCTGTTTGGGCCTGGTGCAGTCTAGTTTCAGCCCAATGGGCACTCTTAGTCCAGTAAGTGTTGCTGTACAACTCACTATGTATGGGAAAAAATTAGATAATCCTAAAGAAATCAAACTCACCAAATCATCATCATCGGGGTTGTCTCTGCCTCCACCACTCTTCTCCCTCCGCATTTTATTTTCCTCTTCTAACTGTGCACTACGCTCCTTTGCAAAAGCAAGATCAGCCTTCACCGTTTTCAGCTCCCGAAGTAGCAACTTTGCTTTGGCAGCCATTGCCATTGAAACCTGTGGTGAAAACCAAAAAACATAGCATGTATCTTACATATCAAGAAAAGAGACCGCCTGCTTTGAAAGATATAACGCTTTCAAAAAGCATCTAAGTATCATATAAAGCAGAAGGTATAAGTGTGTATGCAATTCTCACAATTATCTATTTAAATTGGTAATGTATTTAACCTCTCTATACACACACATACACAAAATAATGGATAATGAATAGCAGTTAAAACATCAAGATCTATGCATGCATGGGTAGAGGTAGAAATATGGGCAGGGGATGTAACTTTATAGTCAAAGTCCAAGCAGGTCAGATTGGGTTTAGTTAACATGCAAACACTTTGTTCACTTTTTAATCTTTTTTTTTTTAATATTTAACATGTTATATATAATTACAAGGACTATACACCCACAATATTAATATAATTTTTTAACAAAACAAATTTATAAAGTTGTATGAAGACAACCACAGTTTGGGACACTTATGACAACTTCTGTGCATTCCCTTTTTAGCAAAATTCATTGATTCAACCCATTTGAACCGTTATAAAGTAAATGAGTCATAATTGCCACCTCTACAAGGTGGGTTTGTAATGTAAAGCAATGACACATAGGTGACACCTTACGTCTCTAGATGCCTTCAATTGAATTTCTATATCTGTCTGTGTTTGGGATTGATACTGAGTGTGCATCTGCTGTAAATGCTTATTCATCTCAACATTAGAAGATGCACTTTGAGTCTCAGGGATGCCACTTTTTTTCTTTATATGTTGTTTGCGTGTTTCTTGTATTATTCCTGCTGTTCTGTTCTCCACAATTGTCCTGCCTTCCTGTTAGTTAAACAATCAGCATGAATTATATGACCATCATATACAAAAATAATTATAATTTCTTTTTTACTGAAATTCCACGTCAAAGCAACATAATGTTCATGACAATTCTGACACCAAAAGTACAAAAAGATTGAATCTTTACAGTATATGCATACCTCAAGAGCATTACCAATATAGTTGAGAGATGACGCAATGACTCCTAAACCCTTCTGCAATCCAGAATTTTCTGGCTTATGATGACTTTCTAGAAACTGATGCTGGCTAGAATACTGAAAAAAGGCTGAGAATAATTAGGATCATGCTATGTATTTGTGTATTATGTAAATTATCACAATCACATTTATTAAATCAAGCACACAATTAGATAAGTTTAGACATGATGAAGCGATATGCTAAAAAAAGGACGCATATATGTACAACACTTGTGTTTATCACAAACAGGTTAAATAGTAATAGCTAAACGGGAAAGGAATAAACAGATTAAAAGTCACACAAAGTACTTCTGATGAATAAAATTATAGAACCTCCAAAATCGTTCGACTATAACATGACGTTTTTCAAACCAGAATAGGCAGATTGAGTATTTAATTTAAAAAGGTACAAAAAAGTGAAAAACAAAGCATTTGAGGTTCAATCCAACCTGAATGGCCCATTACGACCGCACTAGAAAAGACGTGTTTCAACCGAAACCAGTTTTCAATTGTTCGTGTTACCCAACCCACCTATCTATCCATCTCTATATGCCAGTCAAAACTCATAAATATTACTTGTACAACAAAATTTACATCAATATTTAGAAACCCCCTTATATATATAATGTTACCTGAGCCCTTGTCTCTGCATCAGACGTTTGCTGCCTCCTTCCTTCTGGTGTTTCATATTGTTGGGCCACATCATCGTCATCCTCAATAATCGATCTGGCTTTTCTAGCCAAAACTCCCCAAAATCCACGTTTAGGGCTTTCCAAATTCTTCATGGACGTGTAATCATATTTCACAGAATCACCCTATTACAGCATAGACGCTAGCTTATCAAAGAAAATTAACCAAGGGACCAAAGGTAATGTAAATGCTCTAAACTTTCATTGATGCATTTTTGTTTGGTTTGTCTTTTCAGCAGTGACATAAGGCAGAGAACTTAAGGACATTAAGTTCATCCTTGTAACATATTGTTCTCACAGCATAACAAAGTTGAAATAAAAACTAAAATCAATGCTCTATTTGAAATGATCTATTGTTCTAAGTACATCAGGCAAACACACCTGAAAAAGTGAAACTTTACATTCTTAAATTCAAAAGGAAAGGTCTATGGCCTGCTATGGCTTTGGCTTAATTATATACGAACAGTAATCCTGACTGATTAAATCAATAAACACCAAGACATGGGTGGGAGGTTGGGTGTAGTGGTAAATTGTTAGTTACAAGTGAATAGTTAGAATGTTAATTGTAATAAATGATAAGTAGAAGGGTTAAAAATGTAATATTGTAATAATTCAGTTAGTTGTTAGTCATTAACGACTATAACTAACTAGTTTGTGTAAAATTGAGGGTTAGCTATGAAATGAAAACTCCCTTTTCTCTATTGATTCTCTCTGTATTCAATTTGTAGCTAACAAATTGGTATCAGAGCTGTCCGATCCTCGGCAACTCTTGATTCCGATCACCGGAAAAGTCGCAATTCATCGTTCCGATCACCATGACAACTCGCAATCAGACACTGGAGCAACGGGTATAAGAACATGATCAGTCTCTGATTCGTTTAGAGTCAGCTGCTGGAAAGCATTCATCCGAATTGGAGAACATTCGGCTTGTTGCAATTAAGAATGCGGAAAATATGTCAGCATTGAAGTCGCAATTGGAGATTCAGATGAACGAAATTTTGAATAGCTTACAAACGATGGGCAATTTGCACACTTCGGTAGATAATTCTCATACTACTTCTATTCATACAGCATTTAACGGTAATCAAAATCGTTTTACTAAAATGGATTTTCCTAAGTTCAACGGTGAAAATGTGGAAGGGTGGTTATGTAGAGTTGAGCATTTTTTTGTAATCGATGCGACTTCTGAAAATTTGAAGGTTAGATATGCTATTGTTCATTTAGAAGATGTTGCTTTGTTATGGCATCAATCTTTTGTGCAATCTAGGGGTGGTTCAATTGAAGGTATGTCCTGGGCAGAATATAAGGGTTTTATTTCTG
Organism: Mikania micrantha; assembly: GCA_009363875.1. Classification (NCBI taxonomy): domain Eukaryota; kingdom Viridiplantae; phylum Streptophyta; class Magnoliopsida; order Asterales; family Asteraceae; genus Mikania; species Mikania micrantha. The sequence continues at coordinate 69,266,507 of CM018684.1, forward strand.
CTAGATTTGCGGAGGTTTTGGGTCAGGATGCTATGGGTGCATTAGCAAGTTTGAAACAGCAGGGAACTCTTAAAGATTTTTGTAAGCAATTTGATTTAGCATTGACTAAAGTTAGTATTTGTGATGAATATGCTGTCAGTTTGTTTTTGAGGGCTGTTAAGCCTGAGATTGGTTATCCGGTTAGGTTGTTAAGACCTAAAAATTTACCAGAAGCTTACTTGTTAGCCCGAATTCAGGATGAGTCAATCAATGTCTTGCAGGCTACTCCTATTAGATCTTTTAAAGCTCCTTATTCCTCTTCTGTTACACAAACAGCTAGTAAGTTCAATGGAGGTACTACAGCTGCTAATTTGCCATTATTACCTTCTCCTTCTGTGAAGCCTAAATCAGTAACTGCTAGAAGGTTATCACATAAGGAAATAGAGGAAAAACGGGCTAAGGGTGAGTGTTTTGGTTGTTCAGAGAAATATACCCCAGCACATCAATGTAAAAATAAGCAGCTTTTCTCAATTGAGTTGATTGAAGAAGAGGATGAATTAGCCCAAGTTGATAATGAGTTATGTCAGTCTATTCAGGAACCTTACATTTCTTTGAATGCTATATTGGGAGTTAATTCTTTTTCTACTATGAGGGTGAAAGGGTCAATTGGTACGAAACCTTTGCATATTCTTATAGATTCGGGGTCAACTCATAATTTTTTGAACTTGGAATTGGCTCTTAAAATGAAGTGTCCTCTGAAATCAGTAGCAGCAATGTATATTACTATAGCAGATGGTAATAAAATGTTTTGTAATCAATTGTGTGAAAATTTTCAATGGATTATGCAAGGAAATTGGTTTACAACGGATGTTATGTTAATTCCATTGACCAATTATGATATGGTGTTAGGAGTTCAATGGTTACAAACTCTTAATGACATAGTGTGGAATTTTAAGGAGTTGACTATGAAGTTTAAAGTTGGGGAGCATGAATTTGAATTAAAAGGAGTAGGCTCTAAATCTATGACTTTATGTTCCATTAAGAAAATGAACCAATTATTGGAAGATCCTTTTCAGTTAGCTGATGCACAACTGTTTAGTTTGCAATCAGTAGATGTTGATTCATTTCAACATGAAACAGCAGTAACTAATACAAGTCTTACTGAAGCTTTGGATGCTTTATTACAAAAATATGAGGATGTTTTTTTAGAGCCAAAGTCTTTGCCACCGAAAAGGGATTGTGATCATAAGATTGTTCTGAAAGATGAAAATGTATCTATCAATCAACGAGCTTATAGATATCCAGCTGCACAAAAAGATGTTTTAGAAAAGTTGACTCAGGAGTTGTTGGATTCTGGAATTGTAAGAAGCAGTAGAAGTGCTTTTGCATCACCAGTTGTTCTAGTTAAAAAAAAGGATGGTTCTTGGCGATTTTGTGTGGATTATAGGCAACTTAATGAAGCTACTATTAAGGATAGATTTCCTATTCCTTTAATAGAAGAGTTATTGGATGAATTAGGTGGTGCCACTGTGTTTTCAAAATTGGATCTAAGGGCTGGTTATCATCAAGTAAGGATGGCTGAAAATGATATTCATAAAACTGCATTTAGGACTCATCAAGGCTTGTTTGAATTTGTGGTAATGCCTTTTGGTCTCACAAACGCGCCTGCCACTTTTCAAGCATTAATGAATGCAACTTTTAAGCCCTTATTGAGAAGGAATACTTTGGTTTTTTTTTATGATATTTTAGTATTTAGTCCTTCTATGCAGCAACATTTATTGGATTTAGAAGAGGTTTTGGCAAGACTTAGACAGAATACTCTCTTTGCAAAGAGGTCTAAGTGCTCTTTTGCTGGATCTAATGTTGAATATTTGGGACATATAATTTCGGGAAAAGGAGTTCAGACTGATCCTAATAAAATCAGTGCAGTTCAGAAATGGCCAGTTCCTAAAAACATTAAGCAGCTGCGAGGTTTTTTAGGTTTAGCTGGCTATTATAGACGTTTTATTAAAGGTTTTGGTGTTGTAGCCAGACCTTTAACAGAGTTGCTTAAGAAATCAGCTTTTCAATGGAATCCTGAGGCTCAGAATGCTTTTGATCAGCTTAAACAGGCTTTGAGCTCAGCTCCTGTATTAGCTTTGCCAGATTTTTCAAAGACCTTTGTTATTGAAACCGATGCTTCTTCAAAAGGATTAGGTGATGTTCTTATGCAAGAGGGTCATCCATTAGCTTTTATAAGTAAAGCCTTATCCATTAAACAACAGTCTCTTTCAGTGTATGAGAAAGAATTGTTGGCTATTATGATGGCGGTTAAACAATGGCATCATTATCTCATAAGCAAGAAGTTCCTTATTAAGACAGATCAAAAGAGTTTGAAGTATCTTTTAACACAGAAGATTACAACACCTTTACAACAGACGTGGTTGGCTAAGCTCATGGGGTATACTTATGAAATTGATTATAAGAAGGGGGCTGATAACTTGGTTGCTGATGGGCTATCAAGAATGCAAGGTTTGGCTTTATTTGATATGGGTATCAGTACTATAGATCCTTTATTATTTGCAAGAGTAAAGGACTCTTGGATTCATGATGTGCAATGTCAAGAGTTAATAAGGAAATGTCAACACGGTATTGCTCCTTCTTGTATCACTTGGAATGGAGAATTGCTACTGAAGAATAATAAGCTGTGGGTGGGAAATGATGAAAACTTAAGGAAAGATATTTTGCAAATATTTCATTCTTCTCCTACAGGAGGACATTCGGGATATATTCCTACTCTTAAGAAAATCAAGGCTATTTTTTATTGGAAGGGTTGTTCTAAGCAGATTTTTAATTTTGTCAAGGAATGTGCTCAATGTCAACAAGCAAAGTATGAACCAGTTGCAAACCCAGGTTTATTACAACCTTTGCCTGTTCCTTCACATGTTTTTACTGACATCTCAATGGATTTTGTATCCGGACTACCTAAAGTTAAAGGTAAAGATACGATTTTGGTGGTGATTGACCGATTAACGAAGTATGCTCATTTCATACCATTAGCTCATCCTTATGGTGCTCCACAAGTGGCTCAAGTATTTCTTGATAATGTGTTTAAGTTACACGGATGTCCTCAAACAATTGTGTCTGACCGAGACCCTATTTTTTTAAGTCACTTTTGGAAAGAATTTATGAGATTACAAGGGGTGCAATTAGCTCATTCTACAGCCTATCATCCGCAATCTGATGGTCAGACAGAAGTGCTTAATCGTTGTTTAGAAACCTATTTGCGTTGTATGTGTATGCAGGCACCATTACAGTGGTTATCTTGGTTGAGTTTGGCGGAATGGTGGTACAATACCACTTTTCATTCAGCTTTAAAGATTAGTCCTTTCGAAGCTTTATATGGATTTCCACCTCCATTGCATATTCCCTATATTCCACATGACACGACTGTAGAAGCTGTGGAAGTTTTGCACCGTGATAGAGAGGCTATGATTGTTCATCTAAAGCACAATTTGCAAGCTGCTCGTAATAGGATGAAACAGTATGTTGATAAGAAGAGGAGTGAAAGAACTTTTGAAATTGGAGATTGGGTTTATTTGAAATTACAATCGTTTGTTCAAACTTCAATGCGTCGAGTTAAACATTCTAAAATGGGACCTAAATATTTTGGTCCTTTTCTGATTTTAGCAAAGGTGGGAACGAGAGCTTATAAACTGGATTTGCCTGATGATGCTCAAATTCATCCAGTTTTTCATGTATCTTTGCTCAAGAAAGCTTATGGGGAACGTCATGCTATTGTACCGCTGCCAACTAATCCTCGCTTTCATTTTCAACCAAGGGCTATCATTGATCAGCGAGTGGTTCGAAGAGGAGATCGCTTAACTCAACAAGTGTTGGTTCATTGGGCTGGTATGCCTATCACAGAAGCTACTTGGGAATACAAGGATGATTTTGTTCTTCGTTTTCCAGATTTCAATTCTTGAGGACAAGAATTATTTTCAGAGGGGGAAGTTTTGTTAGTTACAAGTGAATAGTTAGAATGTTAATTGTAATAAATGATAAGTAGAAGGGTTAAAAATGTAATATTGTAATAATTCAGTTAGTTGTTAGTCATTAACGACTATAACTAACTAGTTTGTGTAAAATTGAGGGTTAGCTATGAAATGAAAACTCCCTTTTCTCTATTGATTCTCTCTGTATTCAATTTGTAGCTAACATAAATGATGTTTTGGTTAGGTGTTGCGCATTCTATCCTAGATGTTCTAGGTGTTGTTGTTCAAAATAAATAAATAAACATCAACACACCATATGTCTAGTTTTAAAATCAACCAGATGTCTTCAACACCCAGATAAAAGATTAAACTTATTTTATCCTTCCCAAACACTTAAACCAACCATTTCGAATGCAAAATAATAATAAATAAAGCCATCAAACTTAAAATGCATATGCAAATTGCAAAATCATCATAACATTGGTCAAATTTAAGGATTAATTCAATAAATCATAGCCAAAAAAAATGAGATAAAACTAAACAATGCACGATATAAACACACGAATCAAAAGAATATTGACTTTGAACGAGTATATATCCACATGCATATAAACATAAATCAAAAGAATCTACAAAATCAATACACCATAACAATCACAAAGCACAAGCACAAATACATAGCCACATAACAACAGCAAACCTTAGGAAAAGAAGCATGCGAAGATCGAAGTGGATTTGACTTGACGTTCCTCGGCGAAATAGCCGGTTGCCCATAAGCCGACGAGAGAGTAGAATCACGGTTCGCCGATGACGCTCTGATCGCTTTAGCAGCGAGAGACGGTGCTCCCGACGCCGCAAAGGAAGATGTACCGTCTTCTAAAGAAATCGGAGAAACGTGACGGATCGAATTAGGGTTAGAAGATACAAATTCTTCCACAGATGTTGAATCATTTGCAAAACCTTGACGTCTCCTATACGCCATAAACTTGATACGCAGAATTATTCAACCACCACCTTCAACGGAGATTAAGAGATACGAGTCCGGCAAACAACTCCGATGAGTGATTTCCGGTGATCTTTTTTCCGCTTCGCCTGCTACCGACAGTCGCTCTGTAAATAACTTTCAAATGGTCAACTTTCAAGTTTGAAGTTTGTAATAGTTTCGGTTCAGGAAAAAATTGTCTTATTTCACATAAATACAAATAAAAACAAATATAGGTAGTCACACACGATGGTACATAACTACATGAGTCATCACACGGGTTGGATATAGTAAGAAGAGATTTAAAAAGCAAGAAACAATAAAAATTTAACATGTAGGTCATGCTAATAATATAAAAACAAAAATTCAGTACGAAAGACAAAATCAAGTACAAAAGAAATTAAAATCCAGTACAAAAAATTAAAAATCTAGTACAAAAAAATCAAAAATATAGTACAAAAAAATAAAAATATAATACAAAAAACAAAAATCCAGTACAAAAAAACAAAAATTCAGTACAAAAAAATCTAGTACAAAAATATACAGAACAAAAAATAGTCTAGTACAAAAATCCCTTCTTAGGCATTGTCACATGTCAAACTTATATTAGTTCTTACTCTTCTTAGGAAATAATTTTTTCTTATTTGATTTTTCCCATATTGTGTAAAATTATATATTTTTTAAAATTATATTTGAAATGTATAATATTGAATTCTGGGTTCAACATATGCATCACAAGCGTTATTTTAACTATAAATCTATAATAATAATAAGTAAAGTTTGAAATTACCTCTTCGTCTTCTAAGGTCATAAGACAAATTTCTTAATTGACTATCACTGAAAAACAATTTATTAGAGATTTTCCTTCTACTGGTGTTTTAGTTTTTTCTTTATTCTTAAATGGTTTGGATGCTCCTTCTACTAGCATTTTAGTTTTTCCTTCTTTCTTTAGATGGTTTGGAGCAGTCTCTAATAAATTGTTTATATCAGCACAAATTGATAGTTGTACTTGTTTTTTTTTTTTTTAAAAAAATTACTTAAAAAAGTATACGTAGATGTTGTTTAGATCTATTTCAAAAAATAAAAGCTCGTATAGTATAACTTTAGATGTATTGATCCTCAGACGATCATAAAAAAATTTCGCCCCTAATAAAAAATTTATGGGTGGGTCCACCACTAGGGATGCACAAACCAGTTTGGGTGAAAACCAGTTCAATTTGGAAACCGGTTTGGCGAGATGATGATGCCAAACCTATAGAACCGGTTTGGATAGGTTTGAAACCGGTTTGGAGGGTTTGAAACCGGTTTGGGTGATGAGGATGCCAAACCGGCGGTTCGGACCGGTTTGGGAATCGGTTTGGATGGAACCGGTTTGAGAATGTTAGAATACCGGTTTGAAAACCGGTTTGTAAACCCCAATCCGGTTTTTTTGCCCACCTCTATCCACCACTGTTCACGTATTCGTTGTCTAACAAACTTCTCTCTCTTTTTAAAGAATTTTTTGAATTCTTTCGCCACTTTGACGTAATTTTCACCATCACTTCCAATGAGTGATTCTTCTGTTCATCGCTTAAAGATTTAGTGTGTTTGGCCTTAAAAGCAATAGATTTGCTTTTTTTTTTCCCACATATAATGTAAAGCTTAAAGAAATTTTCTTCCATAATTTTTGTTAGTGTAAAGGTATTACCATGAGCTTTAAGAATTGTAAAAACAATGTAAAATCTATCATAGCCTTCATGTATCTTTTCAAATTCACCAATATTGAATTTCTCATATTTTTGTACAAGTAATTCAATCTTGTTGTCTCCAACTTGAGGGTTACCTTGATGATTCATAACAATAGTTATCAAAACTTCATTCGTATTTTACACATAAAAACTTTTTCATGTTCTTGTTTAAGCAAAACATTGTAAAGAATGGCAATTATTAAACTCTTTTACAACAGTAACAACATAGATAATTAAGCTAAAATTAAACAAACAAACAATAAGTAAAGAAATTATGGAAAAGAATGACAAGACCGGTTTATAGAGTTTCAAGTTGGTGTTAACTAATCAACTACAAGTCCTCTCCTTATCCTCTGATCAAGAGGATATGTACTAACGTTTTCTCAAATCCGATGAGAATAAACATTACAACGTTTCACTTAACAAAAGAAGTGTCTTAGGTCAAGATAGCGATTGATCTTCAAAACATGTCTTGACCGGTATATATATTATACATATAATTTAAAAAAATACTTATAAAAATTAAATTACAAGTAAACAATCTTATTGGTCAAGTAATTAATTCTTAATTCCGAAAGTTAAAGCTTAGAATTGCAATGCTTTCTATCATTGTTTATTTTGTTAAATCGATTGGTCTAAGTGTCTATATTGATGAATTTTGTTTAAATATATTAGTTATCTTATTAATTGTAGAGAATTTATTAAAAGAAATAGACTACAAATTATTTCGTAATTTGCATCACTTTGAATAATACATTTATATACGAAATTGTACATTTGCCGATAAAAGAATTCTAAAAATTACATGTACAAAACTACAAATGTTCGTATATGATTTAAAATCCATCAACTATATAGAAAAAGGCTATTACTTTATTTTATTTTTTTTAAAAAAAAAGGAAAACTTAAATTAAAATTTAATATTATGTGGAAAATAGATTAGCCACCTAAATTTTTAAAAACTCAGAATCCACACTCCTAGGTCAAGCAACTTAAAGAATATACCTAATCCAAATACCTATACAGCATAGACTATAGAGTATGTGTAGTGATTGGTTACCCACTAAAACATCTCTCATTGTGTCAAATCATCTCTCAAAACCCCACATTAGTTAATCACAAATGAATGAAAAAAGCAGGCAACGGAAGCCGCTTTGGGTGAAATATTAGAGCCGGCAGAGTGGTGGGACGGTGGGGCTGCCTACCCCGCCGAAAGTAGCTATGCCGTTGGAGGAGCGGGAAGAGTATTACTCATGGTCTTAATATTCTCAACCTCGTAAGAGAAACACCTTCATATGTATCTTTATACCGTCATGCTAAAAGTTCATTGGTTAAAAGCCCCTAGTTGTACTAGTATTACATATCATCAAAATTATTTTATATTATATTTGTAATTCTATTAAATAGGGTTATAAATATTTTAAAACTAAATTAGAAGAAAGGTCTAGAAAAAATAATTGCTTAAAAAAAGGAATAATTACATATATCCCCTATTTACAACTATAATTACACATATACTCAAATCAAAAGTTAAATTACATAAATTCCCTTCATTTATAATTATTCTTCTTTAGATAAAGGGATATATTTAATTTAAAACTTTACGCAGGAGAATATATGTAATTTAATAGGAGGATATATGTAATTTATTATATAGGTTGGATATATATGTAATTTATGAAGTTTATAAGGAGATGTATGTAATTGCGGAAAAAAAAAAAACTTCAAACTGTCAAAACATATAATATAATGTTAAACAGCAGTCAGTTTCACAAAAAAAAAAAAAAAAAAAAAAATCAGCATAAAACATTTAAGGCTATACATAGTACCTGACCCGATCCAATGCCCATATCAACACATTTTTGGTAAGCCAGATTTGGATCACTAAAATATATATAGAAACGTTTTATAACTTCAAGCCTCTAATTTAATGGCTGCATCAAGATCATCAACTGTATTATTTTGCTGTGACCAAAGTTGTGCATATCTCCCACCATTTGACACTAAAACTTCATGAGGACCCTGTTCCACCACCCGGCCTTTCTCCAGAACGATGATCTGAAATATCAAAAGTTAACCAAATTACGCCTTTACGATTCTGGTTCAACACTTGAACTCTTGCCCCAGATTCTTCTTCAAACAATTAATTTGCAAACAAAGTTAAAAACCGCAACTCGCTTTTTGGTTTTATAGAATGGATTAAAAACTTTTTATAACAAAGCTTTGACTAGACTGAAATAACCGACTTTAATAATAATAATAATAATGATAATAAAACTATAAAATTTACACAGAACAAATTTGGAATGTGCATTCACGGAAGAAGAAAAAACAAATAATTAAGTAAATTGAAACTTAAAGTCAAAACATTCCCAAAAGTTTCTTTGACCTAATCACGTCTCCTCTTTGATCGGCACATAGTCTTCCATTTACAACTAAAACTCCAAGAAATCGGAGGTAGATGTTCATGGCTCCACCTACCGATTTATACCCTCTGGTTGTGATAGATCTCCATTATCACAGGGTCAACCTCCACCTGATTAAATCATTTCTGCACTACCAGATTCAACCAACAAAAACCTTGACTCGGCTGTCCACCGCTGCTATCAAAATCGGGGAAATTAAGGTAACCGATCGACTCTTCTTTTATGTAGATATAGATATATCAGAGGGGTGTTGTTGGGGGTGATGAATCATAAGCGTATTAGCTGTTATATTGACAGAAATTTATGTCATTCCTTTGTTCTATTGCTGCTGCGTTTGTAGCATGTTTTGAACCACAAAACTATGACAGTTTTGGAACTAAGAACATTAAACTATAATAAAATAATGGGTATAATCATGACCCTTTTGGTTAATTTCTGAAATTTCTTCCTAATACCTGTATGCATGACCTGCATACACTTTAATTAAGGTTCTCACTAAGTCTTCCTAAGTTGAATAAAAGAAGAAGAAATAGGTGTAAGCTGTGAATAAAATTGAGCCATATACAAGATTTCTCTTTAATCCTTAACATTACATACTTACAATTTATAAAGTCCACGTGCATCATGAAACTATAATTTTATTTTTAAAGTAATACATAAACTGGTTGCTGTGAACTTAATTAAGGATTAAGATTTTATGTGATTATTAAGATTATTAAGATTATTAAATGAATTGTTAACATAATATTATGATCAACACATGAAAGTAAATAACTAAATAAAATTAAGATGAGAATTAATAAAAGATGGTGTTGCAACTCTGCAAGTACACGAGATTCACCAAATTAATGGAACTTGAAATTTTAGATGTTCATTTTGGAATCTCAAGGTTGTTGTCTTCCAGAATAGTTAAGAAAGCTGCCAAAATACAAAGGAAACCATGATTCTTATTTGGACCATCATTTAATTATAGGTTTAGGTGAAAAGAAGACGTGAGTTGGTTGTTTTTGCTTAATCGACTAAGGTACGGATTTCTGGTCCTTTGATCGTAGCTTTTATTTTTTTTCATATTATCCGGTTTGTGTACGTATTCCGACCCTTCTCATATTGTAGCATTTTATCTCTTGTGTCTCAACTGATTTGCAATTGCTACTTGATCCTCTATTGTTATTGATACGTGACTTGAATTAGATTATTATTGACATTGTTAGACATGCGATAGATTTAGATACTTGAACTCATTATCGCATGTTCCCGATTATTGATTAGTGGCTTACCGAGACTTAGTTACTTATATTGCATTGTTATTGGCTATCGTTCGTTTGACCTCAATACCCGAGCACATCCACCTATGGGTTCATAGGGCGTCAATTGAGGCACCCTTGACGTGCTCTATCTGTGGCGGAGCGATTAGTCCACGGCGTCTCTCACTGTTTATTGATGTGCTAAGTTGTTGCACTTATTGTTTATTTAGAGGCGTATGGATCGATCCTAGGATAATTATTATTGACTGTTATTGGTGAATGGTTAAGTATGTGTGCCCATGCTTCCATTGCACATTATTGGTACATTAGGGCTGCAGCCAATGTACATACTGATCATTGAGTTACCGAGACTGGCTCGTATGGGTATTTCCTATTGATATGACTTGTTTATTTTTCTTAAGTCATATTCTCATTTTATTGTTTTGACAATGTATTGTTTGCTATTGTTCTATCCGTTACTGAGCAATTTTGGCTCAGCCGTATTTCTTTTCTGTGGTTTTCTTTGTATATACGGCAGGTACTCAAGGGACTACTGGGAATGTGTGAAGAGAGTAAAACAAGGAACTTAGGATGTCAAGTTGAAGAATTGTTGATTTTATTAGTATTTGATTTTAAGACATTTGTTTATTTTCTAGTTTGAATTGGTTTAAGGATTTTGTTTAGTTAAGGATTTCATTTGAATTAGTACTCAGTTATTATGTTTAAGTGTTTCTGATTACTGTATCGAGTGACACGTCAGCTCTAAACAGAGTTGGGGTGTTACAGTTGTGGTATCAGAGATTTAGGCTCTTTTCTGCAGAAAACAATAAGCTAATTAACTAAGACATGTGAGGGTTGGGTAGACGTTGGGCTAAGTTTCTTAAATTCTCATAAGTTATTTCAATTCGTGACCAATTTGAATCTTATTTGTTTTATTATAGATGCCTCCACGTAGACAGGGACGTCGTAACGCTGGTGGGGCAGGTGCTGCTGATGCAGAACTTGTGGCCAGGATAAACCAGACATTTAATAATTTGCTACCGACCATAATTGAGTCTGTGCGTAACCCAAATCCGAACCCTAATGGTAACGCAGACCCTAATGCTAATCCGAACCATGTTCCTGTGGCTGGAAACAATGTTGGGGCTAACCAAAATGTGGGCATACATGTATGGTTGGAGCGATTTCAGAAGCAAAAGCCTAGATCTTTCATTAAGGCAGCCACTCCAGTTGAAGCTAAAGACTGGATTTCTCACATTGAGAAAATCTTTAGAGTTCTCGGGGTTGAAAATCAGTACAAGTCGAGGTTAGCTGCTTACAAGTTAGAAGAGGATGCTCAGAATTGGTGGGAGTCGATTTTGCTTGAAAAAGGCGGGGAACAGTTTGCTGAGACTTTACCATGGGATGAATTTTGTGCACTCTTCTTTGAGAAGTATTTCTCTAATGTGGATATAAGTGCATATAAGCGCGAGTATCATAACATTCGCCAAAGAAATGATGAGCCACTTGATGATTTTATTGACCGATTCTATAGACTTATTGGATTTCTTGGGTCTACTGTTGGATCACCTTTGGAGCATGCAGAGAAATTTCAATGGGCCGTTTGTGACAGGATTCGCCGAGCTATCATACACTCAAACTTTAATACAGTTGCCGAAGCTGTTAAAGCTGCTAAAAAGATAGAGATGGAAAGAAAGGAGTTTCTCAGTGGTTCAGATGATAGTAGAAAAAGGAACAGGGATGGAAATCGTTCTCAGGGTAATACTGCAGATAATAATCGTGCTCAAGAAAATCAAGTTAAGCCATGGAAGGGTAAGAATCAAAATCAGGGGCAGGCTAAACAGTACAAGCAACCAGTCCAAGCTCAACCAGGAAACCAAGTTGCTCAACATCCTCTGTGTAACAATTGCAACAAACATCATCCGGGTGTTTGTCGACGACTTACGGGAGCTTGCCTTCGTTGTGGAGAAATGGGGCATATGATTAAACAATGCCCTAAAATGAAAAATAAGCCAAATGACAGTGCTAATGGAGCTAATGTGAAGCCTAACACGAGAGGAAGAGTATTTGCTCTAACTGCTGGGGACGCCGCAAATGCTACAGGTACCGTTTCTGGAATTATTTATTGTTCAGATCGTGATTTGTATGTGCTATTTGATACCGGGGCAACACACTCTGTAGTTTCACAGTTAGTTAGCAGACATCTTAAGATCACACCTTCTCCATTAGAGCATGCCTTAGTTATTTCCACACCAATGGGTAACACCTCGGTTATTACTCATATATATAGAGATTGTCCGTTAATGATTGGAAACATTGTTCGTAATGCAAATCTACTTCCAATGCAAATTGGCGACTTTGATATTATACTCGGGATGGATTGGTTGACTACGCATCGTGCAACTATTGATTGTCATTCTAAACGAGTCATTTTTGGAGATATCTTGCATCCTGAGTATATTTATCAAGGAACACATCCTCGGAAATCTCTTAAAATCATCTCTGCTCTTAAAGCCCAAAAACTTATATCACACGGATGTGAAGGATTTCTGGCTTCTATTAAAGATGTATCGAAAGGAGCACCTCACCTTGAAGACATTCCTATTGTTCGAGACTACTCTGATGTCTTTCCAGAAGAATTGCCTGGATTACCACCAGAACGTGAGGTGGACTTCACCATTGATCTGATTCCCGGTTCTGAACCTATTTCTAAGGCACCATACCGTATGGCCCCATTGGAATTGAAGGAGCTGAAAGAACAATTGCAGGAATTGCTAGAACTTGGATTTATTAGACCGAGTGTTTCACCATGGGGAGCACCTGTGCTTTTTGTGAAAAAGAAAGATGGTAGTATGCGGTTATGCATCGATTACCGAGAGCTTAACAAGATAACCATAAGAAATCGTTATCCACTACCGCGCATTAATGATCTCTTCGATCAGCTTCAAGGAGCGAAGTTTTTCTCTAAAATTGATCTCAGATCAGGTTATCACCAGTTGAAGATTAGAGATCAAGATGTTTCAAAGACGGCTTTTCGTACACGTTACGGACATTATGAGTTTTTGGTCATGCCTTTTGGTTTGACCAATGCTCCAGCTGTCTTTATGGATCTTATGAATCGTGTCTTTCATGATTATCTCGACCGATTTGTGATTGTCTTTATTGACGATATTTTGGTATTCTCTAAAAGTAAAGATGAACATGAAGATCACCTTCGCACTGTTCTGGAGACCTTACGTAAGAAAAAGTTATATACGAAATTTTCTAAGTGTGAGTTCTGGCTCGAACAAGTCGCGTTTCTCGGTCACGTTGTATCAGCTGAAGGTATCACCATGGATCCAGCAAAAGTGGAAGCTATTACCAAATGGCCTAGACCGACCTCAGTCACTGAGGTTCGAAGTTTCCTAGGTTTGGAAGGTTACTACCGTCGTTTTGTGGAGGGATTCTCTATCTTGGCATTGCCTCTCACTCAACTTATGAGAAAAGGAGTAAAGTTTACTTGGAATGATGAAAGGGAGAAGTGCTTTGAAGAATTAAAGACGAGACTTGTGTCCGCCCCTATACTTACTCTTCCCTCGGGTTCAGGCGGATATCAAATTTATAGCGATGCCTCAAAGAAAGGACTTGGTTGTGTTCTCATGCAGCATGGCAAAGTCATTGCTTATGCTTCACGACAGCTTAAGCCGTATGAGGTAAACTACCCGACACATGATCTGGAACTTGCAGCGGTAGTATTTGCTCTCAAGATTTGGAGACATTATTTATACGGAGAAACGTGTGACATTTTCACCGATCATAAGAGTCTCAAGTACATTTTTACTCAGAAAGAACTTAATATGAGACAGAGGAGATGGTTGGAACTACTCAAGGATTATGATGCTAACATTCAATACCATCCTGGTAAAGCGAATGTGGTGGCTGATGCTCTGAGCAGAAAGAGTTCAGGTGGTTTGGCTTGTCTTAGCTTTCAACCTCAAATTATATCAGATTTAGACAAAATGGAAGTGGGATTACAGTTCGGCCAGTCAGACGGTTATCTTGCTAGATTAAAGATAGAATCAGATTTGATCACACGGATTAAAGAAGCTCAAGAACATGATGCAGAGCTCTGGGTGATATTACAAAACTTGGAAGTGGGAAAGCAATCAGAATTTAGAGTTGATGAACAAGGAGTTATCTGGTGCGGAAAGAGACTGTGTGTGCCAAATGATGCTACCCTTCGTGAGTCCTTATTATCTGAAGCACACAGTTCGCCTTTTTCTATTCATCCTGGATCCACCAAGATGTATAGAGATTTAAGGCAAAACTTCTGGTGGAGTGGTATGAAGGAAGATGTAGCAAAGTATGTGGCCCATTGTTTAACTTGTCAACAAGTAAAGATCGAACATCAAAGATCTAGTGGAATGTTACAACCATTAGATATTCCTGTTTGGAAATGGGATGATGTTTCTATGGATTTCGTTACAGGCCTTCCTAAAACATTTAAGAAGAACGATGCGATATGGGTTGTGGTAGATAGACTCACAAAATCAGCTCATTTCTTGCCTATTCAACAAGGGTTTTCAGTTAGCAGATTGGCTGATATATTTACTCAGAATATTATTCGTTTACATGGCACTCCTTCTTCTATAGTATCTGATAGAGATCCGCGCTTCACATCACATTTTTGGAAGGGTTTACAAAAGGCCTACGGTGCAAAGTTGAGATTTAGCACTGCTTTTCATCCACAGACAGATGGATAGTCTGAACGTACAATTCAGACGTTAGAGGATATGCTTAGGGCATGTGCACTCGAATGGTCGGGCAATTGGGATGAGTACTTGTGTTTAGTTGAGTTTGCATATAATAACAGTTGGCAGGCTAGCATCGATATGGCTCCTTTTGAACTTCTTTACGGTCGAAAATGTAGAGCGCCAATATGTTGGAACGAAGTCGGAGAAAAAGTAATCGAGGGGCCAGAGTTGGTCAAAATCACTAATGAAAAAGTCGCCATTGCACGAGAAAAATTGAAAGAAGCACAGACGCGACAAAAGAGTTACGCTGATCAGCACAGACGAGACTTAGAATTTAAGGTTGGCGAACATGTATTCCTCAAAGTATCACCGTGTCGGGGTGTACGTCGATTCGGAATTAAAGGGAAGTTAAGTCCGCGTTTTATCGGTCCGTTTGAAATTCTTGAAAGAGTGGGAGAAGTCTCTTATCGTTTAGCATTGCCACCTCAGCTTTCTCACGTTCATAATGTTTTTCACGTGTCTCTATTGAGGGGGTACAATTATCATCCGTTGCACGTAGTTAGCTACCCATTACACACGATTCAGGAAGATCTTTCTTATGAAGAAGAACCTGAAGCAATCATTGATCGTCAAGAACGAGTCATGAGACGTAAGTCGATTCCGTTTGTTAAAGTTGTATGGAAGAATCACACTGAGCGTGAAGCGACATGGGAAACGGAAGAGATGATTCGTTCTCAGTACCCAAATCTATTCAAAAACTAAAAGTATGTTCTCTAATCTCTATTGTTTACTATATTCGGTTTGAAAATGTTACGTGTTTATGCAAGTTATTTGGTCGACATAACGTGCCATCAGAATTCTAATTAATTTGATTTAAAATTTCGAGGACGAAATTAAATTAAGAGGGGAAGAGTTGAAATAACCGACTTTAATAATAATAATAATAATGATAATAAAACTATAAAATTTACACAGAACAAATTTGGAATGTGCATTCACGGAAGAAGAAAAAACAAATAATTAAGTAAATTGAAACTTAAAGTCAAAACATTCCCAAAAGTTTCTTTGACCTAATCACGTCTCCTCTTTGATCGGCACATAGTCTTCCATTTACAACTAAAACTCCAAGAAATCGGAGGTAGATGTTCATGGCTCCACCTACCGATTTATACCCTCTGGTTGTGATAGATCTCCATTATCACAGGGTCAACCTCCACCTGATTAAATCATTTCTGCACTACCAGATTCAACCAACAAAAACCTTGACTCGGCTGTCCACCGCTGCTATCAAAATCGGGGAAATTAAGGTAACCGATCGACTCTTCTTTTATGTAGATATAGATATATCAGAGGGGTGTTGTTGGGGGTGATGAATCATAAGCGTATTAGCTGTTATATTGACAGAAATTTATGTCATTCCTTTGTTCTATTGCTGCTGCGTTTGTAGCATGTTTTGAACCACAAAACTATGACAGTTTTGGAACTAAGAACATTAAACTATAATAAAATAATGGGTATAATCATGACCCTTTTGGTTAATTTCTGAAATTTCTTCCTAATACCTGTATGCATGACCTGCATACACTTTAATTAAGGTTCTCACTAAGTCTTCCTAAGTTGAATAAAAGAAGAAGAAATAGGTGTAAGCTGTGAATAAAATTGAGCCATATACAAGATTTCTCTTTAATCCTTAACATTACATACTTACAATTTATAAAGTCCACGTGCATCATGAAACTATAATTTTATTTTTAAAGTAATACATAAACTGGTTGCTGTGAACTTAATTAAGGATTAAGATTTTATGTGATTATTAAGATTATTAAGATTATTAAATGAATTGTTAACATAATATTATGATCAACACATGAAAGTAAATAACTAAATAAAATTAAGATGAGAATTAATAAAAGATGGTGTTGCAACTCTGCAAGTACACGAGATTCACCAAATTAATGGAACTTGAAATTTTAGATGTTCATTTTGGAATCTCAAGGTTGTTGTCTTCCAGAATAGTTAAGAAAGCTGCCAAAATACAAAGGAAACCATGATTCTTATTTGGACCATCATTTAATTATAGGTTTAGGTGAAAAGAAGACGTGAGTTGGTTGTTTTTGCTTAATCGACTAAGGTACGGATTTCTGGTCCTTTGATCGTAGCTTTTATTTTTTTTCATATTATCCGGTTTGTGTACGTATTCCGACCCTTCTCATATTGTAGCATTTTATCTCTTGTGTCTCAACTGATTTGCAATTGCTACTTGATCCTCTATTGTTATTGATACGTGACTTGAATTAGATTATTATTGACATTGTTAGACATGCGATAGATTTAGATACTTGAACTCATTATCGCATGTTCCCGATTATTGATTAGTGGCTTACCGAGACTTAGTTACTTATATTGCATTGTTATTGGCTATCGTTCGTTTGACCTCAATACCCGAGCACATCCACCTATGGGTTCATAGGGCGTCAATTGAGGCACCCTTGACGTGCTCTATCTGTGGCGGAGCGATTAGTCCACGGCGTCTCTCACTGTTTATTGATGTGCTAAGTTGTTGCACTTATTGTTTATTTAGAGGCGTATGGATCGATCCTAGGATAATTATTATTGACTGTTATTGGTGAATGGTTAAGTATGTGTGCCCATGCTTCCATTGCACATTATTGGTACATTAGGGCTGCAGCCAATGTACATACTGATCATTGAGTTACCGAGACTGGCTCGTATGAGTATTTCCTATTGATATGACTTGTTTATTTTTCTTAAGTCATATTCTCATTTTATTGTTTTGACAATGTATTGTTTGCTATTGTTCTATCCGTTACTGAGCAATTTTGGCTCAGCCGTATTTCTTTTCTGTGGTTTTCTTTGTATATACGGCAGGTACTCAAGGGACTACTGGGAATGTGTGAAGAGAGTAAAACAAGGAACTTAGGATGTCAAGTTGAAGAATTGTTGATTTTATTAGTATTTGATTTTAAGACATTTGTTTATTTTCTAGTTTGAATTGGTTTAAGGATTTTGTTTAGTTAAGGATTTCATTTGAATTAGTACTCAGTTATTATGTTTAAGTGTTTCTGATTACTGTATCGAGTGACACGTCAGCTCTAAACAGAGTTGGGGTGTTACATAGACTCATTAAATAGGAGAAACAACTTAAACCATCTAGTAGTTAAACGCCTAAATGATCATCCAAAACATCCTTTGAATTACCCCTATAATTACTAACAGAATCTAAACATACTCAACCTCTCAATATATATAAACGAGTAACTCCACCTATAACTCAAACTAGTTAAATCAAATAATTAAAAAAACTCTTGCTTTAACTATAATGCTTCAAGAAAGATCAATGAATTTTAACCAAACTTAACTCTTACAACACTACATGTGAATAACCATTAAACCCATGATCACAATAACGGCCACCCCACTAGAACAAATTGTTGAGTGAGGTTAGCTTTTTTATTCTTCTAGATATCTTATCCTTCTCATTCCATTTGTTGCAATAGCATCCTACCAAATTCGTCACGTTTAAAATGAAGCTACTCGTCTCTAGATCCACGACCGCTTCCATGGCCTCTCCCAAAAGCAACTTACTTTGATCCTTATCTTTCGGTTCATCAAAACCCTTCAACCTTTCTTCAAAAGCTTTCATTCTACCTGCTGCATCTTCAAATAACATCTTATCAAAAGTGACAAATTCCCCTACTCTTGTACTGGACCCAATGCTTTATTTGTATCTATCATTCCTTCTTTCTTACTTTACTTTATTTCTTCTTTACCTTTTTAACCTTCTTTAATTCATCAAGAAAACATTATTGATTGCCTGCTCAGCCCAAAGAAATTCAATAATCCCCTTCCTTCGAATTTAGTACCAAGAGCATATAGCTCTGATACCATTGTTGGCCCAGATTCTTCTTCGAACTATTAACTTGTCAACCAGGTTAAAAACCACAACTTACTCTTTGTTTTATTCCGGGCGAATATGAAGCACATGGATACAAGTTAGGCCTTGGAATGAAAGAAAATTATGAATCCGCTCTGTCTACGAACAAGGAAGCTACAAGTAATGCAACTATGAATCTCATGGAGAGTTCGATCCTGGCTCAGGATGTACGTTGGCGGTATGCTTAACTCATGCAAGTAGGACGGGAATGTTAGGAATCAAAGAGGCGCAGCGGAAACTGATAACTCATACACGCACACGAATGCAAAGAAAATATAAACGACACAAGATATAACGTGGTTCGGTCGATGTGACCTACATCCACGGGTTGCAACTAGGGATTCTTTATTGATTATGTGTTAAAGATTACAATTACATGACAATGCTTAAATAGAAAAATAATTAGGTCTAACCCTAATGGGCCAGGATTAGGGCCGGCTGCCCTAACCCTCCCAAAGGCCTACGAAACCTAACAATCTCCCACTCGGAGGCCTTGCGATATAATCAAGCCCGGCATCCAACATAAGCAATCCAATCATCCAGTAAATCCAGTAATCTTCAATAACAAGTCTTCCAAGCCTCAATTCCCAAGAATAAGCTAAGACTTCATCATATCCAGACATATCCCCCTAGTTGCAAACCACCCCTCAATCATCAAGTACATGAAGGGCCAGTTGAAGCTCCCCCGAGCTTCAACTCAGTCGTGACAAATCCCGTCAACGACTCATCCTCAATCTCAACTGGTATGGACACTCCACCAGATCCAGAGATACACCGAGGACCACCAACACTCTCCAAACATAGCAAACTACCAACAGGAGAGATTTCTTCAGTTCTAGTCTTCAAAACCCAACGGCTCTTCGTAACTGTACCCGGAACACAACCCTTGCTCCCACTGTCACCGAATCCCCTAAATGGTTTAGACTTCTGAACACGTTCAGCTAACATCTCCTTGGCTCCAGACTTCACGTTTGCAAAATGAACTCTCTTAGCACGAGATTTAGCGAACCAGATTTTGTTTCGCTTAACCGGGACGGTCATACATCCCTCAGCAGGTTCATCAACCAAATACAACGACCCATGCTTCATTCCACGAGCAATCACGAGATTCCCCTTGACCACCTTCCATTCATTGCTACCAAACCTTACTTCCATGCCCTGTTTATCCAGCTGACCCACAGAAATCAATTTCCTATTCAGCCCCGGAATAACCCTGACATTCTTCAAGTTCCATGTAGTTCCCAATGAAGTAACCAGATCAACATCCCCCATGCCCGTGACTTCAAGCAACTCGTCATTAGCAAGTCGAACCTTCCCAAAATCACCTTTCTTCAGATTCAGCATCGTTTCCCCGCTGTCCATGGCATGAAACGAAGCCCCTGAATCCATGACCCAAGAGTCTACACAGCTTTCAATGCTGCAAACCAAAGCATCATCATCATAAACGCCCTCAGTAGCGTTTACTTGCTTCGAAGTACCCGGGCATTGACTCTTAACATGTCCTACTTCATTACAGCTCCAACACTTCACAGTTTTCCGAGTCTTAGACGGACTCCTTCCCCGACTCCCACTGCTTCTGTTATTCCCTCTTCCCCTACCAACATGTAACATCTCAGAAGATGATCCTGCATCAGTACTCTTCCGGCGAACATCTTCACCTAGCACAATATCACGGATCCCCTCAAATGTCATATCAGTGGTCCCAACAGAACTTGTAACAGCAATCACTGTCCCAGACCAACTATCAGGTAGTGAAGACAACAACAACACAGCTTTCGTCTCATCATCAAACTTGATTCCCACAGATGACAATCTGGACAGAATCGAGTTCAGATTATTGATGTGAACTGTAACCGAGCTTCCTTCGTTCATCCTTGTCATGAACAACTCCCTCATCAAGAACACCTTATTAGCAGCAGAAGGCTTCTCATACATATTTGACAGAGCTGACATCATCCCCCGAGCAGTAGTCTCGTGCATGATGTTGAATGCAACGCTCCTCGTCAAAGCCAATGTAATAGCTCCTCTCGCTTTCTTGTCCTTTGAGTTCCATGCAGACTCAGCAGCTGCATCCATCTTCTCTGGTTTATCCTCCAGCACCATATCCAAATCCCTTTGACTGAGCAATGCTTCCATTTGCATTTTCCACCAGACGAAATCAGTTCCATTGAACTTCTCGATCTGAATCTTCCCCTCGTCAGCCATTTGAACCCGGTAACAAGATAAAACCAACAGAAAATGTCCGAACACCTTCCTAATCAATAAATCCGGCGAATACTCCAACCAATCCCAATCAAATCTCAACCGATTAGAAACGCACGATCAATATCAGCTGCAACAGACCCGAAACCCGCTGAATATCAACAAAGACAACTCAAGGGTTCAATTTTGCAACCCTAATTGTCCAATTACAGTCAATAATACCAGCAATCGCGATCCCAAACTCAGCAGCAACGATCCAGGGCTCAATTGAACCCTAATCAGCTTCTAATCCAGAAATTCGACCCCAACTTGTGTCAAAAACAGTCTCAATCGACGAATCCAAGGCTGAAAACAACCTAATCGCGAATCAGAACCACGAAATCAGCCTAAAAACAGTCTCAATCAACGATTCCAAGAGTTTCGAACCCAAATCGCGACCAAAAAACCCCAAATCGGCCAGAAAATCAAGTCGACAGCTCAAAATCGGCCAGAAACAACCCACCGGCGACGGCGGCGGTGGATTCTGCGGCGATCTCGGCAGCGGAGGCGGCAGCCGGCGGCGATCCCGGCGGCGGCGGCTGGCGTGGCGGCTCCAAGGGATGAAACCCTAACCTGCGGCTGAACACTGGTTGACGAACTCCAAGGATCCAGAAACCCTAATTCGTGAATATCCCAGACGACAACAGTCAACAGCCTCTCTCCTCTGATTTTCTTCTTTTTCTTTATCAGCAATCGTCCAGTGCGTTCCGTATATTAATCATCAACGAACCAGCTCTGATGCCACTTGTTAGGAATCAAAGAGGCGCAGCGGAAACTGATTAACTCATACACACACACGAATGCAAAGAAAATATAAACGACACAAGATATAACGTGGTTCGGTCGATGTGACCTACATCCACGGGTTGGAACTAGGGATTCTTTATTGATTATATGTTAAAGATTACAATTACATGACAATGCTTAAATAGAAAAATAATTAGGTCTAACCCTAATGGGCCAGGATTAGGGCCGGCTGCCCTAACCCTCCCAAAGGCCTACGAAACCTAACAGGGAAGTGGTGTTTCTAGTGGCGGACGGGTGAGTAAAGCGTAAGAACCTGTTCTTCGGAAAGGAACAAGTGAACAACAGCTGGAAACGGCTGCTGATACCCCGTAGGCTGAGGAGCAAAAGGAGGAATGTGCCCAAGAAGGGCTCACGTCTGATTAGCTAGTTGGTGAGGAGCTTACCAAGGCGATGATCAGTAGCTGATGTTTAAGAAACTTTTTTTAGCAAAACTTCGACTAGACCCATCAAATAGGAGAAATAACTTAAAGTTAAACCATCTCGTACTCAAACACCTAAAGGGTATGTTTGGTATGAAGGAATGGAATGGACGGGGAATGGAATGAAGGAGGGAATGGAATGAACAAAGGAATGAAATGGATCATTACCATTCCATTGTCCTGTTTGGTTACCTATGGTAATGAAATGATTCATTACTTCATGTTGTTTGTTAGACATGAGAAGATGAACAAATGGAATACAATTTATAGGTTGATTCGTGGTTCTAATCATTGTTCGAATCATGGGTCGGGTCGTGGATCGGTTCATGTGTCATGGGTCGAGACATGGTTCGGACATGGGTCGAGTCATTGTTCGGTCATAGGTCGGTTCATAGTTTTGGACATGGGTCGGGTAATGTTTGGACATGGGTCGAGTCATTGGTCGAATCATTCCTTCAAGAGAAGGAATGAAAAAAAACACCCTTACTCCAAGGAATTAAAATCATCAAAAGTGAAGGAATCACATTCCTTATGGAATAGTGCATTACATTCCTATGTGGTAACCAAACACGCTTTTTTTCATTCCAACGTAATGACTCATTCCATTCCACCATTCATTCCTGCATACCAAACGCTACCTAAATGATAACCCAAACATCCTTTGAATTATCCGTACTAATAATTACTGACCTATTCTAAACATATTAAAACTCTTAATAATTTTAAAAAAAAAACCGAAATTATTACTCAAACGTATTAAATCAAATAATTAAAAGACTCTTACTTTCACTCTAATACTTAAAAGTAGACCCATGACTTTTAATCAAACCACAACTTTTGCAACGCCACATGTGAACTAGCCATTAAACCCTTCATCGTCTTGTTAAAAAATATAGGAAAAAAGAACAAATTTGAAATGTGGCTGTTTTATATTTCTAGTTTTCAAATTAGAAAAACCTAAAGTTTGTATTCAACTCGATCTACTTTGGAACCAAACTGATTTAAATCAGTTCCAATACTACTACATTTTCTGTCATCTACAACTTTCTAAACTGGAACCAAACCTGATTAAATCGTTATACATTCATATTTTCCAGCAAAGATAGAAACGAATTTATCTATTTAAACAAAGGCTAGATAGAATTGCCTGAAATGTGTCAATTTTCCAGTTCGCCTTATATCCCACAAAGAAGACAAAATAATTGATTGTTTTGCCCTTAATTAAATAATGTTAGTGTTAAGCCTCATTAAGACTACTGGTGGTTAATTGGAGTATCGGATAAAGATAAAATCAGCAAAGTACATCTTGATACACCATAAACCAAAAAATGATTATATGGGGTCAAAATTTGGCGCAGATGGCAATTTTGAACAATTTGCTTACAAAATGGGTCAATTCAAGTGAAGTTTTATCTCTAACAAGTTAGTTAGAGATGAAATGGCTCGAAAGTCATCCAAAGTGTATTACTGTATTTTAATCCACAAAACCACCTAACAATTTAATTCAAAGAGTTTATGTATTAGTGATATAATATAGCATTTTGCAAGTATAATGACACAAAAATTATTTATTAGAAAACTTAAAAGTACTGAACAAAGGTGCGTCATGTTAATCTGACTTGTACCAAAAACTTCCTGTCTGACCCATTATAAAACCTGCCCAACACACACTTTCCCAACTCTGATTTCTGTTACCACATGCAAATGAAATTATATAGCAAAATAATTCTTTTTTGAGAGAAAATGAACTTGCCTCGTCACACTGCATTGCAGTTGTAAGTCTATGAGCAACAAAGACCGCTGTTCGGTTATTGGCAAGTGATCTCAATGCAGTCAGAATCTCAGCTTCAGTTGTGCTATCAAGTGCACTTGTTGCTTCATCACACAACCTTTACAAAAGCGATCCAAATTCCAACCACAAATTGAGACAGCCAACTTATTAATTATAAATTCTTCAGGTCACAATAATTGTCTTAGAAAGCACATATTCAAATATGCTACATCTTTTTTTCATTGAAATTGACAAAGGAAGTTTATAAGTCAACTAATGAATGGAGACGTAGTTGGTATGATTATGTGAACCGACTTACATTAAAAATAACTTTTTCTTTGTTTAAGTGTACAAGGGGAAAGGACAATGAGGTCTAATAAATACTATATTAAAAATGATTGAAAAAAACACTTACAAAATAGGAGGAGCTTTCAGGAAAGCACGGGCTAATGCAACTCGTTGCTTCTCACCACCACTAAGCTTTAAGATTGAACAAATGCAAATTTTATCAAGACTCAAATTCAATTAAGGTGCATTCAGATTTCAAAATTTTCCATTCAATGTCTGAGTTGGGGGTCTCTCAAAAAGCCTCTTTATTCCATTTGGATAGAGGTCAGATTTGTGTTCATCTGACCCCCGCCCCCGCCCTAGCCCTACTGATTAGTGAGACTTTATTGGGTATGTTTGTTTGTATGTATATTCAGAGTAATGTAGAGTTTCTTTGCATAGGCTTTACATGATATTTTGACTAGGGAACTTTATTTTAGGAATGCAATTTAACTTTCAAGGCTTTTTTAACCCAATCATGGGTAAATGGGTCAATTTTGGGTGAACTTTTCTTCTACCATGTCAAATGAGTGAAAAATAAATAAAAATTTAAAAAATATATAGAAAAGGATTAAATGGGTCAAATGAGTCAAATACATATAGAATATGTAAAACAGAACCAAACCTACCTTAAGCCCACGTTCCCCTACTAGAGTAGAATATTGCTGTGGGAAATTCATTATAGTATCATGAATTGCTGCTTTTCTAGCAGCAGTGTACACCTGTTTGAAGTAAATTTGTTAGTCAGAATGAAACCTCCTGCTTTACTTTAATATTATATTTATACTATTAACAGCATATTACAAAAAAATGCAACATTAACCTCTTCAGGTGTAGCTGAAAGACGACCATAGTGAATGTTATGAAATATTGTATCGTTGAACAATACCTGCTCAAACAAAAGGGTCCTTGAACTGTGCATATACCACTTGAAAAAACATACATATAGCCCAAAATGTTGAGAAATACTAAATGGTGAAAAAAGAAAAACATACTGTATCTTGTGGGACAACACCAATATGTTTTCTAAGGCTTTCAAGTGTAACTTTTTTAATATCTTGACCATCTACCCTCACCTGTAATGCAAAAAGGGGTACATTTCAAAGTTGAGTATATCAACTTTGTGGAAAAGGGGCAAATTTGAAAAGTTGTCAAATAATTTCACCAAGCATACTCAGGTGTTTACAACCTTCTAAATTATTCTATATGTTGAAACATATCTGCTTTAGTTCACATGTGAAATTAGTTTTCTTGTTTTGCAAGTTTGGTTATTTTAGAAATTACTATTCCAGTCAAATAAGTTTGATTTGGTTTCTTAGTTTTAAGTCTAATAGGAGTCTTGGTTTGCAAGTTTTGGTTAGTAGGGCCGTGTGATTGTTTTTTAGTCTATCAAAGGTAAAATATATATACATATATCAAGCAAGTTGCTCAACACTTCATGCTTGGGTGTGTTGGATTTTTGGGATTTGATTTGCAACAAATAGTATCAGAACTTAAGAAGTCAATCAAGTGGGACTGATTTCCAACATTTTAGGACTAATTTCCACCTATTTTTCCACCACAATATGCATATCAAGCCTACTGATACCACTATAGCTTTACTGGATTGATAAATTTCATCCAACTGTTGTTTCATAGGAGATTGTAACCTAGCACACATGCTTTTCCATCAATACCAAGTTGATTTCCAACAATGAGAATACACACAGTTTTATAAATGTATAATTAATGTTATTTTAGTTGGTTAAACATCCGTTTTACCCTTAAAAATGCTCTATAGAATTCTGTGAGTTCTATAATTAACTAGAATATCACAAAAGCATGCATTAAAAGATATATACAATCAATTACCGTGCCAGAATTAGTGTCAAAGAACCTGAATATCATTCTAAGAATGGTTGATTTACCTGCACACAAATTAAACTCATAAACAAGAAGCACAACCATAAGAAAACAAATAAACAACAAAAATAAAAATGTTATTTTAAAGCCTAATAGCTCATGCTACATTTTATGGCACAATCTTCACCTATTACATACATCAATTTAAAATACACTATTATGTATTATTGGTTGCATGTGATGTTGAGGTTGTATTTGTATTTTATCTTTCTGGCACTGACTAATTTCTTAGACTTTATACTTTTTAATCTCAACTTCTTCAGCACTAACAATGTTTCTTTCTTAGTTTCCCTCAGACGTCCAGCACAACAAACAAAAAGTAAAATTTTATGAGCTTCTCCTGCCTACCAAAATAAGCAAATAATAAAGTCAAATATTTTCATGGTGTTGGTTATCAGGCCCCAAAATACACACTTGCAAACACACACTCAAAATCAAGTACAACCAAACTCACAAACCGAAGATGTTTATTGCTCTGACTGCTCAAACACTTGCTTACCATTTATCAATTGAGAATAGGCAAATTAAGAACATGCATTGTGTGGGAGTATTCTTGACCCACTACTCCTACAACCTAAGACCCAACACTGAGACTCTTTCAACTGAAAACTTGCTACATAATCAATTTAAACACATACTAAATACTAACGATCGTCAATAACCCGTACCCATTTGACCAGTAACCCGACCCATCAAGATCATCACATGGAAGTGGCAAGATGGGCAAGGTTGGTTAACAGGCCAGCTTGGCTTTGCAAACACTTCTTTTCCTTTTTTAAAGAAACTTTTTAAAGTGATTAATACATTACATGTGATTGCAGAAACAATATTATTTCAATTTTAATCATCTTTAAACAGAACAAATTAGGAGGTTGTATTTTAAAAATGAAATGTAGGTACAATGTGTATGTGGCCCATTTGACTAATACCCCATTTAGCTAAGTTATTTTTAACATACATAAAACACAACCTTACTCCGCATATTCATAAGTTAATGGGTCAAAGTTTCCACCTCAAAATAAATAATCATAACAAGTTAACTAAGTTCATAGCTTTTATCCATTTATTGACAAGTGACCAGAATAGCAATATTACCACTGCCACTAGTTCCAACAATAGCCACACTTTTGCCAGATGGCACCGCAAACGATATTCCATCAAGTATCTTTCTTTCTCGCAGATAACTAAGAATACAAGAAAACAAACTACACATCATCAATGAAATCCACAAAACCATATGGTATGCTATGTACTTATGTCTACACACAAATATTTTTAGGCATTAAACTTTTAACTTTTATGAAAATAGAGTGAAATTGAGACGTAAAAACATGTTTAATATTGTCAAGTGTTACTGTGTTGCCTTCTTTCAAATAAATTTCTGACCAAGTAGACTACATTGAGAATTGTCTAAAGATATGCTTACAATCCAATCTTTTCAAAATCTTTTTCATTTACAAAAAACATTCGGCAGAAATTTTAAGGGTGAACATACTATAACCATAAGTCCATAACCGATGTTAACCGTAATCGCCTTTAACCGATGGTTATGGTTAAGCTAAGCCATTAACCGACCATTTCAGTTTTGATTATGGTTAAATCAAGCCATTAACCGACTTTAACATAACACATTCAAATTGATTATTGTTTATTTCCTTTTTTTTTTAAATGTTTGTGTGTGTTTTTAAGAAGTTATGCTACAAGTCAAGAATAGAAGATGGGCTGAAGCTTTTTTATGGTTTTAAAATTACTAATTTTAGGGGAGTGTTTGGTCTGTGTTCAAAAAATGATTCTGCAATTTGCAGCAGTCATTTTAAGATTTATCTCGATAACTATATTTCTTGCAGTAGCTTCTTATGACTCCAAATATGATTGTTTAGACATGTATTAACAAAAATAAAAATCAGACTGCAAGTCACAACCAAACAGTATAAATACACACACAAACATCCCCTTAGTTGATAAGCAAGCAATTATCTTGGATATGATGGTTGCATTTTAAATGTTTTCCAAACAAATGATGACCACAAGCTCACAAATATTGTATAAGTTGCTGCTCACAAAAAAGAAAAACTTGATGGGAATACTAGCTAGAAAAAGAAATTGACCTGAAATGAACATTTTCAAATTCAATTCTACCTCCACCCAACTTTAGAGGCTTTGCATCATCTGCATCTCCAACTTCCGCCCTCTCCTATAGAAAGACAACAAAACTGTTTCACTGGCATACCAACAGAGATACAGGTCAATTATAAGTGCCAATTTAAGGTCATAAGCATTACATGAGACACAGAAAACCAATTTAGAAGCAAAAGAAAATAAAAAGATATTCAATACAAACACCCCTTTTTCCTTCCTTTTAATTTTACAAATAAATAAAAAAAGGAACAAACTTATCCGGTATATTCTCACTCTTTAGTAGTAGGATCTGGGGGAAATGATGAAGACAAATCTTACCCTTATCCCAGTTAGGATATAGTGACTGCTCCGAAGGAGTCCCCGGCTCAAATAAATAAATATAATTAAATATGACCAGAATAACTAACATTTCAATAACCCAATATTTTGAATAAAGAAAACTAAAGAAGGTTGTAAACACTTGTGGGTTTTTTTTTTTTTTAACCATTTAGCCACTTTCCATAGATGATTTGAAATTGTGCCATCTAGTAGTGGTGTTTAAACCAACCCCACAATTCACCAAGCACAAGAGTTGATTTGAGTTATGCTTTAATAAGAAAAGCAAACAAGTTTAGAAGTAAAATAATGAAAATGATGGTTGTAACTCACACGCCCCATTTGCGGTGCACACATATAATATATATGTGTGTGGGCCCTCAAGGGGCCAAAGTAAAATTGCACTAATTTTAACATTATTTTACTTATTTTGTGAAAATAACGTTAAAAGTGTTGGGATGACTAACTTCAAACGACAACTTTGAGCCGGGGACTCCTTCGGAGCAGCCTCTCTATCCCAACTGGGATAGGGGTAAGGTTTGTGTCCATCCTTCCCCCCAGACCCTACTGAACAGTGGGAATATACCGGGTATGTTTGTTTGTTATGGTTGTAACTCACATAGAGTGCATTTTTATTCATGAAACCACCTTAATCATCCAAAATAGAGAGAGAGAGAGAAGGATATTCGATCGAAAACAAATTTAGTTGAAAACCAAAAGAACCATTTATAGCCACCAAGTTTTTTTATTTTGAAATTAAAGTAGAAGGAATTTACTTTTATGCCCCTTAAATTATGTAGCTATAAACAAACATACCCTATAAAATCCCACTGCTTAGTAAGGTCTGGGGGAGTGAGACGAAGGCAATTTATTGGTTCTCATTTAAATATATATGTATAAGGATTGTATCTTATAAAAACCCAATCTTAGTGAGGAAACCCTTAAACCCTATCTGGACACTCCATTTGGGATCTTGAAAATTAATATGTAGTCCACATTAACCACATTAAATTAATTTGTTTATTCAAAACCAAATTTTATATTCAACTTTAGTGGGAACCACATATTTGTTTTCAATATTCTAAATAGAGAGCCCAGATAAGGTTTCAGGGTTTCCTCTCTAAGATTAAGTTTTCATAGGAAACAATCCCTACATACATGCATACATATATATCTATGCATATAACACTTGCATCCTATGTTAACCAACCTTAGAGAAACAAAAACAAACAAACCTAGTAACTTCCCACTAATTAGTAAGGTCTTTGGGGGGAGGGGGAGGGGGAGGGAACGAAGGCAAACCTTATCCCAATGGAACCCACCCTTAGACGGTCAACCCTTAAACCTATTTCTGGCTACCCATTTTAAATCCGAAAAAAGATGTGTATTCACATTAAGTCCTATTAGTGGAAATTTACTAGTTATGTTTGTTTTTGTTTCTCAAAGGTTGGATGCAAGTCATATAGATATAATTAGTATCAAAATAGTATGAACTTATTTATCATAAATCACATACTAGTAATTTATACAAAGCGCAAATTATTAGAAAAAAAGTTTCCCACCCGCCCATTTAAAAATAAACATATTTTGATATGAACATATTTTTACCTGTTACATCACAACCCGCCCATTTTGCCACCTCTATTTGAAGCATATATTACAACAAGTATTCATTTGACAATTGTAAATGAGATGTTTAAACATCTAATATCTATTTAATTTTAACCATAAAAACAAATTTATCAGGATCTAAAGATCACAAACATGCAACAAAGAAACAAGTCCTACCTCAAGTAGTTGAAACATGGATTTCATGTCAACAAGACTCTGCACGGTCTCACGATAGACACTACCAAGAAAGTTGAGAGGGAGAGATAGTTGGAAGAGAAGTCCATTTACCATAACCTGGTGCATATTTTTCCATACGACATACAATATTTTTATTAATAAACTATAATTATGACGAATATAGATTGTAATGGCACCATGAAGGTGTTATACCAGATCACCGACAGTCATTTGGCCATTTAATATGCCATTTGAAGACAATACCATAGCTGCTGAAAGAGCAACACTGAATACTAGCGTTTGACCAAAGTTTAACATAGCAAGACTACGTTGTGTCTTCAAGGCAGCATCTTCATACCCTGAGGTAAAACTTTAATTTGATCAAGGGTATATATGCCATTATAAGCTATATTCAGTTCAAACAAACATGATATAGCAAAAAAATGGGTTACAAAGTGGCCCAAGGGCCAATGATGCAGAGTATTTACAGCCTCCTATATTGCTTTAATAAAAATTATATCATTTTTTTTAAGTAGCTTTTGTGATTCATAAAATCATAATAATGTAATAATTATATATTATATTTTAAGAAAAGAGAAATAAGTGTTGGCTTCTCAACAGAACCAAAGGAAAATTGAAAAACTTATAAGTTGTATATTTTTTAAGTAATTAAAAAGTAACTTTTCCTAATAGTATTACTAACAAGGAGAAAGGTAGTGAAAAGTTAAAAGTTGAGGTAAAAAGAACATTTTTGTTCACTCATATAATCAAGTTTGTTACAGAGAGTATGAAACAAATTATTTGTAAAATAAGTAGAAAAATCTATTCATAGTAAATCATCCATTCCAGCCACTTAAAACAGAATATTGCAATATGAAGGCCCAATAATCAGATAATTAGCTTCAAAACACACGTCCAAACACCAAACCAAGATGAATCCCACTTAGATACACCCCATGATTTCACATATCATAAACTTGTGTAAGGAGACAAACTACTCACTCTGTAAATATTTATCATACTCGTCAGCTTCATAATGTTCATTGTTGAAATACTTCACCGTCTGATCAAAATAATTAACTTGGTAAAAAATAACAAAAAGTAAAATGATGTTACTTATTATAATTGCACCAAAAAGCAATTAGTTAGAAACTCCTCACCTCATAATTTATAAGTGAATCGATTGCCCTAGTGCTTGCATCGTTATCAGCTTTATTCATTACCTTCCTGAACTTAGTTCTCCACTAAGAAAATAGAATTTAAAGCATACCAAATAAGTTAAGTAGTTACTTGTATTAAAATCATATAATTAGAAGTAATGGGATGTAGAGAATAGTGTATGGACGTGCTTCTGCTATTTTAAGTTGTAAAAATCAATAATTAGATGAGAGTATTTATAAATTTCAGGTTTTAACAAAGTATATAGTGAAAAAAATTACTTCTTTCATGAAAGAATGTAGGGATGATTTATGAAATGGAAATTGAAGTATCTCACATTAGGTTAAAAGAATC
This sequence comes from Mikania micrantha, assembly GCA_009363875.1. Lineage (NCBI taxonomy): Eukaryota > Viridiplantae > Streptophyta > Magnoliopsida > Asterales > Asteraceae > Mikania > Mikania micrantha. Next base: position 69,298,748 of record CM018684.1, read on the forward strand.
AATTTTGTTGCAGCTGGTACAAAACTATTAAAACTGGTTACTTCAACACAAGTCCTAAACTCCTAATAAACTTACAATCATTTCCAAAAGAAACAGATTCAAACATCCCCTTATAAAAGAGACGGCATACTTGTGTTATAGTCAATGTGAAGGCAACATATGCAGCAAAAGACAAAGAAGTAATCCAAGCAAACGGTGCTCCAAATTTGTATGCCAGAATACTTGCTACCATTGAAATCTGAAAGCATGATTTGAACAAAGGAGAAGGAAATAAAGTTGAATAATACAATAAAGTCATATGTACTACATATAATACAACAAATATATTACAAAGATAATAGGAAAAAAAGTATGTCATTTAATTACAGACTAATTTTAAGCAAATAGAGAAAGATTACCTCTAATACTGTTGGGACAACATTGAATACCATGGCCGAAAGGATGAAATTAATTGCTCGGCTACCACGATCAATAATTCTGTTTAAAGCCCCTGTTTCTCGACTGCAAATGGAAAGTAAACAAGAGACTAACTATAATCACATGATAGATGAGTTTTATATTAAAAAGTCTCTATTAGTTATTATATTCAGAAGTTGTTTGCTTGTGCATTTTTAAAGTGATTATATGATATTATAAAATCATAATACAATTATCAGCTGTAATAAATCAAGCCAATTCGTGGATGAGTTTTCAGTGTTTAAAGCTGTTAAATATAATATGATAACATTTTGAGTGTTTGGAAAATTCGTATTATTTAAGAAAGGTATAGCTAGAAATCTAGAATGACCAAGAACATTTTTTCTAAAAAAGTAGAGATGATTTCAAACAACAACATCCATGCCCAGTAAAATCCCACTTAGAGTGGGGTCTCGAAAAAGAGACAGTTAAATGAAAATAAGTATCTCATACATCAGGTCAAAATAAGAGACAGTTAAGTGACTTCATTTCATCCTTAAGTAATCAGCTTTGTTGCAGCTCAAAACTAGTCAAGTCAAAACTGTTTATTTGAACACTTGCTAATCAAAAACAAAAATTGCTTATCATGACATCAAAACCAGCAATCGATGCTTCAAGTCGCACTATTCAGATATATAATCTTAAAACACAAATTTAAAAACCACAATTTACACCTACTGTGTGCGTTCCAGTGAAATAAAAAAACAAATGTGAAATACTAAAAACCTTGAAGTTATAACATAAGTATATGTTTAACGATATTCATTTACTCGATCATTTTTAAACACACCTTAGATGATACCGTAGATCAAGCTCATGCAAATGGACAAACACCTGTAATTCATAGAGTATAATAAATCTCAAATCGCTATGTAGATAGACCCAGTTGATAAGATAAAAACTCCACCCCACCCCTCCCTGCAGGGGGGATGGGGGTATTTCAGTATGCTATTTACCTTTCTAGAAACCGATCTAATAGTCCGCAATGCAACCTTTGAAAACACTGCAGTTCTCAACTCTGGAATAAATGAAGCATAAGTGTGAAAATAAGGAGGGCAATAAAGGTATTTTATCTACAAATACAAAAGGAAAACTAGACAACTAAGGGCATATCTTGATTTATTATTAAGATTTAATTTGAAGGTATATAAATAATAAGACAAGCACAAGCAATTACTTCATAATGAAGTACCGTTGAAAGCAGAAGCCCCTGAACGTGCTATGCCATAACCAACCAACACAGCTGCAGGGCTGACAAATACAGCTAAAGCCGTTGAATTAGTGGCTGCAAACTCAGAAATTGAACTAGGGTTTCCTGTTGCTACAGTTAGCCAATCAATGGCCAGCTTAAATAAGAATGGAACCTGAACATTCATTACCTAGTTTGGCAAAAAAAATGGAAAACAATAAAAATTAAATTAAATAATAAAAAATCCTTAAGCCATAATGAACCAGTAAAGTTGACAAAATGTGAGTTGTGCAATGGGTTACAGATTACTTTTGCGATGGGTCAAAGCGAGCGGAATATGGTTGACCCGCTAATGGTTTTTTATATCCTTATTTTTAGGGAAGATGCTAAACATGGCCCTTTAGAGTATGATTAAGACTTGGGAGTAGCATTTTGTTGGTTGTACAATGGTTGTAGAGTTCAGTAATTTAAGCATAAAAACTGATGAGAATTGCCTTTTAAATGTAGCCCTAAAACTATGGCTAACAAAATCTTTTTTTTGTTTAAAGTAAAAACTAATATATCAAATATGACTGCAAAACCTTCTACTAAAAATGATGATCCAATTTCTTGAAAAAAGCAAGTTAGTAGGTTGTAAATTTGGCAAAGTGAACGTGTTCAGTGGTTGGTGACCAGGTTTAAGGGTTTGGGGTTCAGATGAACTAAGTCAAACTTGGAATGACTTGGTAATTGTTGTTCAAATTGTTTTTGAATTCTATAAAATAACTTATGAATAAATTTAAAAACATTTTCGTTAATTATCTATTCTTCTAATAAAATAGTTCAGAAGATTCTAAGCGTTTGTCTACATTTTAGATAACTTCCAACATGTTTGAACTATTTAGTCTGTTTCCTTTTTCAATTAACTTCTTTATAATTTTGACATGTTGATCTGTTATAGATAATAAAGAGCTCAAATCAGCCAGTTTTAAGGTCATGGGTTGAAACTTCCACCTTTACACAGGCATGCTGGTTATGCCTTTTACACCATATGCCACATCTGTTTTTAACTATCTTTTCATTTTACTCATTTGTACCTGTTAGTAGTAAAATTTAACCTAAATCAACTCATTTACTCACCTTGGCTCCAACCAAGAAACCCAATGCAGCAATTATTCGCAATCTAAACTCCAAGTTATCTTTCATCCACAAATATTTAGCTAGTCTCATAAGAATCTTTGTGTTGCTAATTTCCTCCCCTTTTGTAACAAGATTCTTTTCATCTTCTTTAAAATGTTTTGTTCCTTGTGCCCCACTTGAAGTTGTTAATGAAGCAAACCCATTCGGCACAGAACCCTGCTATTTACAGTTATATAACATGCATCAGAAATGTCAATATCAACATGCACACACACTTTGATTAATCAATTTCAGCCTATTCAAAATGGAAATTGAAATCAATATAGATCCGACAGATTTTAAATTTTACATTAATGAGTAAATGCCTTTATACACACTTCAATACACATAATATCAGGTCTACGAACGCTATTAATACACATAATATCAGGTCTACGTTGTGATGGTATGTTAAGAGAATGAATCAAGTTTCAGCATGATGCAAGTGAAACAATGATATTCATAAACCAGCAAGATCCTGATTATTAATTCCAATCAAACTTGGGGCATAAATCCACATTAACCGCCTATCCTTACAGAAACTCGCTTTGAACTTCAAAAACATTCATATAAAGGGGTTGTTTGGAAAACCAACATGAGATGATGTTTATCACACCCTACCAGTCAATTCTAACCCTCAAATCGATATCAAAATCGAACACGCACCGTTAATGAAAACCAAACACACAAACTTACAGGTTTTTGCGAGGGATTAGAGGAGAAATCCGAGGCAAATGCATTTAAATGTCTGAAAAAATGCGTGGAATTCCTCGAAACAGCCCATGAATTACGCCGCCTGACGGAATATTGTCCGGTTTGAACACGGTAACTTAAACTCTGCGAACCATAGATGAAAGATTGAGAAATAGATGAACGAGAAGCGGTACTACTACAGCTACTACATGTATGGCTCGAATTCATCATCATCATCTTGTTGGTTGTGGTTCGGAGAATGACTTGACGAGCCCTAGCGCACCTTGTGGCCATTGTTGATTGCATGTTTGTTCAATTTAACAGTGGTGGCATTGGATTGAAAAGTTGTTGACTAAGATGCGAACACGTAGGTGGGCTAAAGATTCGGCGGCAACCCTAAATTGGTTAACGAAAACGTAGCCAGCAAGTCAGGTTGGTGGCGGCAAGATTACCGTGGGGGTTCAGGGTCTGGTGGTGGTTGTTAATTGGTGAGTAGTTTGTTTGTTTATGATGAAAACCTTTTAACTTTATGCTCGAAAAATATATATACCGCTTTTAAAGAAGTCTATGCTTAGATACAAACATGTATAAACAAACAAAATTTTAAAAAAATGTAAATAAATATAAAAAGATACTAATATACAAGAAATAGAAACAAAAAATTTATGTATGTTTTTTTAAAGTAAAATCTCATATGTATATATGACGTATATATATGTCTCTCAAGTGATAAAAGTAAAATTACATTAATTTTAACGTTGTTTTACTTGTTTTGTGAAAATAACGGTAAAAACGTTGTAATGATTGACTTTAAACGATAAATTTGAGCCGAACACTCATTCAAAGCAGCATTTCCATCCCAACTGAAATTAGTGTAAGGTTTGTGTTCATCATTTCCCTTCAAACCATACTGAATAGTGAAAATATATTCGGTAAGTTTATTCGTTTTAAAGCATTTGCACTCATGTGCATCTATTTGTTTGTTTAGGGTAAAGTGCTATTTTCGTTCTTATGTTTTCCCCAAAACATTAATCCAATCCAAAAATGAAAACACTACTATCGTTTTCGTCATTATGGTCATAAAAAACTCCATTTTAGTCACCATGTTAAAAAAATGTTAGTTTGATTGTTTTTTCTGGAGGTAATCTGGACTTTTTCTCATCACTTTTAAGAGTAAAACAGTCTTTTGTCACACAAGTCTTTGTGATACCTTAATATTGTGAATAGTAAGATTATGGATTTAGAAATTGTCATTGATCAAAACCTTCCACTTCCAATCAATTTCCACCAACAATCTGGTTTATTTTCTTCCAACGATCATAACATTCAGCGGTAACGTGAACTTCGTCTGGGTCACCCATTCTTCACTGGTATTCAATTTTGCCTCAATCGCTCATTGGAACCATGGTTATATGATCGGACTAATCAGTATCCAATGCTTAAGGATGTGTTCAAATTGTTAAAACTTATGCCCTAATTTTGCTAATTTGCTTTAAGATACATGTCATTGAGCATTGGTTTATTGTGTATATATATATTGTATATATGTAAGCGATTGAGATTGTGTGTGTATTTTTGCAGAGTGAATATATGTTGTATATATACCGTATGCATGTATGGTTATATATGTTGCAACATCAAGTGAAGATGATGATGACTTAGTCATCATGTTGTAAATCATGGGAGGAAATGTTAGCTTTTAACTACACAAATGATAATTGTAGTGCCAAAATCTTTAACCACTACTAGAATCGCAACTTGTTGCCGGCTATAATAAAAAACATGTTGAAATTACAATTCATTAACCAATAAACAAGAACGTAATTATAATAGTAACCTATAAATCACAGCTACTTACTTCTAAACCTTAAAATCATCAAACTCACATGTATAAAAGGGAGAATTGCATGTCTTGAAGTCACAAAGACGAATAACAATCACAAAGATCTAAAAATCTAGAAATATTGAGAAGACAATGGAGGGAGATGAAGCATTTGAAGATTTTAGTAATATGAGATTCTGTTTTGAATCCACGTCATTGTCCATCACAAAACTCGAACCATTAATGATTAATCTTATAAGAAGAGACAACACTACGCACACACCATATATCATTGTGCACAAGCTAGATTGTTTAGGAACGTGGAAGGAAGATGAAGAAAATATTTCAAACTTATCCTGAAAGAGGTATAAAGTCATTCACAAAAGAATCCATTGCAATTCATTTCCATGTAATTTAAATAAAATGTTGATAGAAACAGGGTTAAGTAGACATTAAAATTATTTCTGTTTATAACTTCATGAACTCCCATGACTAGATTATGGAATTGGATCAACATGTTTGATCCCCATTTCATATCCTGAACACTTGTATAATTGAGGAACAAGTATCAATCACTAAAATCTTAAGATGCGACGTAGGGTGCCAAACTTCAGATAGAAGCTAACCTTTTGACGGGACCAAAAGAACGGGCCAACATGACTCGCTCATGCTTGTACGTCTGACTTGTTTAGATCCTTCAGGCTAGATTGATGCTGAATCAATAATCTTCACATAGCAAACTTGACGAGTAACAATCAAAGGAGAACCATTCTCCACAAAAGTAAACAGAACTTCCTATCACATGCTCAAAAAGTCAAAACTGGCGCATAGATAGCATCTTTCCAGACAAATGGTCATCAAACAGGATAAGTCAACAATAGTCAACTCACAACATTGATATCCTAGATCACAGCTTCAAACAAACCATGATAAGCCCAGTTCAAAATTGTATTATACACCAACAGAACATCAAAGCAAGTGTAAATGGCTATGTGATCAACACAAATGGATATAAGACAAAGAACATAACTTGTAAACTAAACAAGCTCAATGTATGCCATTGGTGCATTATCCCCCCTCCTAGGCAAAGTTCTAATAATTCTTGTGTACCCCCCATTCCTTTCACCGTATCTTTCAGGAACCTCGGCAAACAATGCATGCACAATTTGCTTTTCATAAATGAAACCAAGGGCTTGTCGCCTTTTGTGAAGCGACCCTTCTTTTGCCAAAGTGATCATTTTATCAACATATTTTCTCACAGCACTGGCCCGTGCTCTGGTGGTTTTGATCCGCCCATGTTTTAGAAGTTGAGTGGTCAGCCCACGAAGGAGGGCTTTACGCTGGTCTGGTGGGCGGCTGAGCTTAGGGACCCGCCTTCCATGTCTCATGGCAGAGATTCGACCACCATTGTCAATAATGGTGAAGTTATGCTCATAACTGTTACTTCCTGGTATAAATGGAAAAAATATGGATATTTAAAGTGTGATTATTGCAAGGTTACACAAAACATGCCTCTTTGTGAAAGGAAAACCATGGACAAATTCAAAAAAAAAGTGTGCAGTAGAGCAAAAAGCAATATCACATGGCATAATCAAGTTTGCATCCATGGCACGTTTAAAAAAAATGAAAGAAAAAGAAAGAAATTAAAGATTTTCTTTGTGAATTATTGCATATGATGTGCGCGCACACATGTAGTCTAAGCCATTCAATTATTATTAAAAATTAAATGAAAAAGGTATAATCATAAAAGATTAAATAAATTTCCCTCTCTAATTAATTAATTTTCTACCTTTCTCTTTCTCATAACAAGTTTCTTACACACGTGTATATCAGAAAATTCTAGTGAATCTAGATGTGCGTAGATGCTTGTAATACATGAATACACATAAATTATCTGCATATATCAATTCGTGTATATTCGTATGAGAATGAAAATTCTGGTAGAATCTTAGATAAAAAAAAACACAAATAAATGTTCCCGACTGAATCTTACAGTTCTATCATTATTTATGGTTTTGCATTGAACCCTACATAAGAAAGGCTCTTAACTGCCAGAAGATCGCTTACTCATGAGTCATGAGCTTTCAAAATTCCTCTTTCCGGAAGTTTAAAGTTAAAGCTGCTTATTGACCCAACAGTTGCCATTATGTTGTAAGTACTTCTTTTTGATCAACAAAATTTAATCTTTTTTGTCAGATATAATCCTAAACTATATGTCAAATATATTTACATTCATGAAAATGAATAATCATTAGATGATTCTTCATGAAGAAATGTTCTGTTGATTTCAATTTTCAATTTCACATATCTTTGGCACGATTACTTGAACTTCGTAGCGCAAGTTCTAAAACTCCCTTATAAACTATAGTAAAAATGAATCACAGTATGCGTATCAAGTATATAAACCATAAGGATAACTAATGTCACTTTCATATCCAGAATGTTATTTAGACATGAGACACCCATGTCTCTTTTAAGGGTAACGTTTATCCTTGGTTTTAAAAAGAATGATGCACACCAAGGCAATAGATTCCAAAGCCGAAGCACAAGGTGTAAAGCACATCTCTTTACGTACGTAAGGCGCAAGTTATATATATATAATATTTTTAGTATTTCTCAAAGGTTCCTAGCATGACATACCCAAAATTTAGATGTAAACAACCTCCATAGATGATTTAACATGCAAATAACCTATATGACCTGAAATGCTATATGTACAACAGATGATTACCTAAATCTTGCTTCCACTGTTCTAGGGTTTAAACTATTCTCACTAAGGCCTTTCTTCAACAAACCCTAGAATTCCACACGTATACATTTGCATCTGTTCCTACCATAACATATTTCCAAAATCAAAGCTCAATTCAGCAGATTATAAATAAATTTAACAATTTTTGACTAAATGCACGGCAGAAAACATATCAAAATCACACCAGTTCAACATCATTGCACAGAGAAACACACAGACGAGTGTAATCACGAAATTTACCTGAAGTGAGATTCGGAAGCGGGTTAAGAGGTGCGAGACCAAGAAACGATCCAAAAACAGCCTTGCAATTAGGTTTAAACCGAGTGAAATTTGGGGGTCGGAATGAACAACGAATTGAGGAACTCGAACAGGAAATCGAAGGAAGTGACGATTTCAGAGACGACATGCTCCATGTAGTTGTGGCGCTCGCCATCGTTTTGCTTGGATTGTAGCCAGATGAAGCTTCACACTGCAGCTGTTGCTATGAATTCGTTGGTGATGAAGAAGATGGTGATTTACTGATTTGTAATGGATAACATTACCAAGACATCAGCTCCAATTGTTACAGTTTTATCCCCAAAGTTATGATTTTTTATATTTAGTCCCTGATATATATATATATAACATATCAAAATAAGCCACAGTATCATGAAAGTTATGATGCTTAAAATACACGAATAGTCTCCAGCTTAAACGTATCAGAAATAACCGAATAGTCCTTGAAAATTACTGATTGAGTGATTGGGTTCGGCAAGAAGGAGGGCTAAATGTCAGGAAGATCTCCGACCACTTAATTAGTGTAATTTGTGATCGTGGATAGTTGATTGCAAGGTCACATGATCGTAGGGCAACGGTCTCGAGAAGTCAGCAAACAAAAAATAAAATCATAATAATTGACTGCTTGATGCTTGGGTTCTATATGTTTTTGCTTATGCCTGGCAAAATGGGCGAGTTGGGTAACCGGTTCGGGTCAGGATGAGTGCAGGTCAAAACGGGTTTAAAACAAAATCATTTCGGGTCTAAATGGATTGTTCTTAAAAAACGTTAATTTAGTTTAAGTTAAGATGTATTATAAGTAAACAAAAAGTTCGTTAGGATGATTTTTAGTGATTCCTCATCAAATATATTATTAATCATTCTTGAATGTTTGAATTAATTGCATTTACATGGTTTTTTGGTTACCCATCTTGACCCGCATTGTGTTTAAGTGTTACATATCTCAACTCATTCAATATTATGATGTTACTCATTTCAACTCATTATACTACAATTGTTTACCCAAACCAACTCATTTTCTTTGATTTGGGTAAAAGTTAGGCACCTATATTTTTGCTCAATATTTTGTTAAGTTGGGTTAAAAGATTAACATGTTAACTTGGTTAAAAGACAATGAGATTACATTTAATGGATTTAAAATTTTTAAAATGGGTTAAATGTGTTAAACTCGTCTAAAAAAATGATGGTAAAAAATGTTGTTGGGTTTTAAATTTATATATTCCTGTTTAAATATAATATTTTGTGTATGTAACTAAAAACTTGTGCCATGATAAAAATCATATCTTGTACGATCGCATCTCCTTCACGCCGCCTTTGTCGGCCTATCTTCGCATACGAGTTTGTTAAATTAGTATTGCTTTGATTTAAAAGATGTCAACAAACTTACTTATTTATAACAAAAAATACTTTTGTCACCAATGATACTTACACGATCATAAAGACGACATGTGAAACACCACATAGTTGATTGCATAAAAAGTGTACATTAAGGTGACTTAGAGCATCCATATCATGGTCTTGATTTTTATAAATTAATTAAATATCATAGTTATTAAAATTTTTATTAAACTTATCACATATCATTCCTTTTTTTTAATCTGTATTTCCATCACAAACACTTATTTTATTATTTTGTTTCTCTCTTACGTACTTGCAAGAAAAAATTGAGATTGTAAATAGCAAACTTTATATTTAAAGAATCCATATTCAAAAAAATCTAGATTTTAGATATAGAGATTAGAATGAAGATAAAAAATAGCTCAAAATCTTCAAACTTTATAGATAGAAATCAAGGTAGAGGAAGGGATATAAATGCTATAAGAATAGGTTGTGAATTTAAATAGGTGTAAAGTTCAAAATCTTCAAACTTTGAAAGGTTATTGGCATTAGGATATGTGTATTCATCACACCCCCGTTACTTCATATAGGTTTCACTTAAACAACTGAAATTATCACCTCATCTTCACATACATATGCGTTATCATCACCCCTCATCACTACCATCATTCCAACGTTCACATGGAAACCCAGTGACCACCGCCGCGCCACCTTGGGTCACGCTCAGGGTGTGGTGTGTATAAGGCTCGATGGGGGCGTGACCGAGGCCCCTCTCGTTCGTCTTAGAGTGCTTTACAAAGAACTTTTCACTAGGTTGGAAAATATTTTACTTTTTAGATATAAAGCTTTTGAAACTTCTTTAACATAAGATAAATGATTGGGACCCAACTGATTAACCCAAAGATATGTGTATTCATATAAAATTGATTGATTTTACGATTTCTTTCTTTTCATATTTGCATGTTTGTAATGTATTTAAATTTACTTTTTAAGTTGTCTGAACTCTCATACTTTTTAAAGTAATTTATTTACTTGAAAAAAAAAAAAAAAAACAGCAACTCTCTTGCATTTTGTTTGAAATGAAAACTAAAATATATTTGTGAATATACAAAATCTATATCAAACACTTGTGAGTTGTGGTAGAATGGACCTTTATGTTACTTTAATATTTAGAATATACAAAAAACTTCCATTACTATCAGAAACTATTCTAAAAAATACAATACTTTAAAAAAAATACCATATATTCAATAACGTGCTTGCTAATAATTGAACTTGAATAATAAATGTTCCAATTTTTATAAACAAAGTTAAAACATATAACAATTTTGTGAGCCAAAAATAAAAAAGAAACTTTGTATTCACAAAATAATGGCTCAAAGACGAAATTATAACTATGCACAATTTGAATTTCACATGATGAACTAATTACACAATTACCCTTTCCTTTTGTACCTAGTGAGGACACAAAGTAGAACTCAGCTGGTGTGTGTCTTCTTTTTCCCAAGTGTTCTTACCATCCCTTTGGCTATTTTGAAGAACCAAAATAAATTCATGATCACCAATATTGGTGGAATCATAAGCAACCCGCAAAAAGTGATCATGTGAACTTGTCTCACCTGAAAAAAACAAACACAAAAAAAAAAACACGTTCATCTGATGTCTTGTCATAAACAAATTGTAGCTTGCAGACATTTGGACCACATATTTATTTTTAAGATTTCAAATGAAGTGCATGGATATGGTTTCCTCTTTAAGATTGAGTTTTCATAAGATACAATTCTTTTGTATCAATACATATTTATTATTACATACATGTAAGACATTTTCCATATATGTGATAACCAAATATTATCTATATAGCATCACAAATTACACGGCTGTGACACATTTACTTTTACTTTTTATTTTTAAGTATAGTAACACTATACTCAATTTAAAGATAAAAAAATATTTGATTTTATGATGATTGTTTTTAAATAACATCGTATGAATAAGTTATCAACATTTAAAAGAGAGAGAGGAATGGTAAAATCATAAAAGTCAACAATAGAGCCTATTCCAATTTTACTCTTCTAAATAAAAAAAAAGGTGAATATAATTACAAATTATATAACTACAGTGTGTGCATGCGTGTGTGGTTATCTTATTCTAATTCTAGATGTTACAACTTGTAGAGCACTCTGTACTACTCTGTAGTCTGTACTAGAGCGTAGACAATACCTAAATATCTTTATTCTTGGTTAGCCCAATGGGCTTCTGCCCATAACTCCATAAGGCCCAAAAAAGGAAAGCCAATCGTCGAAGTGTCTACAGGGCTTCAGCGGTTCAGCACTTCAGCCTACCGAACCTTCGTTTTTAATTTATTATTTTAGAAGAAATTATAATCTACTCTTATTTTTTTATTACCTTAGACATCCAAACAATCCTGGTAGATTAATTTCTATTTGTATTTAAACAAAACTTTTCTATTTATAATCAGAAAAATATATATATTAACTTTTAAATAATAGGTACACAGTTTACCTGATCAGCGTGGTTATACATGTGGTAGAAAAAGAAGCCAAACAACATGATCCTTGCAACCTGAACAGATCAGAAGCTTTCATATCAACAATTTTAGCATTTTTAACTACAAAAACAATGACACTTTTGTTGAATGTGGCACATACCAACCACCCTATGAACATTGCAATACCGTTCCACAGATAAAGATTTGAAGACTTCATACCAGCAACATCAAGATACCTGCAGGCAAGTTTTTAATTAATTTAAGCCTGTAAATGTAAAAATATAAAAATTCAAGCAATTTTGGTTACCATCTTATGTTGACAAAAGGCGTTGTACTTTCAGTGAAAAGAACCATGAAGATGTAATAATGTGCTTCACCACTAAAGATGCATTGCAGAGTTCCAATCATTGAGAGCCCATGGTGCAATACCTAACACAGATGTACACAAGTTGGTCAAAGAGCCCGATAGCCGAGGGTGAGCCCAACCCCTTTATGGGCAAAGGTTCATGCTATAGGTTGACCATAATGGGTCGATATGTATTACGTATAAACCTGCTAAATCACTTTATTTTAAAAAGTATATATGTTCAATAATATTTGACACAAACTATTTATAAAATTCAAAAAAAATAAAAAATAAAAACAAAGTGTTGGCGCAAACGACCCATTTTGATATTTGACAAATTAACCAATCCTTTAGCAATACTTGGTGCTTCTAACTAAGGAGGTGTTTATGTGTATTTAAAATGACAGTTTTAAGTGTTTGACTAAAAGTGATTGTAATTATGACTTTATAACTTAGAGTCAACATAATCATATTTAGAGAAATGCAGGAGTTATTTTGAAGAAGCTGATTATTCGGATGATTGTATATTATCTAAATATATGACAAAAGAGTTTCTTACATATTCAAGACCACCTAAAGAAGGATAATTCCATAGGATCATAATCATGTCAGACAAAAAATAACCGGAAGATATCTGCAATCATACATTTAAAAAAGTCCAAATTAGCGAGTATTTAAGGACAAACTTTTGTGACAAAACATACGTTAAGACACAATAAAGTGACATTAACATGCTTTACCTTACCGTATTAATAATGTACCATCGCACAAAGAAAAAAGAAGAAAATCAATCTCAATGGAATAGAATAAATAAAAAGAAAAGAAAAGAAAACAATCCCATAAGAATTTAAAAAAATATATAATTGTTTATTCTATTTTTCTTGATTCTTGATTCCTAGTACTTAACAACTTTTGTGCATTTAATCATATCAAGTAAATGAGACCCACAAAACATTAAATAGCAACGATCCAATCTCATAGCTTGTATTAAATGCCTAGAGTGCAATAAATACCCCGAGTGTGGCCTCTGATAAGGTTGACCTTCTGTAAATCAACAACTTTTCATGGTCATTTTCATCAAAAAGATCTGAAATTAGCAAAAAGTAAAGAGAAGCAATTGCCACAAAAAGTGCATGGAAGGTGGAAAAACCCCTGAAAAAAGAAGTTATTAACATATTAGGTAAAGTAACTTCATAGAAAGTTAAAAACCTAAGATTTAATAACAATATAACGATGAGTAGCAGTGGCGAAACCAAAACATATTGGTGAGGGTCATTATAAGGCTTTTTTTTTTATCTTTGGTGTCCAGCTCATGTTTTTGCTTAAAAAAAACTTAAATTTTATAAAAAAAACATTGAATTTTGGTGACCAGAAGTTGAGCGAACCCACTTGACCACGTTGGTTCCACCCATGATGAGTAGAGATAAAAAGGTAACTAACCGGTTCATCCATTCAAGTTTTTGTGCCTTGTTGAGTTTGATAAAACCTTTAAAGATAAAGGGTGTAACTAATCCTGTAAATTCATAAGACTTCAAGAAGAAACGTAAGATATCAGAGAACTTGACATTTAATCTCAACTAAAAAACAAGCACATGATAAAATTTACAGAAATTAACAGAAATTAAGTGTTTTTTCTCTTGAAAATCCCTTGACAGTTGATTTCAATTGAATGTTAAGTGGTGTTTGAATGTGCTAATATCTTAGGGGGTGTTTGGATGCGCGTCTTAATGATTCTTGCAACTTGAACACACAAACCAGCCTTGATTGTTTGGTAAACTAATCATAATATTGTCTAGAAAGTATGGCATGAAAACTCACCTAAACATCTTCTCATCAATCAACTAATTATTTATATCTTAGGGGGTGTTTGGATGCGCGTCTTAATGATTCTTGCAACTTGAACACACAAACCAGCCTTGATTGTTTGGTAAACTAATCATAATACTGTCTAGAAAGTATGGCATGAAAACTCACCTAAACATCTTCTCATCAATCAACTAATTATTTGATATTAAATTCTGACTTTGATCATCTAATTATGATTTTGATTGTGACAATAATCACTTTCAAGATTCACATCCATACACCACCCTAATGCATGAATACAACAACAACCACCTTACCCAGTATATTCCCACTTTTCAGAAGGGTATGGGGGGAAGGATAGATACAAACCTTACCCCTATCCCAATTGGGATAGAGAGGCTGCTCCGAAAGAGTTCCGGCTCAAAGTTATCGTTTGAAATTGATCATCTCAATGATTTTAACGTTATTTTCACAAAATAATTGAAATAACGTTAAAATTAGTGCACTATTAATTTGCCCCTTAAGGGCCCACACATATATATACATTATATCGTTTGAAATTAAGTTACCCTAATGCATGTATGAACTACTCTATTCCTATTCAAGATTGGAAGTTCAACACAATACAATAGTCCAGATTTCATTTAACAAAATAGTCAATAAAATCACAAATCCACTGAATAAAAGCAAAATCAGCAACACAAACTTACAAGTTTACACATGATAATGCCCCCAAAAGCCGAAACTAACCATCTTTTCTCTGTACTTAAACTAGAATAATCATCAATTACATTAAACCAAAACATGATTCTTCAGTGTTCACCGGTTAAGGTTCAATAAACTACATAAAAGCAAACATAACCCACGAATCAATTACATTCAAAACCATAATTTAAACGTAAAACATCAAACAATTAAATAACTAATCAACAAAAACATTACAAACTCTGGGTTTTACGAACAAATCAAAATCTTCAAAATCAATGAAGCAAGAACCCTCGGGTTACGATTAAAATTTCGAAGAACAGGATGATCAAAAGTGGGTAGAGATTATGGTTGATTGAAATTGAATGATGTATGAATGAGTGGGTGAATTGGGATTGTGAAACGGCGATGGTGTTAATACCTTGATCGGTGACCAACGGCGGACAAAGGTCGGTTGATTGGCCGAGATAGAGGGAGATGGGTCGCCCATTTTATTGGAGTCGGAGATATATACGGGATTACAATTGGCGACAATCGGGCCTTTGATGATTCCATTCCCTTGCGTCCGGATTTGGGTTTCGATTCAAGATTTCTTTCGTGATCATCTTCACATAACAAATTAATAACATTTATTTATTTATTATCTTAACACTTGTAAGTTTAGTGAAAGAAGGTAATCACAAATCCAGACCGGCCCGAAACCGAACCAAAAGGAACAACATAGTTGTAACTTGTAAAACACGAATCTGCCTGTTTATCGGTCCATGTTTCTTTTTTTTTTTTTTTAACAGCTAAACAAAAGTCCTCGGACCCAACAACCCACGCGCTGCGACCACAGACCGCTACCAACCCCCGAAAACATTTAAAGCCAGGCGTTGGCGAGTACCGAATCGAGGAACCGCCACACCATCTAGGAGGAAACTCATACTGAGAAAACCCCCTAGCTCACCCAGAACATTTTTTGCTCCAGACGAGACTCGAACCCAAGACATTTCATTGCTGATGGTCAAGGAGTACCACTAGGCTATAAGCCCAATGATATCGGTCCATGTTTCTTATTTGTTGAGTTTTGATTTACGATGGGTCAAGTACTGAACCGGATCTGGATCTAAACCAAATAATTTAAAATTAAGGACCCATCGTCAGCCTAACAAAGTTTTCCAAATTTTACATCAATTTTATTTCATTGTTTATGTAGCGCAAAATCTAGCTAGACATACGATTTTTAACAAGGTTAAAAGCAAGAAAACTAGTCTTGCGGCTAACACGGTTGGTTGTGGTCTCGCTTAATTATTCTTCTCGGTTAGTCAAGTATTGGGGAGAACCGTCGGATTTATTAAGTACGTGGGTTCCCATGAACAGCAAAAAAACGAGGAAACTAGTGTTACATGTAATTGGTCGAGTGACGTGTAGTGGTCTTTTCTTCGATGTTAGTCTTTTTTATTTAATGACATTAACAAACATAGATGTCTTGCATAGTTGCACTTTTAGGGCATCTATTTATTTTGTATGTTACTTTCAAGGCCGGCCCTTAGGAGGGAAGGCTGGCGACCGCCTTGGGCCTGACATTTTAAGAGGCCTAAAATTTTAAATTTTTTATATTTTATATAAAAAAAATAGTATAAACAATATATAAATAACCATTTAAAAACATATGATTTAAAGGGCAAAAAAAGTAATTTTTTAAAAGTATAAGAAGCTACTTTCATTCTCTTTAAACTAGAGGTGTTTATCAGTTCAGTTAATTGTTTATTCGGTACAGTTTAATTGGTTTTCAATTTCTTTCATTATCCAATAATCGAACCGAATTTAAGAAGTGGTTCAGTTTGGTTTAAGTTGAAAATGAGCAAACCGAATAAATCGATTAAAAACCAAATAAGCCGGTTAAAAATGGAATAAACATCTAATAAACTGATTTAAGTTGAATAAACTGGTTAAAAACAAATAAACCGAATCCAGCCTTATATATTATTTAATAAGATAATAAATTTAAATCCGAATTTGGTTTAATTGGTCAATCAAACAAACCGAATCCAAAATTTTTTTTGTAACAACTGAACCAAAAAACAGAAATTCAGATACGGTTAGGAACCGAATCGAAAACCGAATTCAGAGTTCGGATACAGTTAGGAACCAAACCGAATTTGGTTCGGGTTTTTTCAATTACAAATACGGTAGGGTT
Organism: Mikania micrantha; assembly: GCA_009363875.1. Taxonomy (NCBI): domain Eukaryota; kingdom Viridiplantae; phylum Streptophyta; class Magnoliopsida; order Asterales; family Asteraceae; genus Mikania; species Mikania micrantha. The sequence continues at coordinate 69,315,980 of CM018684.1, forward strand.
CTAGGCACCTCAATTATCAGGACCGCGCCTAAAAGGGCCCATTTTATTTCTCGCCTTGAGCCCTGGAATTTTTTTTATTATTCTTGGGGCAGGATCTAGTTACTTTAATCAACCGATGTTAATTCCTGTATCTTGGTATTTTAATTGGATAAAACTTATAAAAACTTAAGATCAAAAGTAAAAAATTCAAATTATAAGTGGTCTTGTCGGCTAAGAAAAAAAACCATTAGCATTTTCTCTTTCATATTTCTCCTAACTAAAACTCTTGCAATTTTTAAGTATATGTGTGTGTATATGTAGGGAATAGATAATTTGAAAACCACTTTTTAGTGGGAAAACCGTGAAAAACCACGCAAAAATCGTGTAAAAAAAAACGCATTTTTTTAAAAAAAAAATTTTACAGGTATGTAACACTATTGGGCACATTTTTATAAAAAAATATCAAAAAAGCGCCGACCAAATATTTTTTACAAAAAGAGTAAACTTCTCTTTTGCTCCCTGTGATTTGACAAAAGTAACCATTTTCATCCAAATTTTGAAATTTTGCAATTTTCCTCCATTAGTTTCAGAAAATTAACCATTTTCATCCAAAGTCCATTTAAACTTTGGATGAAAATGGTTACTTTTGTCAAACCCCAGGGACTAAAATGGTTAATTTTCTGAAACTAATGGAGGAAAATTGCAAAATTTCAAAATTTGGATGAAAATGGTTACTTTTTTCAAACTACAGGAAGCAAAAGAGAAGTTTACTCTTAAATTTTTTTTTGTAAAACCATGTAAAAATACGTAACAAAACATTAAAAAAAATACGTTTTGTTACGTATGTTTTACATGGTTTTACAAAATATATATTTTTTTAAATATTTGGTCGGCGCTTTTTTGATTTTTTTTTATAAAAATGTGTCCAATAGTGTTACATACCTGTAAAAAAAATTTCAAAAAAAAAAAAACGTTTTTTTTACATGATTTTTGCGTGGTTTTCATGGTTTTCGCATTAAGAAATGGTTTTCAAATTATCTATTCCCTATATATGTATATATATATATATATGTATTTCTTTTCATGTGCTTTTTATAGTTTTATGTTTATATAACACTAGTTTATTGACATGTGTATTACACAGAGTTGTATAAAAATAAGTATTGCAAAGCAATCAGTAATAAAAAAATAAATACGTAAATAACATATATTTTTTAACGTTTAAAAATAAATAAAATTATATTTCGTAAATATTTATATCATTCTTTAAAAAAACCAAATGAGATTTAAAATTTTGAATTTTTGAAATAGTTGTTGATTGTATTATCATTAATATTTAAAGAAAATGAATATTATTATTTTTTTTAAATTTGAAAGTTTGAAGTAATTGTATTAAATAAAATTAATTCATAAGTTTCTCAAATATGCCATGTGGATAGCCTAAAAAGATGTCACATTGCAAATGAGATGTGAATATGCGAGAATTACGCCATGTGACATATTGTTATTCTTTTATTATATAATACATATATAGATAGTATATTAAAATATGTTAAATTACATACATGATACATGTCATCGTCACTATAAAATGAAATAACTGCAATAACAATTACGATAATTATGATATGATAAAAAAGACAAAGTTAATATTTAAATAATAAAACTGTTTATCCATGAACAAATAATTAAAGATGGCATCTACGTAAGTTTAAAAAAACGTCAATGTTGCATAGACGTATTAACCACTATCATCCCATCCTATGGCCAACTTTTCCTATGGTTTAAATTTTATACACAGACGGTTATTACCCCGTGTATTACACAGAATAAATATAAAATACTAAATGACTAGAACTGATAATTTAAAAATTATAAAATGTTATTTTGATATAAGATGATTAAGCTATGTTTTAACAAATGCTTTAAATATTAAAACAACAATTTGAAAGTTTAGTAACTACAAAATTGATATTCGATACATAAGATACTATTTTCGTAATTGTTAAAGCTATTTTGAACGACTAACGAACACATAAAAAATGTTTAATATGAATTGAATAAATTTAGCATTTATAAACCAATAGTTTTAGGAAAATTTGTATATTGAATATAATATCAATCGTTAGTGAAATAAGAAAATAATTAAGATTTGAAAATTATAAATAAGAAATACTTGAGAATTATAAAATTATACTTAAAAATAAGATATAACTGAAATCTACTTATGATTATTAAGTTATAATAAATTATTAGAATAAACAAATTTTATTTTTGCATTTAAGTATACAATTTAAATATAAGAGAGAATTAGTAAAATATAATTAAATAAGAGATGAATATTAGAGTGACAAGTCTCAAAATTTAATTATGAATGAATATTAAAGTGACATGTGACAAAAATTAATGATAAATGAATATGAGAGTGACAAGTGGCAAATTTGTTACTTTTTTTTATATAGTATAGATATATATGGATTGAGCTCGAATAAGAACCCACCTTAATTGAATAAACCCGATTAAATCTGACAAAATTAAGCAAAATCTTTGTTTTTTTTTCATGATCTTTATTATAAATGTATGATAACTAGGATCTAGGACCCGCGCGTTGCGCCGGGTCTATTACACTAACATGAAACATATTCATTTATACTTATGCACAAAACGACACCTTAGATCAAAGTTATAGTAATAAATATATTACACGACTTAGACTCAAAATCCCCTTAAAATATCAGAATTTTACTAACAAAAGCTTGAAAGAGAATATAAGACGAAACCATAATTAAAGCTATAAATGAAGATATAGGCTATAAAAGTTGTACCACATGCATATATGTCGATACCAGAATAAATAGTGTTTTTGTGAGACAAATTATTTTTGCTTTTTAATATATATATTAATATGTTATTTTATGTGTTTGAGCAAATTCATCGCCAATTAGGATCTTACGTCAGTGTAAGCGTCGTAACAGTAAATAAGTATCTGCAGTAACGCAAACTTACACTTGGTATAAGTTCTAAACGTTTGTGAATTAACAAAAATACAAAAAAGAACATCTCATGTATTTGTATAATAAAGGTCATTAAAAACAATTCAAAGATTTGGGTTGATTTTGTCAAAGTTAATAGGTTAACACAGTTAAGGTGGGTTAATAACGAATCATTGCCCTGTATATATAGGACATGGTTGTTTACATAACACACCATTAAAGCAGTAACTCTAAATAACCCGTCAAAATCAAGCCAAATTTTCGAACCTTTTTAACATCATTGTAAACAAATTTACAACACTTTCTTATTTTATGAGTTTGCGTAAATTCGTCACCGTTTGATAATTAACATCGTTGTAATTTTTAAAATTTTACATTTACGGTACTGTTAGTTACTAACGGGGTTTAAAATTTTGTATATATGGAAACAACATAGGATTTAAAGAGAGAAAACTGCTGATGATGATGATTGTATGGTTTAATTAATTTGAGGATGGTAAAAAGTCCTTTTTGCCCTCATAGGGTGCCTATGTGACTGAAGTTAACGTTAAAAACTAACGGGGTTTAGCCCAAAGGACTTGACATTTAAGGGTTTTTAAACATAAAGTATGTTTTTTGATATTTTTAAAGCTAAAGGACATGTACTGAAAAATGGTACGAACATAAAGGACGAAAAGTGTAATTTACTCTATTTTTTTTAACAGTCATACTATCTTACTCCTACTTTACACCCAATATTCCACCCTTGCTTTGATTTGAACTCAATACCTCCTTTTTAACAGTCATACTATCTTAACCTAGTACTTTAATAAGTGAAAAACAACGTATTTAAAAAAGTTTTACTAATTACTAACTTATAGAAGGTAAGAGATAATGATTCCGAAAAGAATCATTCAAAATAAAAAAAGAAAGAGGAATAATATTTTATCCAATACTAGATCAGTAAAACCGTAGACAGTAAAGTGAAATTCAATTCACAAAATAATTTGATCTATGGACAACAACTTACATATATCATATAGACCTCCGACCCAAACACAAGACATTATTTTTATATATCATTACAAATATTTTTTAAATTTTTTTGGTAAAAAAACAATAAAAAACAAGTATAAGATATAAATTGCAAAAAATAACACAAGAAACAAAACAAAATAAGAGTAAGATAAAATAAAACTAATAAAACACGTAAGCTAATCAAATGTTAATAATATCAACCATACATAAAATCATTAAGTTAAAAGATACACATAATACTAATATCATCAAACTATCCCGGTAGTAATCTTTTGACTATTTTTACAAGAGATAGTGAGTTCGAGTATCTTACAGAATAATTATTCTTGAATGAAGGGTAATTTTTCTAATGATGAGTTTTCATCTAAATTGATGAAATGTAGACGATGTAACTGGTGTTCGAGCTTTTTTATCACAGACATGTAAGCGAATCGATTTTAATGTTAAAATAAAAAACTAAAAAGGGAAATCTATCTCCAACGAAAATTAACGAAAATAAAAGAAAAAGATCAACCAATGATGTCTTGTTTTAGTGGTAAGATGGAAGTATGAGGGAAGTGATAGAAGACCCAGGTCCTGAGTTCGATTCTTGATCTCACCCGGTTTTACCGACCTTCCACCGTCGTGTCTTTCGGCGGGTGCTTAGGTCAGGTTTTCCCCGGGAATTGGTGGATGGTAGGCTAGGGGCTCCGTCCGTCTGGACTAGTGGTAAGCTTGAACATCCTTTAGCCATTGAATGCCGTATACAGAGCACCCGACAGTTGATTAGTTGTCCACTTAAAAAAAAGAAAAAGATCATTGCAATTTGTTATTCGGATCCATACTCACCTTCCTCCTTTTTAACTCTTCTGCTAAAATTTTCATCTCCTCTTCCAACGCCGTCGTAAACCTCCATACAAACACAGGTCTCTTTCACGCTATCTCATTTTGTTGTATGTATAAATCATTTGCCCTAATTATCAATTCATCTTGATACGGGCATCGAAGCTGCGTTTTTTCGATTTAACTCCTTCAGAAATCAGCAATTTGATATCTAGGGTTTTTGCGTTGAGGTGACACTGAGATTTTGACGGGATTAAGGTTGAATTTGTGGGATTTCTTCTAATTGATTGTGTGGCTACATTGTTTAGCTTGTTATTTTATACGGAGATGCATCCTCGTAACTTGCTTGCTTTTATTTTTACGCCTTATTTTGCTATATGTATTTATTGACGTATATACGTGCATATATGTACACATTTACACTTGACAGCTCTTTTATGTAAAAAAAAGATTCATTGATATATATATATACAAGTGATTGATGAATTGATCTTTCTGTTTCAGCGGTTTTACTTGCGATCATGTCTTGGTGCACGATTGAATCTGATCCCGGTATGTTTTTCTTATTTGGGATTCTTTTTTTGCTGTCCAAAATTAATGCTGCTTGTTTACTAGAGCTGGAGCTACTAATTCTTGAACACGTTATTAGACATCTTTAACAACATTTTCATGGATAGTTATTTATTCCCTGTCACCAAGTATTATTGCTTATGGGTTATAAAAAATATCAGATTCTTATCTTGTATTTTTTTATGGATCCAAGTTCAAGAATTCGTTGATAATCTAAGTGAGCTAAAATAGAGGAACAAACGTTGTTCAAAAGAATTGTTATTGAAGATGTTATTGATTTAGTTTGAGGTTTAGCTAATTCTAATTGAAAACACCGTCTTTTTTCTAGGTGTTTTTACCGAACTTATACAGCAAATGCAAGTAAAAGGTGTGCAGGTATTGTTCACTTGAAGTATATGTATATTCTTCTATGTTCTACACTTCTATAATTATATTTCATTATTTATCCATAAAGGGTCCTAATTTGTTCTAGAATGTTAAACCGTGTATCTTTATATCAAATTCTAAATGCCACTCCATTTGCAATTTATATTTTTGCTTGCAGTGTTTTATGCAGTTAAAAATATGCATAAATGAAAAACATATACTCATAATTCCTTATGGATTTTAAAGAAACAGAGGGAGTGTTAGTTAGGGACTTAATTGTTGTCTTTTGTTATACCATGAATAATGATACTGGTGTATGTATGTGTAAATAATATCTCTAACATAATATAGTTATGCAGGTTGAGGAGTTATATTCTCTGGATCTTGATTCTCTAAACAGTCTTAGGTGAATCTTTAATCCTGGTTTTACTTTTGTTCATATTGGAATAACATTGCTTCTAAATGTCATATTTATATCAATTCTTGAATTCATAGGCCAGTTTATGGGTTGATATTCCTATTTAAATGGCGTGCTGGTGAGAAAGATGAGCGTCTCGTAATCAAAGATCCAAACCCGAATTTGTTTTTTGCTAGCCAGGTTCGTAATATAAGTACAGTTTAATTGTTGAAAGAAATGGTAGACAGTTTATGCACAAATTTTAACCAATTTTCATGCTTGATCAATTGTTCTATTACCCAGCATGCTTGACTTGCCCGCTCCTCTAATTGTTAGCTTTGATAGTCGGACCCTTGATGGATTATGAATAATGTTCTTAAGGTCAATAATAATACACGCGCTTATCATTTTTAAATAATTATTGTCAAATATAACGACAACCATACCTAGTAATATTCTTAGACATGCTTGGATGCCCGCTCCTCTAATTATTAGCTTTGAGAGTTGTATCCTTGATTGGTTATGAAATAATGTTCTTCAGATCATTAATAATACAGATGCTTTTCATATTTTAAATAGTCATTGTGTCAATTATGATTAAATTTAATATTATCAGACAAACATAACTTAGGTGTTGATATATTTTGAAACAATGTTCTTCAATATAACCAGTGTGTTGAGGCGAACACTTTTTAACAAAATATTCTAAACTTTATAATAAATGATTAGAGAACCAAGCAAGTTAAACCTTTTTATAGATAATTGAGTTTTTATTTTTTTTAATAAAATTATCTAAAAGGTAGCTTGAAACATTAATGCATAAAACAGTTAAATAAAAGTTTACTTTGTTGCATAAGTTGGTAAAGGGTCAATCTTGGTTTCTTTTTAGTCATTTGTTTCCATGTTTTGAGTTAAATATTTCTAACATCTTTAATAAAGTGAATTAAGAGGTTTCATTTATTAAAAATACACTTACATTTCTTGATAACTTTTATTTTGCCCATTTGATTTGTTATAAATGACAAAACAGCCCGAGTCTTTCATTTTTAAACAAACGGGTTGAAACTGCCACCTCTAAATAATTTATTAACTCCAGAAGCTAGAGCTCCTAATAAAGGTTTCAAAATTATGAATTTCAGGTCATTAATAATGCGTGTGCTACTCAAGCCATCCTCTCCATCCTCATGAACTGTCCAGAAGTCGATATTGGGCCCGAGTTGTCAGCCCTAAAAGAATTCTCCAAAAACTTCCCTCCCGAACTCAAAGGATTAGCCATTAACAACAGCGATGCCATCCGCACTGCTCACAACAGTTTTGCAAGGCCTGAACCATTTGTTCCTGATGAACAAAAAACAGCAGGCAAAGACGATGATGTGTACCATTTCATAAGCTACATACCCTTGGACGGTGTCCTATACGAGCTTGATGGGCTGAAAGAGGGGCCCATTAGCCTGGGTTCCTGCTCAGGTGGTCAAGGTGACATGGACTGGCTCAAACTGGTCCAGCCTGTGATTCAAGAAAGAATAGAAAGGTATTCACAGAGTGAAATTCGGTTCAATCTAATGGCTGTAATAAAGAACCGGAAAGAAATGTACACAGCTGAGCTTAAAGAGCTACAGAGGAGGAGGGAGCGGCTGCTGCAGCAGCTGGCAGCATTGCAGGCGGAAAGGGTGGTGGATGGTGGCAACGTGGAGTCGTTGAACAAGTCGCTTTTTGAAGTTAATGCAGGGATTGAGGGTGCAACTGAGAAGATTCTGGTGGAGGAAGAGAAGTTTAAGAAATGGAGAACAGAGAATATTAGACGAAAACATAATTACATACCGTTTTTGTTTAATTTCTTAAAGATTCTTGCTGAAAAGAAGCAGCTGAGACCTTTGATTGAGAAAGCTAAGCAGAAAACAAGCAATCCGAAGTAAGTTTTTAATGTTTTTGGTTGAACTGTGTTTTCTGTTTGTAAAAGGATGCTGTAAGCCAGAGGAAAGAAAAATGTTTATTTATTTGAGGATGATGTTAATGATACATGCTAGTATCTTTTTAGTTATCACTGTTTGAGGTTGATTATTATATGAATGTGATCTGTTGTTAGGTGATTCAGATTTAATCAAGCAAACAAACATATCCTCTAAATGATCTAGAGGCGAGATAAGGACCAATCTTACCTCTATTTTATAGGATAAAACATAGAAACTTGACCCACGAATCCAAGCAATTTGGTTCCTTTGGTACTGAAAAGTGGGACTATACTGGGTAAGGTTGTTGTTGTTGTAGGGCCCCGTTTTCGGTGCGCGCATATAATGTATATATGTGTCGGCCCTTAAGGGGTAAAAGTAAAGTTGCATTAATTTTAACGTTATTTTACTTTATTTTTGTGAAAATAACATTAAAACCCTTGGGTTGGTCGGTTATCATGCATCATGAGTTGTGTGTCTTATTGAAAGCAGCATCTTTATTCTTACAGGGTAGAGGTAAGGCTATCTACATATTACCCTTCTCAGACCCTACCTTAGCTTTGCTAATGGTAGGATTAACTGAGTACAATGATGATAATGGTGGTGGTGCATGCGTGCTAACGAGTCATTGAATGGGCTGTCCTTTCTCTCATGGAGGTTGCCAAAGAGCAGGAATAGCCAAGGTCTCTTGCAAACTTTAATTCCTTGCTATAGTATGAGTAGATGCCTACAAACTCCCCAGTTGGAAAGATGAGAGTATCTTGGAAGGTTGCTTTCTTTTGGTAACCATGCAAAATTCATTCCTAGAAAACTCGTGTGTTTTAAAAAACAATACCCTGTTAACAAATGAGGCGAGATTAAACACAGCTTGAGCTGGATACAAACACTAGTTAACATCATCTCTTTGAAACTACACTGAGCGGTCATTTAGGGGCCTTCTTTCTTATTCTTAAGAAAGTCTCCGAGAAGGCTTCCAAGATTTCCAGATGAGCTGGGTAAGGTATTATTAGTATAGCGGAGTTTGGTAGACTGACCACTTATCAAGACGTAAACTCCGCGCTACACTAGCTAGTTGTGATATTAGGTTGTGGTTAAGTCTTGTTTGCAGGTCGGGAAAACTTGGCGCTACAAAGCAAGTTGTGGTCCCTGGTAGGCTGGTATGGCATTATGACTTTTGGATTTAGCTTAGCCACCTTACTTTCAAATTATTATTCTATCTCTATCTAACTTTATTAATTTTGTTTGGGAGCATTTATGTGTTCTCCTTGTTAAGTTCATTTATTATATATTTATTCAAGTAAAAAAGTCAATTACATATTTTCTTATCCTAAAACATATTTCTCTTTTCAAATAAAAAAAGTCACTTACATATTTACCCCTCTCAAGAAAAAATATGTAATTTATTTTAAAAGTTAGGTAAATATGTAATAAAGATTTTTAGTAAGAGAGTATATGTAAAAATCCCTTGTTATCATGCTTTAAAATCTTATTTACTTAAAAGCAATTGTACGTGATTTCTTTTAAAATTGTATGTATTCTTAAATCACACTTGTTTACATTATATATCAAAATTAAAAACTTCTGTTTTAAGAAAATATATGGTTTCCAAGATTTAAAATAGATATATGCTGTTTCCTTTTATTGAACTGTAAAACTTTAGATTTTTAAGATTAATAAATTTGTCATAGTATCATGATCTTCTTGGAAAGATTCCCCCTTGTTTACTTTTTCATATACGACTGGAGTTTCTTTATTTTGTTAACTAGGTTTATTCACCCTGCGCGTTGCGGCGGGTTATCACAAAACACTCCCGAAAACGGGTATTATACATTATTTGCAGAAGCATAACTTGCATAGCAAAATCAAATTTTTCATCACGAGCTTTATACAAATTTTTCATAAAAACATAAATCATACAAAATCCTCACAAATATGCTATCAAAATAATAGAAAAATTACTTACAAAATCTGTGTCACCAATCGTTTGAATTAAAAGAAAAATTCAAATCTGTAAGCGAATCGCTCAAATTTAATAAAAACTCAAATTTCTAAATAAATCTATCCAATTTAATACCCTTATCTCTGTTTACTACTTTTCAAAGTTAAAAAATTTCTGATGGTCCAAGTCGAAATTTTCAAGACGTCACTGCATGAATCAAACACCTAAATAATATAATATAATATAAAAACCCAAATTTTTAAGCAAATCTCTCTAATTTAATACCCTTATCTCCATTTACTACTTTTCAAAGTTAAAAAAAATTCTGATGATCAAAGTCTAAATTTTCAAAACATTACTACATGGTTCAGACACCTAAATAATACAATATATATAATAATATATATAATATAATATAAATATGATTTTGAATATTTTTAATCTATGGGGTCTACAAATATATAATAATAATATACATACTATTCATCTAATATATATAATAATTATCTATTCCCTATATATATATATATATATATATATATATATATATATATATATATTTGCTATTCAATATTTTAATAAATTTACCATCAATATAATATACATATATTTACTATTTCTTTTTCATACATTTTAATATATATAATAATTAGTTTGAGACTTTATATTAAATTATCATTGCATATCCTTATAAAATTTTATGGTCGTTTCATTTTTGTATTATAAATAAAAAATATATCCGATCGAAACCCATGTATTGGTAACATATTTTTTCTATTTGTTTTAATATACATAACATACTTTATGAAATGCAAATACTCGGCCTCAGGTAAGAGTTCGGGTCAAGATGAGTTTTAAGCAAATTTAGCTTAGGTCTAAATGATTCGTTTAAAAAAATCAATTGAATTAAAGTTAAAAATAGTTGTAAGTAAATTACAAATAGTTTATTTGCATAATCTTTAGTAACTTTATCATCAAATATATTATTAATAATTATTACCCGTTTGAATCTATGCTTTTAATATTTTGATTACCCATCTGCCCGCGCTGTGTTACTTGTTAACCATCTCAACCTATTTTTTGTTATGATGCTACTTATTTAAAACTAAAATACAATAAGCATTGACAGATATAACAAATACTATTAATTAAGTTTCGCTTTATATGATAATAGATAATTGGTGGTATACTACATTACAAATTACAAATAGAGATGTACATGTGTAGGTTTTTCTTTTGGTTGAGAATAAAATTTTAATTTTTTTAATTTAGTTGTAACAAATAAAAACAACTTTACTATTTACAAATTAAAGTTTTCAAATAAACTGATGTATAAAAAACAGCAACTATAAATACAATTTTTAATTAGTAGAGTCGCCCATTGTTATTTTCTTTCCTAACATGAGAGAGAATTGGTACAAAATGAATGTTTTAAAATTAAAAAAATCCAATGATAGATGAACTTCGAGAAGTCTCTACTAGAAGAGAAAAAAATCATAAACTCTTTACAGGCAAAGCCAAAAATATTGTTTGATAGGACAGATGTTGGAAACAAACATTATCATAGTTGATGAATCCGAAGGAGTGTCTACATCTTAGACAATATTCTATATCATATAATGAAAAAAAAAAATTATTTAATATCTTGTTATGTAAACTTCATGTTTTTTATGAACTCTACTAATTTTATTTCGTTAATTTTATAAAACTTTTGAACACTTGTAATTATGAAATTCTTAAAATTACCATACGTTATCTTTATTGGGGTTGGATCCAGTAAAAAAAGATTTTTGTCTAAAAAGAGTAAGAAGCAATATGAATTTGACATGTGTCATGTTAATAATATAAAACAAAAATCTAGTACGAAAGACAAAATCCAGCAAAAAAAAATAAAATCCAGTGCAAAAAAACAAAAATCCAGTACAAAAAATTAAAATCTAGTACAAAAAATCAAAAATTCGGTATAAAAAATCAAAAATCCAGTTCAAAAAAATTAGAATACAGTTTAAAAACAAAAATCCAGTACAAAAAAATCTAGTACAAAAAAGAATCCGGTACAAAAATCCCTTCTTAGGCCTTGTCACATGTCAAACTTTTATTGATTCTTACTCTTTTTAGGCAATAATCTCTATTATTTGATATTTCCCTATCTTTATTAGTTAACTACCTTAAAACACATGTATTTTAGATGTTGAATAGTAAGAAAACATAAAATTTTTAAATTTATATACAATTGTTGATGATAATTTTTTATAAAGAAAAATTCTGCAAGTGAAAATCCATTGAATATTAAAAAAATTAAGGTTTATGTTTGGTATACTAAAAGTATAAAATAATGAACAAAAGAGTCTCATAAATACAAAATAGACAAAAAATACAAAATAGTTTTGGGTTAACTAATAGACAAAAAATACAAAATTTAGAAGGCTAAAAAATTAACAAGTGTCTCATAAATATACTCTAACAAAGAAAATTCACTTGTCGATCTTAAATACCCATGCCATACAAAATTTTACCCTTACAACCATAAATACTATAAAGTTTACAAACCTAACTTTTTACGAAAATTTCAAATTCTCAAAAGAAAAGGATTAGACATTAAATTCACGTATTTTAGGATTTAGAAAATATGGACCAAATAGGTTAATGTTAAACGAAAATAATTAGAAACCAAAACTCATTTAATTGCTCAAGATAACAACTCGTAACACGTACACATGATTCAATCATTCAGCACAACCATAAAAAAAGAGGGAATACATGGTAATAAGCTTCAAGCCTCTAAAAGTTTCGTTATTATTCGGTGACAACATCAACATCAACATCATCGGTAATCAGCAGAAGTAACGGAAAACGTTGATAAATATTTACACAACTACCTCAAATTCGTTATTGGAAACAAAACAAACCCTTGAGGTTGACCACTGCTTGCGGTTTGGTATCTTGACCAGTTTTAGTAACCGCCCTGTATGAATGCATTCAAGCGGTTGAGCTCTTCTCTGTGCTCACTCACCACAGCCCGAACCACGTCTCCTATGGAAACCATGCCCTGCATTCCCTTCTCGTCGATCACTGGAATGTGCCTGATACGATTATCTGACAAACCACACCAAGATGTTAAGTTACAATTAGAGGTGTCAAGACGGATAGGTTGGGGTCCGGGTCAAATGGGTTTGGGTCAAAACAGGTGATTAAGTGTGAGTTGGTGACCCAAAATATTTTTATGCCCATCTTAAAAAACAGGAAAAATTGCATATATCCCTTTTTAAACGTGACATTACATATTTCGTCAAAGCAAAAGTTTTCAAAGCATAATAGAAAATGCTCTCTAAGCATGATTTGAGGATATATGTATTTTTGCAGTTTTATAGAAGGATATATGAAATTGCCCTAAAAATAGGCAAAAATGCTTAAATTATTCATATTATTTCATAAACTACATTGTTAGAATAATCATCCAAACTTTTTTTAAAGAACTATTTAGAGTTTGTATTTTGTAAGTATATTCTGTAGTTAAAGGTTACTCTAGAAACAATCTTTATTTTCTTAGAGGCAGAAGTAAGGTATCTCTACATCTCACTCTCAATAGACCCTCCAGATAACCATGTTATATATTCGTTATGGTTTTTGTTGTTGCATTCTGTTGTAAGTATTTGAAGTTAATTCAAGCGATAGACCCATTCCTGTCTTCACAAGTTTACTTTGTAGCTATTATTTTTTCTAAGTTAACCGTTTGGCCTGTTTACATATGCATGGATTCTGATATACCTGTCATGAGCTGCATTGCCTTCAGAACTTTGGTGTCAGGCGTTACTGTAATAAGTTTGTTCTGCAACCAAAATCATACATTTGAAATCTTTATGGGCAGACAAAGCAATTAATTGATTGTCTGGGGTCATGTTTCACCATTTTTGTACCTCTTCAGTCATGATATCTCCAACCTTGGTTGACTTTGATGATCTGCCCTGTACAATGATTTTCCTGAGATAATCTAAAAAATAAAACCCCGTTAAGTAATAAATTTTAGATTAAAATCATTTTCTTTAACAAAATATTCAGTTAATTTTTTCATAATTTTCACCTCTTTCTGTGATAATTCCTGCAATAGATGATTTCTCGCCAGGTTTAACCACAACCAAAGCACCAACATTGTGTTGTGTCATCTGCATCACATGTTTTCATTTGGTCATTAGATCACATTAGAAAATTTTTATTACGTGTTAGTATTCTAGTGTGGTTACTATGTGTGCAACCTAGAGTGACGTCATACCGATTTGACAGCATCATACACAGAATCATCAATGGTGCACCAAAGCCATGAGCCATCTGCACCTTTCCCTTTCGCTTTTAATACATCTGAAATTTTGGTGCTTTCAAAACCTTGTTCTTCAATGCGAGCTGCTGCAGTTGATTCATGGCGTGACATCATTATTGGTTTGAGTGGGCTTATCAGCCGAGCATGTTGAAGAACTGCATTCTTCACAATGCTTCCATGTGATACAAATGCCCTAATCCCTCCTTGCATGTCCTATATCTATTTTAAAAAGAAAGAAAAAAGTCTTTTAGCCAACAATTCATAAGATAGAAATGCCACTCAGATTAACCCTTTACTATCAAAATGCCAATCTGAGTGATCAATTACGATTAAAGAAACTAGTATGATCTTGATTCTTGACAACATCTCATTGATAGATAGCTATGTTGAGCATATAAACCAACATTTTCAGCATTATGAATATCAATAAACCTCATTCATTTATATACAACATGCATCATTAATCATCATACCCCTCAAGGCCTCAATATATATTTTTAAGAATAAAAAAAAAACAAACAAATGTAAGTGCAGTTTGAATAATCATTCTGTTTTCACAAAGATGAGTCTCATAAATCACTTCTGGAAGCCACTGGATCCAAATAAGTATAAAAAATAGTTAGATCAAAGTTGCCTCCATAGATGAATATAATTGCTTGACTATTAATTGAATGTATGAAATACAATCAAAACAGAGTAAGAAGAATGATTTAGACGAAAATCAAAGTCGTTTCAACGATTTGTAAAGGATAAAGATCATGTACAAAAAACTGCATAACTTCTCACAATTATCTTGACACACAATCGAGTTTTTAAACAGCATAAATAGCAAAACAAAAGAAATGAAGTAAAACTCGTATTCGTTCGCTGTTTTCAAAATTTTAAAGCTGTATAATCGCTTCAAATCAACCAGAGAGATTCAAGGTCTACGATAACTAGATCCACTAGTCCACTGTATAGGTATTGCGAATTCGAAATCATGTATATGACATTTATGACTCATAGATATAGATTCAAACAAACCTTAAAATCAACAGAATCAAAATAACAAATCCTAACTTATATCATCTGCACAGCTACAAAGCAGCCGAAGAAGAAATCATGATCGGTGGATCAAAATAGAATGCATTTATAGAAGAATATGAAGTGATATACCTTATTGATGAAGATCACACACACAGTAGCACACAGAGAAACACACAGTTACACAGAGAGAGGATGATGAAGTAGTGAAACACTGTCACGAGCAAAACGGCAGCTTTGTATAAAAAAAATATTAACATAATTGTTTCAGGCAGCCCAACCCAAAGTTTATCCATTGTTTTAAATTTTAATAATAATAATAATAAGGTTTAGTTTTCCTGCATCTCATCTGCACGTGTCTTACCCTGCACCTTCGCTTATAATTGCCTCTTTTTGTAATTAAAAAATATATATTCTAGTTTTAAAATGCTAGATAACGCAACTTGTGCCATAAACCATTGGTTAATTATTTCATCAAAATTTCCTGAAATCCAGCACACAGGTTGGGTTTCATCATGTAACCGCGAGGTTATGGGTTTGAGCCCTGTTATGTGTGATTTAAAGGACATTCAAGTGAGAGAAGGAATCTTGAACTTAATCTCAGGTTTTGAACCAATGGGGGGCGAGGGTGTACAAATTCCAGGGGTTACCGCGCATTTGGTGTGCCAAGTCTTACCTCTGTCCGATGAGTCCTATTAAAACAACATACATGATATGTAAGATTGTTACGGATCAAAATCATTGCAAGGTATGGGACTTGTCCCACATCGGTTGTATGGGCAATTGATGTGGGATTTATAAGCCAAATGGGCTCTCTCACCCATCAGACTAGTCTTTTGGGTTGATTTCTCTCGTTTGGCTTGTAACAATGGTATCAGAGCCAACTCGGAGTGGTGGCCCACGGAGTGGTGGCCTGGAAGGAGCCAGCCGTGACCAACATGGTCGTGACCAACGAGGATGTTGGCCCTTAAGGAGGGTCGATTGTTACGGATAAAAACCATTGCAAGGTATGGGACTTGTCCCACATCGGTTGTATGGGCAATTGATGTGGGGTTTATAAGCCAAATGGGCTCTCTCACCCATCATACTAGTCTTTTAGGTTGAGTTCTCTCGTTTGGCTTGTAACAATCGTCGCCGTTCAAAAAAAAATATTTCATCGAACACTAATAAACTCTAAAAGAGAAAATCAATAATTTATTTTTTAATGTTTGTCTAGATATTTTTTTAGGTTATATCGGGTTTAACCCGGGCTAATCCATAATAAGAAGAACAATATTACGTGTTAGTTTATAGGCACACACTATACTTTTATATATGTAACAAGTTAGCTGACTTTTATTGCTAATATTTTAGATCCATGTATTCTAAACAAATTTAAGCAACTATGATATGAACATAAAATGGTAAATATGTTTGATTTTTTATGCTTTAAATTCTATATAACTTATTTAGCACCATGTGGGTAAATTTTACTTGTTTCCTGTTAAAATGTGGATAGGTTGAGCTACCAAATTAATAATTAGGGAGGTGGGGGCCATAAAATTTAAAATTATAATTATCGTAAGAAAATTGAAGTTGATGAGTCATCATTCACCTTGAGCATATCTCTAGTCCCTTCAAACAAAGTAAAACCTAACTTTTTAATTATAAACCAGCAGCTTCGTCTAAGTTTTATTTGAAACGTGTCAGGAAATTTTGCAGTTTTTGTATATGATAGTGCTTTCAATTGATCTTATTTTTGATAGATGGCTCATAGTTGTCAAAGGTATCCAAGGCATGCGCATAGGTGCTTATGTGCAGCCAATAGCATCATAGGCGCACTCGCAGGCACTAGGTTTTTTCCAACAAAAATCCGGCTAATTCAACCTAAAAATTGCCTAAGCATGTTTAAATTTGTCTACACTAATTCTTCTTCTGATGATTGATTCAACCTCTAATTAAAAAGATATACCTTGGTTATATTTCATCTCTTCAATAAGTTTAGTAATGAGTATAACGACCATTTTGTTCCGATGGAGAGAGGAACCAATGATTAGCTCTTCAAGAAATTTTCAAACGAACAATTTCAACCAAAATTTTCAAATTCTTATTTTACTATGTTCAGCTCTATGTATTCCTCTATTCATAGAGTACATTGAATGTACAGAATTAGCTTATAAAAAGTCTCTTATTTGTATCAACAGCTGCTATAGGAGGAATATTTTTATCGATTACACTAGTCCTAAACAAGTATAGGCTTAAGGTGAGTCTCATGCGTCTTGAAAACCAGTGGCCTCAATGATGTTATTTTGGTGGTATGTTTATTATGTGCGTGCTTGGTTTAGAATAATTTATGGGCAAAAACTTGAGACTGGGCTTAATTATATCCTTAAAATGTTTTTCGGCCCATATAACTGCTAATTTGTTCCAACCCAATTATTCGATCCTCATTTATTTGTGTATCCAGTTTTTGTCTTGGGCTAATTCAGTTCTGGTCTTAGGCCAATTCGGACCTAGTTTTGGTCTTGGGCCAATTCGGACCAGTTGATCCGGGTCAAACTAGAGGTGGGCAAAATAAAATGTTTCTAAACCAGAACCAAGCACCAACTATCCTAAATGAATTTCAATTCGGACCTTCTTTGCAATCAGATTTGGAAGCTTAATATTTATTTTGTTTTATTTTAAGATTGGTCTTTTAATGAGTAGGTTTTACAGTTTGAGTGTAATTAGTTTACTTGTATTTGATGATTTATTTATTACAAATACAAGATAGGAGTTAATGTAATTAGTGTGTGTTTTGATATTAATAAAAAGTGCTCGTTGTTGGAAATTATCCATATAATTATGGCTTTAAAACCATTTTATAATATTCTTAAAGTATACTCACAATAATAGTCTCCAACATTTACTTAATGAAAGTATTATAAATTTACTTAATGAAAGTAGTTATAAAACAATTATAATTACCCTTGGATATCTTTATACGTGCACATTCAAAATCGGACAGAACATTTTATTTAAAAGTTAAAGTAGAAATGTAATGTAATAAAAGTATGTAATACAATTGATCCAGTTCAGTTAAAAATAAATGGGAAAATCCGAGCACTGGGACGACTTAATTTTTAATAGGATTCGTATCGTATTTAAATAAAAATAGGATAACAAAAAAGAATTTAAAAATAAAATAGGTAAAAGTAAAAATATATTCCATTTGACAAAAACTACAACAATAATAAAATTTGGATTTTGTTATATTCAACAATAAATTATAAAAATTATTGAGGTTTTATGCTTGGTAAATGGTAATTATAAATTTAGGGATTCACACTTTATGTATTTTCACATATTTTATTTTAGCAAGTTTTGTCATGGCGACTCATGATTTCTATTTTTTTTTTTTTTTGCTAATGATGTGATCACTCCAAAATATTATGTAATTTAGGACGGTGACATTAGGCATCATATGTGTGACATGTAGTAGTTCACTATATTTTATTCATATCTATTATCTTCAACCCAAATTTTCTTTTTGAATGATTAATTATCTATAGGTGTTAGGAAATTCAGACCGATTTGTTAGCCGACCTATTTTTAAGACAAGAACAATCACCCATGAGTTGTTTATTTTTATTTTTATAATCTTTTGTTACGTACAGATATTTATACTATAAATGATACCAAATTCTTTTTATAGAAAATTAACCTAAAGATTTATCAAAATCTATAAATACCCGACTGTTTCTTTGGCCTAATTTCATCACCAAAATAAAATTTGATTTTCAATCTTCATCAATTATAAAAGGTTAAAATTAGTCACCCCTTTAGAAGCCAGTTACATGTTCATAAGACCATGCGTAATGGTCACACCGTGGAAGTAGTGGGATCTAGTAGGAATACCGCCCCCTCCTCCCAGTGGGGTCAAATTCTTGCTTCCAAAGGCTCCCGCTCCTCGTTGAGCTTTCATAAATTTCATTGGTGCATTTTAAAAATTGGGCCCTACAAGGGGTTTAATAACAAATAAAAAATTATAAATTAATGATAATGTGGCTCAGTGGGAAAGGTTTTTCAGTGGGGTGACCATTAAGGGGTTTTAAGATTTTCAATAGGATGAGATTTCAATGGAGTGACCGCTATGGATAGTCTAACTGAGTCACACGAATTTCACCTCTAACAAAAATAAATATGCCAAATTTAGCCCTTCACCTCACTACAATTGCAATTCCCGGTGTTTTGAAGAAAAAGGGTGGTCGGACCATCATAAGCAAACCAACCCAGGAAACTGTAAATAATAGCACCGGACCAGCCATCCGAGTCAAGTTCCACCTTAGAACCAGGTCTGAGCCAGACTGCAAACCAAATACAGAAATGGGATATTGTATATTCAATAAACAAGAATCTTCAAACTGCTCTTAGGTATATCCAGAAGCAAAAGCTTAATTTTTTTTAGAAATTATGAACCAAAAACAAAACAGAATTTTCAGGAGTACAGATTATAGGTTTGATTCAGACCTGTTCTTTGATTTGCCAACATTGAAATTAAGCCAGAATAAATAGATTGTCAAATTGCATTATGATGCATTCTACACCTTCAAGTAGAAATTCAACAGAATTACATATCCAAGCTGCAGATTTCAAAAATTAAGGATTATGTTATGATGCTCTAAACCGTCTACGCCGCTGGAATGGTCACCACAAAAAGGGAGTACAAAACCGACTCGGTCCATAAAATAATAAAGATCACACTTGGTATGACAAACTGTTGCTCAAAAATAAATTTAAATCCTAAACGTTTGCATCCGGACTCATGATTTTTGATCTATTCTCCAATTGTCAACCCGAACCCAAACTTGTAGTCTTTCTTCTTGTGGTCTATCTGCATAACATAATACAAAATAAAGTATTATAAAACTTAAAATTTCAAATTTGGTTTTGAAATTCAAATTTGATATGTACTGTTTTAGTTGTTAGGATCAATGATTAGGAGATAGAGATGAGTCATATTTATCAGAAGAAGCATCCTAAAAAGTGAAGAATTTAAGCAAATTTAGGGGCCTAAAGATCAAAAACTAAGACTTCAAAAGCAAGTTTTGCTTGTGGAAATGACTACGTTTTTATTGTGGCGTTGATATGGACTCTTCGGCCAACGCAGGCGAATGGATAACATTAAAAGCTTATTACATCCGCCATGACCGTCTCTAGATCAAAAATCCTTAACCCGATAGTGTTGTTGGGCCATGGTCCATGCCACATCTAGGGTAGGCAGCCCCTAATATCAACATAAAGACTCACAAGAAGACCAAAGGATCCGGACCTTTCATTTAGCAATATTGAGCATGATATGAAAAGCCAGTATGCTTTTCTCAAGTTGTGATGTTGACTTTTCATCTAAGCAAACAAAACAAAAACATAGGCAATAGGGTGGCATAATGGAGTTATGGAGGTGTAACATAGATAACACATCAATGCAAAATTCGTGAACCTCGTATTGATTTATGAATGCTTTATGGGTTTGGGTACGTATAATCGTCTTGATTGCTTTGTTGGAGTAGGTGGATGCAAAAGGGACAAGCCGGTTTTACTAGATAGTTAAGGGACCTAATTCCTTGTTTACCAAGTAATTAGCCTACGTTATTTACTATAAATACCCTTATATAATTGTAATATTTGTACTTGAAAGAAAACCCTAGTTACCACCCGTGATATGGATCACATCGACCGGACTACGTTAAATTATCGCGTAGTCTGCATGTTTAATCGTTTGTGTCTACCTTAATCGTAACAGTGTTTTTGGAATACTATATTTTACACACTAAAATAATAATAATAATAAAGAAAAAAAAGTTTCTGCAGCTAGGGAACACTCTAGGAGTAGCCTCTCTACATCCCCTGGGTTAGAGAAAAGGTTTGTACCCATCCCCCATCCTCACTGTGAGTGGGATTTTACTGATTATGTTTGTTTGTATGTAATATATAAATAGTACGTCAAATGTGATTTAAAAAAGAACAGTATTACAAATTTCAAAATTTACATAAATTAAATGATTAAGATGATTTGATGCTTTGAAAAAGTGACTTCAGAACTACTGACCTGTTCCACTATATAAAACTTTCAAAAACACAGACCCGTTAAGAGATAAAACATAACCTGATTCTACCCATTTGTAAGTAGATAATTAAAAATGACACCTGTGATAGGCATCAATAGAAAGTGATGCCTTTCCGAAATAGTGTATGTTGAATTTTATATGAAGATTCAGAAGTGAATAAAACTATGCTCACCTCAGCTGACAGAATGAAATTGAGACCCATATTCAACCTTTCTTCAAGATATGCAGACGTACAACCATTTGAGTCAATCTTTCCTCTAAGACGGCACTGTCAATATCAAAAAATGTAAACACAATATAATTAAAAAGGTTGGCCAATCATGATACTTGATCTGCAAGAACTCCATGAACTATAATTTTGTAGTTTTAAGAATAAAAACTAGAAAGCAAGGGGCACAACCTGACGGAGTATATAATCATAGCCAAAGCTGGCAGTAACATCTCTTGACATGTAATTGTACATCATATCTGTTGCCAGAGAAACCTATGCCAAACAAGATTAGAATTATGAGCCACTTAATAATGATTTGATAGTTTATTAAATAGTTTGAGTTGCTTACTTTCTCAGACACTTTTTGAACGTAACCAAGAACCACCATCCCAGTGCTTGCAATTTGTCCAGAGGCAACCTGCAAGAAAAAAATGCAAACAATTTTATCATATGCAGCTGTTCAAATTTTTGTATTAATAACTAAAGTGTTATATGATTTCAAAAACCATATTATCAAATAAAAATCTAAACACTGTGAATAAACATGATCCAAATAAACTCATTCATAAGTGGGTCAAAACTCACAGTTCCAGAAATAAGTATAAAAAGGAAAAATATAATAACAGAATACCATTTTATCAGTGTTGTAACGTGCAGCATAACCGAGACCAGACTTCCTATGCTGACCAGCCCAAAACACCTCCCCACCTAAAGATAGGTGAGGTGTAACACTCTGCAAGCAGCCAAGCACAACATATCACACATCTAATAAACTTATACTGGAAAAATGCTTCTGAGAGGCAAATAAATGTCTAGCTAATGAATGAAATTCATAATAATAATCCATACAACAAACCACTTCTCAGCTTCTCTAAATGTAAACACATGAACTAAGAAAATTACATTTCTGCCACTGTATAAGACATGGACAGATCATTTACCTGAATATAACTAGCTCCAATCAGGCCACCATTTCCTAGTTGTAACTGAGTCCTGTAATCCGAACCCTGAATCGAGAAAAAAGTCAGACCATAACAAAATAAATGGCTGCAACCTCAATTATGCTTGAAAATAAAATTTCATGAATTACAAAAATATAAAGCATATTGGTCATATAAGTTAAACAAGATAAACAAGTTACCTTATAGTCAAAGTTGAACATTCCATGTGACATGTGAGGCTCATTTGTAAGCTGATAACAATATCAAACAGGATTAATAAAATTATTTTAAAAAACAAACACTCATCTAACAATTACATGTCATTCATTCTTAAACCTGAGCATTGGCCTTCATAGTAAGATTCTCAGACAAGTCACATTTCACTCGTGCACTTAGCCGCCCATCAGTCAAGATCCTTCCAAAAAGCATCAACTTTGACAAACAGAATACCACTATTAAAGTGAGATTGCTAGCTATTTACAAAAATAAAACTATTGCAATGGTAGTAAATAAAAAATTAGAAACCTTTGGGTCTATAAAGTTGGCACCAAACTCATAGTTCGCAGTAGGGATTTTAATGGTTTCGGCAGATTGAGAAGGAACTTCAGTAGGTCCCATAACAACACTAATAGTTTAAAAACACATGATCATTATATCAAAGAAAAATATTAGTTCATACAAACACAAAAACAAGTTCAATTTGTACCTGTGACTTAGAGAGAACTTCTGATTGAGACCCTTGGTAAAATCAAAACGCATACCCTCAAAATGTTCTGGCTTTAGAGACACTGCATAGGATTAAGAATATTCAATATATGAGACAATTAACACATAAGACAAGTCATAGATTACGACATTACTCCACAAGTGATTAAGTGCAGATTAACTCAAATCACACTGCCAACCCAGCTGATAACAAGCACAACACTATAGACAATTGGTTTTTTTTCCTTCCAATTCAAATGTTGCATAACACAATGCTATTCACAATGGTCATTTATGTATCTTGAAATCCTATAATGGATATTGTAACTTATCCACCAAGGTTTCCACAGATTCAATTCTCAATCATATCCCATTTTCAATTGTCACAGATCAATAACATATAATAAGATAACCATTCTTTTCCAATGCTGTATAACTTGCATTTTAAACAAAATTTTAATCTAGTTTCCTCCTAGATTTCCTCTTAAATATGCAAATTATATCGTTAAAAATAGTCCTAGATAATCAATCACGCTGCCAAACAACATAAATATTTTAACAAAATCCAATGTTTCCACCAAAATGTATGAATGGTCCAGCTAGGGTTTAGAATTAGGGTTTAACAATTAACAATACTCCATATTCACCTACACACAACCATTACGAGCCGTCACGAATTCAACTAACTACAAATGAAATTCACAATCAATAACAAAATCAAAACAAACAAACGATACAGGTATAAGATTATCGAGATGCTAACTCATAGCCTCGCGGTGGATTTCCTCATACGGAATCGGACACGGTAGGTTCATGTAATCAACTTTTTCCGGCTTGATTGCTTCCGCCGGCACCGGTGAAGGTGTTGCAGGTGGAGGAACACGGGTTGCCATTGCTATCAACGTCGATTTTGGATGGATTCTGATCGGATTTGAAAACTAATGTGCAGGGTCCTGGTTTGCAAATCTTGTTATCTTTCTCCGGAGATTGCGGGCATTAATGATGTAAGGATCTTGTGTGTTCAGTGAATGGAAGGAGAACGATGGGGTGCGCCTCCTTCTGCAAATTTACAAAACCCTTGCAAGCTGGTTTAGGATATAAAGTCGGCTTGATGCAAGTCGCACGGCTTATAGGGTCGGCTTGGATCTGTGAATCTGTGATACCGGTCACCGACCCTAAACCCAATAACGTCCATTGCCCATTACCCATTACCCATGTTTACGTGTAAACATGTTTAAGTAGTTATCAGTTATTACTACTACTAATGAGGCAGTGCCTCAATGGTACTCCAGTATTCTTTCAAATAAAAGGTCTTGGGTTCAAAACCCTTCCGCAGCGAAAAAATGGTCTGAGGAGGGTCGTGGGGTTTTCCTAGTGAGGTTTCCTCCTGAGATGGTTGTGGTGGCTCATTAATTTGAAATGGTTTTTGCAGTGTTTTGAATCAAGTGGAATAAGTGGGTTTTGGGCCCAACGTATTTGCATGTCCAGATACATGCACGTTTGCAAGTGTGTTTAAGATTGCTTTCGTTTTGTTTTCTTAACAGTTAAATGGTTTTTGGGTTACTTTACCTATTATTATAGTGTCTTTTCATGTCCTATGTTTATTGCTTTTCTTATTGCTTTCAGTTACTCGATGTAAGCTATTTATAGTATTTTCTGTGTTGAATAAAGTAAGACAAATTTGAGTGATTCAAATTCTCTGATTCTACTACTTTACAAGTGGTATCAGAGCGATCTGGGAAAGGATTTCTGTGAGAGAAACAATGGCGGCTGAGAGTGCAAACTTTCAAGTTCCTAGTGTACCAAAATTCGATGGAGATTACGAGCACTGGAGTATGTTGATGAAGACATTGCTCAAATCAAAAGAATACTGGGTTGTGATTGAACCTGGTTACATCGAACCAAGAGAAGGGACGGAACTTACTGTTGCACAACAAACCAACCTGGATTCGATGCGTCTCAAAGACCTCAAAGCACAAAATTATCTGTTTCAGTCCATTGATAAGCAGATTTTGAAGACAATGACGCATAAAGAGACGTCGAAGCAGGTCTGGGACGCGATGAAAAATAAATACCAAGGTAATGCAAGAGTGAAGAAAGCCCAATTGCAAAGATTGCGCAGGGAGTTCGAGATATTAGAGATGAAAGAAGGAGAGACCATCACAAAGTATTTTGGCCGGGTGCTGATTATAGCCAACGAGATGGGCAACTTCGGTGAAATTCTCTCAGATGTCAAGATTGTGGAAAAAATTCTCAGATCTCTAACTGAGAGTTTTAATTATGTAGTATGCTCTATTGAAGAATCTAAAGACACTGATGAGATGTCAGTGGATGAGTTACAAAGCTCTTTGCTCGTTCATGAGCAGAAATTTTTAAAGAAAACAAATGAAGATCAAGTGCTGAAAATAGAAGGTGATGCAACTACTGGACGAGGTCGGGGACGTGGTAGAAGCCCAACAAATCGAGGAAGAGGACGTGGCCGTGGAAGATCAAGGCCAGACTTTGACAAATCAACGGTGGAATGCTATAAATGCCATAAACTGGGTCATTTTGCTTATGAGTGTCCCCGAGATGACAAAGCAGTAAATTATGCAGAATTTGATGAGGGAGAAGACTTACTTCTCATGACCCATGCTGATCTTGATCTCAAAAATAAAGGAGGAATCTGGTTTCTAGACTCAGCTTGTTCCAACCATATGACAGGTACAAGAGAGTGGTTCGTTAATTTAGATGAAACTTTGAAACACTCTGTGAAGTTAGGAAATGGTCTAAGGCTGACAGTAAAAGGGATTGGTGATGTTCGGCTTGAAGTTGAAGGGATAAATCAGATAATCAGTCGTGTTTACTTTGTTCCTGACCTAACTTCAAACCTGTTGAGTATTGGTCAGTTACAAGAGAAAGGAGTGACAGTTATTATAAAGAATAACATGTGCAAAATATATCATCCTCATCGTGGTGTGATAACTACCTCTCAAATGACAAGAAATAGGATGTTTCTGGTCCAAGCAAAAATGAAACCAATGGAAAACAGATGCTTCAAGGTGGAGGCTGACAGCAAGGAACAAATCTGGCATCGACGACTTGGACACGTGAATAACAAAGCTTTAAGAACCATGCAGTTTCGACAAATGGTTAGAGGCCTTCCCCAACTAGCTGAGTCCAGCAAAGTATGTGAAGTGTGCAACTTGGGAAAACAGCAACGAGCAAACATGCCAAAGAAAAGTAAGTGGAGAGCAACCAGCAAACTTAAACTAATACATACTGATCTTTGTGGCCCAATTGTTCCAATCTCACCAAGTGGGAAGAGGTATGTCATGGTTTTAATAGATGATTTTTCAAGAAAGCTATGGGTCTATTTTTTGTCAAAGAAAAGTGAAAGTTTTGACACGTTTAAAAAATTCAAAATTTTGGTTGAAAATGAAACGGGTTTAACCATTAAAGGGCTTAGAAGTGATCGAGGAGGAGAGTTCACTTCCAAAGAATTTAATGATTACTGTGAAGAATTCGGTATTAAAAGACAGCTAACGACCGCATATACTCCACAACAAAATGGAGTAGCGGAACGTCGAAATAAAACATTAATGAATATGGTTAGATGCTTGTTATTGGAAAAAAACATGCCCAAATGGTTTTGGTCAGAGGCAGCAAATTGGGGCTGTTTTTTATTAAACAGATGTGCCACAACCACACTGGAAGACAAAGTTCCTGAAGAAGCTTGGTCTGGCCACAAACCAAATGTGGATTTCATAAAAATATTTGGTAGCATAGGGTATGTTCACGTACCTTCACAGTTGAGGACCAAGTTAGATGACAGAAGTATTAAATGCATCTTCTTGGGTATTAGCTTGGAGTCTAAGGCCTTTAGAATGTATGATCCTATTCAGAAAAAAATAATCATAAGTAAAGATGTCAATTTTTCTGAAAATGACAAATGGGCCTGGGACTCGAAAGCTACTGATGGAGAATTGATAATTCCAAATGAAGATGAATATGAAAGTCAAGAGGAAGTTGATGGTGATGGGTCACACGTTGAAGTGACGACTCCAAATTTGGAGTCAAGTGAAAATCAAAATTCATTTAGTTTTAATAAAAATGAAACAGTGAATGATGAAACATCCCACCCAATTTTGTCCTCTCCTAGAGTGATCACAACCAATCAAAGTCAAGAAAGTACAAGTGTAGGGACTATGGGGAACACGTCAAAAAGGGTATTCAATGCTCCTATTTGGATGAAAGATTATGAAAGTGGGGAAGGAATCTCTGAAGATGAAGTGGACCTAGTCATGTATAGTTCAGT
Source organism: Mikania micrantha (assembly GCA_009363875.1). NCBI lineage: Eukaryota > Viridiplantae > Streptophyta > Magnoliopsida > Asterales > Asteraceae > Mikania > Mikania micrantha. The sequence continues at coordinate 69,343,590 of CM018684.1, forward strand.
AGAGGACCCCACCACTTATGAAGATGCAATTAAAGATCATAAGTGGATAAAAGCCATGGAGCAAGAAATGGATTCCATAAAAAAAAAAATACATGGGTTCTGGTAGAAAAGCCTGAGGGTGTGAAACCCATTGGTGTCAAGTGGTTGTTTAAAACCAAATTAAATGAGAAGGGAGAAGTGGATAAATACAAAGCTCGGTTAGTTGTAAAGGGTTATTCACAGAAAAAGGGCATTGATTACAATGAAGTTTTTGCTCCGGTAGCTAGATGGGACACTGTTAGAAGTATTGTTGCAGTGGCTGCCCAAAAAGGATGGAAGATAAATCAACTTGATGTAAAATGTGCCTTCCTAAATGGAGAGCTATAAGAAACTGTTTTCATTAAGCAGCCTAAAGGTTTCATCAGGAAAGGAGAGGAACTCAAAGTATGCAAATTAAGAAGAGCTTTATATGGATTAAAACAGGCTCCTCGTGCCTGGTTTAATCGGATAGAGAGATATTTTCTACAGGAAGGATTCGAACAAAGCCAATATGATCACACTCTATTTGTTAAAAGATCAGACAAAGGAGTGGTGATCGTAAGCTTATATGTAGATGATTTAATCTACATAGGAGATGATGAGAAGATGTGTAAACAATTCAAGGAGTCCATGATGAAAGAATTTGAAATGACTGATTTGGGGTCCATGAAATACTTTCTAGGTGTGGAAGTTACCCAAGATTCAAGGGGAATTAGCATGTGCCAAAAGAAATATGCTAAAGATATATTAATCAGATTCAATATGTGGGAGTGTAATGGCATGAAGAATCCCATTGTACCGGGCATTGCAGTGACAAAAGCAGGAGAAGGAAGTAAGGTGAATGAAACCGAATACAAGAGCTTGGTGGGAAGCCTTATGTATCTAACAGTTACAAGACCCGACATTATGTATGCAGTTTGTTTTATCTCTCGATTCATGGCTTATCCTCGAGAAGAGCATATGGCGTTGGCAAAAAGAATACTGAGATATGTCAAAGGTACATGCGGATTTGGTTTGTTTTATGTTCGATGTTCAGGTACAAAGTTGAAAGTTTACACTGATAGCGATTATGCGCGAGATACAGAAGACAGAAAATGTACGTCTGGGTATGCTTGTATTTTGAGTAATGCAGCAATATGTTGGAGCTCGAGGAAGCAGAATATAGTTACTCTCTCATCTACGGAAGCTGAATACGTGGCTGCTACTATGTGTGCTTGCCATGTTGTTTGGTTGAAAGGGTTGTTGGAAGAGATAAGTAATGAAGAGTTTGGTTCTGTTGAGATCCGTTGTGATAATAATTCAGCCATAAAGCTATCGAAAAATCCAGTCTTGCACAGAAGGACCAAACATATTGATGTTAGGTTTCATTATTTGAGAAACTTGGTGAATGAAGGAAAGGTAAAATTAACATTTTGTTCTACAACAAGTCAAGTGGCTGATGTTATGACTAAGCCTGTTAAACTGGAAGTCTTTGAAAGAATGAGGAAGCTACTTGGAGTTGAAGATTTGGATGATTAAACTGAAGGTTAAAACCTATTTCAGTTTAAGGGAAGGATTTGAAATGGTTTTTGCAGTGTTTTGAATCAAGTGGAATAAGTGGGTTTTGGGCCCAACGTATTTGCATGTCCAGATACATGCACGTTTGCAAGTGTGTTTAAGATTGCTTTCGTTTTGTTTTCTTAACAGTTAAATGGTTTTTGGGTTACTTTACCTATTATTATAGTGTCTTTTCATGTCCTATGTTTATTGCTTTTCTTATTGCTTTCAGTTACTCGATGTAAGCTATTTATAGTATTTTCTGTGTTGAATAAAGTAAGACAAATTTGAGTGATTCAAATTCTCTGATTCTACTACTTTACAATTAGAGGTCTAGGTAACTAGACCTTGGTGACATGGTCTGGAAACAGTGGGCTCACACGATTGAGACTTTCGCAGTTCAAAAAAAATCAGTTATTACTACTAGTATGCATTTTCATTCATTCATAGAGCTTGACGGAAAAACGGAGGAGACTGAAGGAGTTTTAGGAAGATAACGGAGGGGCTGAAGGACTTTTAGGAAGAAAACGGAGCGGCCCGAAGGATTTTCCGACGAAATACTATTAAATCAACCATTCTAACGGAAAAACAGGGAGCTGGGGGCACCCTCGTGTCCTTCTTAAGCTTCGTCCTTGTTTTAATTAATTCCACGTAGAGGTATCAATTTTAAAAATAACAGGATAAATTGTTTGATTTGAGTGAATAATTAATGTATTATGGTTTGAAATGAATAATACTATAAGCTATAACAGTTTGAGATGTGTAGCACCTTATTACAATGAGGGTGAACATGAGTAATCTAAAAATTATGTGAATAGAATGGATTTAAATGTGTAATAATGATTAGCAATATATTTGATGAGAAAATCATTAAAACTTGTTCAAATAAACTATTTGTTTATTTGCAATTCATTTTAACTTAACTAAATTGATCATTTTTTGAAAAAAAAAACATATTTATACGCAAGCTGATTTTGTTTAAAACTCATACAGACCCCCACCCACCTTAAACCGAACTCATTCTGACTTGTTACCAGACTTGACTATTCATTTTGCAAGACTTAAAAGTCCACAACAGTGGTGACTGCTGACAAAAGCGAAGATATACTACAAGAAATTTCAATTCATTTAGTTGAATTTCTTTCCAATATGAAGAGAACACAGGGATTAATGGATTTATTTAACACAAAGGAATTTGAGTGAATTAATTATAAATCAAATTATAATTTGTCTCTCAACCAATCATATATTAGGAATACAATTTAAAACTTTAATCCAATCAAATGATGGAAACCACAAATATTAGAAAAATGAACTCAGATTCTAATTTTATCTATCATTGTGAACCATATGTACCCTAAAGTTATGCCACATTAGATATACCTTAGACATAGTTAGAAATACCTAAGACACAATGTAAGTTTATAGCAAGGAGACATCACTAGTTGTTAAAGGCTGTTTAATTTGTATAATATTTCATAAGAACTAGACTTTAAGGAGGTTGGAATTATACTCTAAAAAATAAGTGTTTGAATGATAATTATATGAAACCAATCTCCTATACGTCTAGTTTGCAAGTGTTGGTGTTTTTGCCACCATTAAAACATTTCATTACTCCGTTGTAAAGCCCAACCTCTCCCAAACATAAGAGTGGGATCAAAATAAAAGAAACAAAAGTTTATTATTTCTCTGTTATAATAGTCAAACTTTTGTAATGAAAACAAAAAACGAAAATTTTACAAGTATAACTTTGTAACCAAAATAAAATAAACAAAAGTTTCTATTCATAAAAAATATAATCAAAAGTATAACATTAAACCTTTTCTAATCAAAACAAAAGAAACAAAAAAGTACTATCCTCATATTAGAATAGTAAAAAATTTTTTTAGCAAAAACAGAAAAACAAAATGTTATTATTATTCAACTTTTGTAACTAAAATAAAAAAAAAACAAAAAAACAAAAATTTCATGTTTAAATTAAATGCATACTATTAAAACTTTTGTGACTAAAACAAAATAAACAAAGATTTACTATTTCATTGTAAAAACAATAAAAAATGTAGAGAAAACGAAAAAAAATTGCTATTTAAACGTTTTTGTTCGAAACAAAAGTTTACTGTTATATAAAGTTTGTGACAAAAACAAAAGTTTATAGTTTTAATGACAAAATAGTCAATTTTATTAACAAAAACAAAGAAGTTTACTATTTTAAACTTTTGTAACCAAAATATAATAAATAAATGTATCTTAAACCGAAATTTTAAATTCTACTATCTAAATTTTTTTACCAAAACAAAAGAAAAAAATGTTACCTATTAATCCGTTAAAATAGTCAAACTTTTGTGACGAACACAAACAAAAAATTATTATTATTTAAACTTTTCTGACTAAAATGAAAGAAACGTAAAAGCACCATTTATGAAAGTTGTCACTTAATATATATCATAATTTTGAGATATTTTTTTTATAACTAATATTATATTCCTGATTGTAAAATTTATTTGAGTGTAAATCGAGTCCAAGTGTCTAACAAGGAGAACTTTCTTTTAATGACTAAATGTGTATCAAAGATTCACAAGTCGCAACAATTTGCCTAAATCAAGAAAGTAAAAACAACGATCTTGTGAAACTAACAAATAAAATATGAGAAGAATGTACATCTGTTTATTTTATTGATTTGGTTAACAAATTAAAGAAAAAATAATTAATAATGTAAATTTAGCATTTACAAAAAAATTATAACATAAAATATGATTGAAATTATATATAAGTTAATAAATGATTTAAATCATATTGAGTACAGTTTTAATAACGAGACCAATTTTATATAATCGATGAATTTGTTTGTTGCGTATAACTTAGGAGAGTAACAAAATAAATACATGGCCTTGACATTCAATGTTACCTCTTAGACTTTGGAAGTTTGAATGTATGTTCCTTGTAATATCTGCTGGGTTATACTTTCGTTAATATCATCCTGTATGGCTCCATGCTTCTTCCTCCTTTTTAGGAGACCTTTTATTATATACAAACCCAAACTAAACAAAATCAAATTATATATGTGTTAACGTCGGTCTGACATTAGAATCAATCTCTACCATCGTATTGAAATGAGATCTGTATAATTTAAAATAGGTGACTGGGATGTTAAATATTGTTTCTGACGGTTTCGATGGTTACATGACAATGGTGACAAAAAATTTGGTTTGCGATGTTATTGGCGGTTTCCGACGGTTACACTATAGTTTCTGACAACTATGATGGTTTTTAGTGGTTACGGAGGTTACATGGCAGTCTCCAACAATTACAGCAATTTCCAACAATTACGAGATTACACCAGTTTCCAACGGTTACATCAATTTTTGGTAGTTATACGACGGTTTCTAATTTATTTACATGTTACTGATTTTATTTTTTAACAGCAAACCTTCGGTCACCCGGGATCACCCAGGCTAATAGATCACCCTTCCGTCCGAATAACAGAGCGTGTTGACCTGACCTACCTGCCAGGAGGAAACCTACAACTAGGAAAACCCACTGGATCAACCCAGAACAATGTTTTGCTCCAGGTGAGACTCCAACCCAATACATTTCATAAAAGAAATCAAGGGTCTACTACTAGACTATAAGCCCTTTGTTGTTACTGATTTTATTTAATTTGTGTTTTTTGAATAATTTTTTTTCTTTTCAAAATCATCATCTCGCAACGACGGTTATCCCATTTATATTCAACAAGCTTCGTAACGATGCAACAATCAATCACAAATCGAAACGACAAAATCAAACGAGTTTCTTCTTGTTCTCTGCCGGCGACGTTTCTACGGAGTATCTAGACGTCACTTCTTATAATCTCAATCCCAATTTCCTCGCATCTCCCGCCAATCTCTCATCATCTTCTCGTTGCACTCGAAATTCGAAATTGAGTTTCCATTGTACTTGCTAATCGAAATCTCACCCAAACATCGATTATTTCGGCAATTTAGTGAAAACTCAACCGAAAACGGTCTGTGATTCCGGCTAAGATTGATCGGAAATTATGGCGGATCATGACGGAGAAGGGACGTCAATAGAGTTTACTCCGACATGGGTTGTTGCCGGCGTCTGTACTGTGTTGATCGGAGTCTCCCTCGGTGTTGAACGGTTACTCCATTTCGCCGGCAAGGTCTGTGTTGAACATTGGATTTTGTTTATTTGAACCAAACTTTGTAAAATAAAAATGAAATTATTTCGAGTGCAGAAACTACAAAAAGAAGGCCGGAGACCACTCTTTCAAGCTCTTCAGAAATTAAAAGAAGGTATCCGTTTTTTTAAAATTATAAAAATTGTATTTTATTTTTATTTTATAATGTTTACGGTGTCAAACACGTTAGCAAGTTCACTGGTAAGTACGTATAATATAATTAGTTCTTGAATTTTTTAATTTACACAAGTTTTTTTTAATAGATTTCGTGTGTGTGTTTTGATGGTTTTCGTTACTTTAACTGTTTTTGATGCAGAGTTGATGTTGTTGGGGTTCGTTTCACTGCTATTATCTGTTTGTCAATCAAGAATCGTTAAGATTTGCGTTAACGAGAATACTATGAAGCATTTTCTTCCTTGCTCATTAGACTCAAAAGAGATCGAAAACAAAGAAATATACGAGGGTTATTGTGCTCTAAAGGTAATTTGTCGTTTAATTTAGGTCATGTTTGATATTTTATTTAAAATTAACTTATTAAGTTATTAGTTAAAATGATGTTTGATAATGGCAAAATGTCCTTTTATTTTAATTTTTTAAGTAATATTAAAAAATTGTTTTCAAAAAGCTAAAATTTCGTGCTTTTAGAAATAACTTTTTGATAAGAGTTAAAATAATAATAACTTTTTTAAGTTTTAACTAATTAACTTAGTGACTTTTCATATATCAAAATCTAATCCAAACACAATTTTAATAACTTTATTTTAAAAAATCATAAGTTAACAAATATTTTTTCCTCTTTTAATGTTAAATAAGCAATTTCAAAGTTGAACAAACATTCGTGGGGCCTATTTGTTTAATTAAATTATATTAAATCAAATTAAATTTTTTGTTGTTGTTTATTATTGTTGTTTAATAGAACAAGGTTCCATTGTTATCCCGGGAGGCACTGCATCATCTACACATATTTATTTTTGTACTTGCTGTGGTGCACGTGATATTTTCGGTTCTTACCGTTGTATTTGGTGGATTTAAGGTTAGTAAACGGTTAGAGGCACGTTTTCTTAACTTGCGTATGATGTTTTTTTTATAATGTTTTTTTGCCTGAAAATTAGATAAGCCAATGGAAGCAATGGGAAGCATCTACCAAAGAAGATAATTTCGACACTGCAAAAGGTAAGATGAACTAGATCTCGCCAATGTGGGACTAGCCCACTTGGTAGAGGCATTGCCTCTTAGAAAGGAGGTCTTGGGTTCAAATCCAAGCAAGGGGGAATATTGGGTGTAATTTAAGAGTAGGGTAGTATGGCTGTTCAAAAAAAAAAAAAAAACTAGATCTCAACTGGTCATCACCTTTTAGATAAGACACCTATTCATTTTGTGATAAAAGTAATCATGTTTGGGTCATAGTTGTCAAAAGCCCTCGTGCAATCGTCTAGGCACAATAGAAAAGCCAGGCCCTTGAAAGGCGCATGGTGGCAGCCTAGGCGCACTCCGATGACTTTCGGCGGGATTCCGGCAAAATTTTGGAAAATTCGGCAAAATTTTGAAATATTTGGCAAAGTTCAAAAAAGTCCAAACATGAATCGTTCAAAACAACCATAAAAGGTTTTTACATTTTAAAAACTATATATAACTAGATTATTAATTGTTTTGTAGATATATTTTATATATTTTTTAAAAAAAATTACGCCTAAAACATATCAAACCTTTAGAAATGATAACTTAATACTATGCGCCTAGTTTAAAAAAACCCTCGTTTTTTTTACGCCTTGCGTGTAGGCTCCAAGCGCGGCTTATACGTACATGCGTCTTGTGTCTTTGACAACTGTGGTTTGGGTTCAGTTTGAGTTGTAAAGGGATTGACCCGTTCAACATGTTTATTAAAGTGATCGTGTTTGGGTTTGGTTGTAATAAATAGGTCGATGAAATACAAATTTTAAAACATGAAAATGATAAAAAAAAAAAAAAAACGAGTCTTATTAATTACATCTTTGTTGTTTTGTTCACCATATATAAGATAAGATCTTTCATATTATCGTGACGATGATTGCAGTTATCAAGCCTGAATTCACAAATGTTAAAGAGCATGAATTCATTGTGAAAAGATTTATGGGTCTTGGCAAACGTTCAGCTCTTTTAGGTTGGCTGGTAAGTTATTATGGTTGTTTTGGCGACATTTTTGTTGTGTTTCAATTCATTGAAGACAATAATGTCTGTTAGTTAGATGTTTAATTAGGACATCTTGTCATAATTAAGAAATATGTCCTTTTATGGGCAATATTAAAACATGAAAGGACGTGGGAAATAAATGAATCATTACCATTCCATTGTCCTGTTTGGATACATCTGGTAATGAAATAATTTGTTACTTCTTGTTGTTTGGTAGACATGAAAAGATGAAAGAATTTAAGACAATTTATGGGTCGAGTCGTTTTAACCATTGTTCGAATCATGGGTCAAGTCGGGTCGTGGGTCGAGTAATGTGTCATGGGTCGAGTCATAGTTCGGACCATCGATCGGTCATTGTTTAGCTCATGGTTCGATCATGGGGTATTTCATGGAGCGGGTCATGGTTTGGTTCATGGGTCGGGTCATTGTTTGAGTCAAGGGTCGGGTAATTTGTTGAGTCATGGATTGGGTCATAGTTCAAGCATGGTTCAGATCATAGTTTGTCTCATAGTTCGTGTCATGGGTCGGGTCGTGGTTCGAACCATGGTTCAGGTCATGGTTCGCGTCATGGTTCAGGTCATGCTTCGGGTCTTGGGTCGGGTCAAGGGTCGGTCATGGTTTTGGTCATTGCTCGGGTCATGGGTCGGGTCATTCCTTCAAGAGAAGGAATGAAAGAAAAACACCCATACTCCAAGGAATGAAAATCATCTAAAGTGAAGTAATCACATTCCTTATGGAATGGTGCACTCCATTCCTATGCGGTAATCAAACACGTTTCTTTTCATTCCAACGTAATGACTCATTTCATTCCATCTTTCATTCATGCATACCAAACGCTACCTAAGAGAGATTGTTGAAAAGTGGACCCTTTGACCACTTTCTTTTAGTTTTTTACACGAGACATTTATTATCATACTCAGTAGATCACATTAATAACAAAGATAAAGTAGAGTCTGATAGGATAAGATATAGAGAGTCTTACCTCTACCTCGTATGAATAGATAAAATGCTTTCAATGAGATCTCTGGGTTATGATATCTATTTAACCAACCAACCAACCCAACGTCTTTTTAACGTTATTTTCACAAAAATAAGTAAAATAGCGTTGAAATTAGTGCATTCTTACTTTTGCCTCTCGAAAACCGACACATGTATACATTATATGCACACACCGCAAATGTGACTCTTGACACCTAAATGAGTTTAAACAAATGTAAAAAATCTAACATAATCAACAATTGAAAATACTCAGCTTTTTGTAGCCGACCAAAACACAATTTATGTAACAAAAGTAGTATTATTTAATTGCAATTCATGTTTTGAACGTTTAATGTTCATGGGGTTTTCATTTTTTTTATCTAATTTCGTTCAATTCTTATGTAATAATTAATCGAATTTGAAGAAATCATTTTTCAAGCAATTCTATGGATCAGTCACTCAATCAGATTATACTGCTCTACGATTGGGATTTATTACGGTAACTGTATCTATAAGTGCCCTCCTTGCATACTTCTTTTACAAAGCACACAAATGATGTTCATGATATTGTAGATTTATAGACGCATTGCAGGGGGAATAAAAAGTTTAATTTTCACAAGTACATGGTGCGGGCTCTTGAAGACGATTCTAGGAAAGTTGTCGGGATCAGGCAAGTGGTTTAGTACAAATCTAGTACTTCTAAATTATATATATGTGTGTGTATGAGGATGATAAATTGAAAACTTCTCGAGTTGTGAAAACCTGATGTAACTTTCAAAAATTTTTTTCATTTTTTTTCAATATGTTATATATTGTCATAAGAAAATAAAAAAATAAAAAAATTGTTTTATAAGTAATCATCGACTTATTTTTTTTAAAAAAAGTTATTAGTTTGTATGTTAGCACACCTTACAATGACGTGGAAACTAACAACTGACGGACACTTGGATTGGATCACATTTGTGTTCATTGGTGCAAATTTTGGATGGGCACCAATTTGCTATTGTGGCTTTATATGTTGTTTGATATAATCTGCATCAATTGATGTAATAGCTTGTGACATATTTTGAATGGATGTAATTGTGTATCATGTTTTCATTTTTGACAAATTTAATAGAAAAAACTGTAAACAAGTTATATCAATTATTTATTCTTATTAAAGAGTTTCTTTTTGATAGATTTAACTCAAGAGTACGTGGATCACTATTTTAACACAGAGTATACTGATGTAACATTTGTTTTATCTATTGTAGTTGGTATTTATGGGTTTTTGTGATCATATTCTTGTTGCTGAATATTAACGGTACGTAAACACATTTGCACTTGTCTCTGTTTTTAATGACAAACTTGCTTATAGTACAAAAAGATTGAGCGTTTGATGATTTGTTTAAGTATTGTAGGGCTTTTTAAAGTCTCTTAGTCACAAATGATTATTGTTTCTTGATTTAATGTAGGTTGGCATACATATTTTTGGATAGCTTTTATTCCTTTGATAGTAAGTTTTCCAACCCTAAAATGTAGATCTTGTTCATGCAAGTCAATCTTTGGTCAACTAATATAATCATATGTGTTATGCATAACCTGCTGATAGAATTACATAATATTTGTGACATTATTTATCATTTGAAATGCTTAATGCATTGTAATAAAACATAAAATTATAATTTTATCAGTTGCTACTTGCTGTGGGAACCAAACTTGAACACATAATCATTCAATTGGCTCATGAAGTTGCTAAGAAAGAGGAAGTTGTGGAAGGTGAACCAATTGTGAGACCCTCAGATGAGCACTTCTGGTTTCATCGACCAAAGATCGTTCGTCTTTTTATACATTTTATACTCTTCCAAAATGCATTTGAGATTGCGTTCTTCTTCTGGATATTGGTAACTTTTATTTCAAAACTTTATACACAAGATTAGAGGAGACAAAATAAGCGAGTTAGTTGTTGGACAAAATGAGTTTTGGTTAAACCTACCAATACTTTTTTGGTATATTCTTTAAATTTAATATTTACACTAATAGTTACAATTATAATACGTTAATTTTAAGTTAAAATGATTAATGATGTTTTAGATGTCACACTTTTAAGCTTTAGACATCTTTCAACCCTATTTGGGCTACTCCTCATAACTAGTTCTTATTTGTGATTTACATGCTTGACACTTAATAAATACTACAACTTGAATTAATCATGTTGTTGTGTAGATGGGTTAAAATTGTCACCTTTACGTCAATTTAATACCTATTGATAAAAAGAAACTGACATTGAATTTGTTTAATCGATAGGTTCAATTCGGTTTCAATTCATGTATCATGGGAAAAATGATTTACATTATACCAAGACTCATCATCGGGTAAGGCTTGATTCATTGAACTTATTGACATTGAGTCAACATTCACCATCTCATACTTCAAAACCATGTGTTGGTTGCTTGTAATTAACACTAGCAAGCCAACGAGGGTCTTAAAATCGATCTTTTGGGGATTCATATGATGTATTTCAAAGAGTAAATGTTATGTTAAAATGCATCTCATTTCATTTCATTTTATTCAGGGTTTTTATACAAGTTTTGTGTAGCTATAGTACTTTACCACTTTACGCGCTTGTCACACAGGTAATTAGTTTGGCTTTCGCATTTATTGTTTTTCGTTCATACTATTAAAATCACATTTAGTTTTTCACATTAATTTTTCATGATGCCCAGATGGGAAGTAATTTCAAGAAGTCGATATTCGATGAGCATATACAAGCATGTCTTATTAGTTGGGCTAAAAAGGGCAAGAAAAAGAAGTGTCTAAAAGTAACCACCAAGGGTTCTCAACAAGATGGCCATGGTGGTGCTCCACGTGAGGGTGGTGGTGGTGGTGGTGGTGGTGTTGAGTTGCAAGACATTCATATTGATACAAATGTGCAACGTTGCACGAATTCATGATGATTAATATCATATTCTCTCCGAACTCAACTCTCAAAATCATCGAAACCTAGGAATAATCAATGTGCATTCCAATTGGTCTTATGTTTATGCACACTTGTATTGTAGACTTATATTGTACAACATAGCATTACATACCCTGATTGTGAATGTGACATTTCATTTTCTTGATTCTACACTTACCTCACTTGTATTGTAGAGTTGTATTGTATATAGTATATCACATACAATTTACGAGTCATTGTAAATGTAAATGCTTCATGACTAGTATAGCACATAGAAAAATCGAAAGATTCATAGAGACAACCATTTCTAAACATGCAATCTCTTATACCCTTCACAATCTTTCCATGTTATTTGACACACCAAATATCTTTAAAAAAACAAAATCTCAATTTCAATTGAGTGTACGGGTAACATTATAATTTGATTTAAATAGAGATTTTGATATGTATATAGCTTAGAAAAGCTCATGTATTACACGAGTTAAATAATAAAAAAATGTAATTCACATACATTTATATATTTTATTTCAACCAGTAAATTAGCAAACCAAAAGTTATAGAAATGAATATCATGTTATAAATATGCAATTATTTAGTTATGTTAGTTGATGAAGATAAAAATAAAATAGATAGGAAAATACAAAAAATAAAAACCAAAAAAGATGATATATGTTTTATATATTAGAATAATAGATAGGAAAATACAAAAAATAAAAACCAAAAAAGATGATATATGTTTTATATATTAGAATAGAATTTGTTATAGCACGTGTGAATTAAGAGATGATTTTGATTGATGGTTAAAACCATTATTTGTTTAATTTACATGAGCTACATTAATATATTCTATTTTGGGATAAATTTGTTAAACAATTATACCTCATGGACCAAAATCTAATTTTATATAGTATTTAAATAATTTACATCTACATCTACATACTATAAGAAAATGATATTTATAATAACCACATGTCACCTTCTAATTAAATCTAAATTTTTTTTCCTATCTATTTATCTTAAAAGTATTAATAAAATATACAATTAAATATGCTAATCGGATCCATATTCATACAAATTTACTAGTTTGCTATAAATTAATAAAATATATTAAAATTTCAAGTATATCTTATATGTAAATATAACGTTAAAACTATTAAATATTTATAATTATTTATTAATTATAATTATAACTTTTAAATATTCATATTTAATATAACATATAAATATTTATAAATATAATATATAAATATTTATATGGAACAATATTTATATAATATTATTTTTGTTCAAACAATATATTACATAGGTTTTATAATGTATCTTAATATATTATGATTAAAATAGTTTTTAGGCATGTTTACATTTTTTTTGAACGGCGAGGGTCTCAATCGTGTGAACCCACTGTTTTCAGGCCATGTCACCAAGGTCTAGTTACCTAAACCTCCCATGAGCCACCACAACCACCTCCCTCAGACCCCTATTTCACTGCGGGAGGGATTTGAACCCAAGACCTTTATTTGAAAGAATCTTGAGGTACCATTGAGACAATGTCTCGTTGGTAGGAATGTTTACATACATATACAAACAAAGGGCGCTTGGAAGTGAACTCAGTGGTGTCAAATCCTCGAAAGCAGTTTGTGGATGACATTAACAACTTACCCCCAATTCTCTTGCATCTCGCTCTCTGCAATTCGAGCCCTAACAAATTTCATTCTGAGTAAACAGCTTCGTGTTTGAATCTCATTTGAAATGATGATGATGTTACACTCATCAACATCATCATCGTCGATTAAAATGGCAACAACCGGAGGATCGATTACGTTGCCGAATTTGAATTTGAATTTGAATTTTCCTTCTTCTCCTTACTGCTCTCGTGATCCTAAATTGAGTTCATCTTTGCTCCCTCTGGTACGATTGATTACAGTTTTTTTTTTTTTTTTTTAACTCACGCACAATTCAGCTTCTGGTATGAGTGTGTAAGTTGTGGATGCTGATCGATTTTTGGTTTGTATGAACAGATTGCAGCTAAATTTGTGATTTCGCATCGGAACGCTGTTTGCTATGCAGAATCATCCGCTGCTTCTACCGGTAAGTTTCAATTGTTTCAGAACAAATATAAATTAACCTTATGTTGTTAATTTTGCTTTGATTAATCGTTAATCCTGTTAGTTTTAAATCAATTGGTCGTTGCAACCACGAATTATCGTCTCTGTGCTCTGTACAATGTAGAATATTATGGAATTGGTTCATGAATTTCATTTATTGATGATTTTATTGTTGTTGAGTTGTTGATTGTAGTTGCTGCTGAAACCAAAGAGGAAAAAGAGGGGGAATCCACCGCCCCTGCTGCCAAAGAAGATTCTGCTGCTCCGGCAAAGCCAAAGCCAAAACCTCCGGCGAAAGACCCGGCTAAGGCATTACCGGAGATGATGGAAGAGGATGTAATTCCATCCCTACGATCAACTCTTGAAGCACAAGAAGATATCAAAGAGCTCGAGTTATCTTTCCAGGATAACAAGGTAATTAGTCCCTGCATCTTCATTATCTTATCAAATAGACATTAAAAAATAAAAACACTACCATTACCATTACAATGTGTTCGTAGAGGAAAACCGATGATAGTGGTTGTCTTGAATTCATCTTTGTCTTATCTTGAAGGCACTCTCATTCCTTCTGTTAATCCAAAAATGGGCTCGACAGGCCCATGTAGATTTAAGAAGTTGGGTGTCAGACTGTCAGGTCAGACAAACATAACAATATAACATGAAAATTGAATGATTTGAGTTTTGTATAAATGAGTTGGGTCAGTTTTGGGCTGAATCTGCAAACACGAGTTGCTAAACATGTCTTGTACAAGTAGGTTTATCTTTTTAGTCCGTTTGTTTTTGTAAACTAAAAAATATTTTGATGTCATAACTGAGAATTTTATGCCCTTTTTTAAAAGATAAAAGAGAGATGAGAATCAATTTTATAGTTTAAACATAATTATTTATATACTTATGTAACTTTGGTTATAAATTGTAATTTTAAAGATACGAATAAAAATAAATTTGAAGATTCAGGTTAAATGGATTATATTCATGTCGATCGTGTAAACACATTTCATCATGTTTGTGTTGGGTTTAACCCACTTTTTCGCTATCATGACCATTTTAACACCAATTTTGTCACCCCCATGCCAAATAAGGCCTCTCCTTTATGTACAGCTTGAAGGGTCGTTTCTGAAGAAGGGCATTCCTTACACATTCTGGGCGTTATTCCCAGATGGTAACATAACTGGTGAGTTCTTTCTTAAATTATCAAATTCAAGAAAACCACAAAATAACCAACTCAAATCCAACAGGTCCAAAAGGGTTTTCACTATCATCATACGGGTCAACTGCAAGCAACGTTGAACCGTTTCTTGTTGATGAAAAAAAGGTTACAACAAAACTACTCGTCTTCTGGGTCGAGAAGCGTTTGGCTGCACAAGGAATAATTCCCGTCTGGACAGATTGATCGTGTTTCTAACAAGAAACTGTTTAAACTCAAGAATCATATAGCATCAACGTCCATTGTACAAGTTTTTTAGGTTCTTGATGCTATAAGCACAATGTCTATACATATTTGATGGCATTTATTCACAGCAATTACCAGTTCTATGATGGTTTCATTAATTCCTACATCTTTTGAAAGTGATCACACTGACTGGTATTGTTATTGGCTTGAGTCTGAGTTCTCAAACACGCCTGTTGAAAAGCCATATGCCAAATTAATTAAGGGAAAATTACTCAAATTCCGGCCCCTTGGACGCCTCTTTAGACACTCTTTTTCTGTACTTTTTGTAAACATGCGGTCCCATATGTCGGCGGCTAAATGGGTGTCTTAAGACCCCGTTTTCTACCGGCGTCTTAGACGCTGCTTTAGACACCACTTTACCAGATTTGACAGAAAAAGGGCGACTAAAGTGGCGTCTAAGACGCCGGTAGAAAAGGGGTCTTAAGACACCCATTTAGACCCCGACAAACCGCCGACACGTGGGCCCGTATGTTTACAAAAAATACAGAAAAAGGACGTCTAAAACGGCGTCTTAGACGCCGGAATTTGAGTGATTAGTTTGGTAAAAAGGTGGTCAACTTTGACTAATTTGGTAATTTTTCCATTAATTAATAGTATATAATAAAGCATCATTAACTTTATGCACGATCGAGATAAATAAATGAAGCACAAACACCAAATAATCTTCACATACAATACAGCAGAAATTAATGTTAGAACACATACAACAGTAATTGTGATCAACACGTCCTGAAAGATAGGAGAGCCAAAACAGAAGCTTAAACTGTATTCCAAACTTCATAACTACATGTCAGAATTGGGCATTTGAGTTATGCATTGCTTGCCTGAGTTCACTTATGAAATCCATTTGAGGCCCCGATGGCCCTCCTGCTATTGGCGAAATCATCTGGAACCGATGCATCAAAACAAAAAGTGGTATTTAGAGAGGGTGAAATAGAAAAAACAAAGGGACAACTTATTGTTCTGTGGGTTAAAACAGACTGAAACTGAACAGAAACCGAAAGTAGGAAACTTACAAAAAGAAGAGAAACAAAGAAAACCAAAAACCAGACTGATCTAAACTGATGCGTTCCTAGACCGAACTATGAACCAAATAAAAACTCAAGGTTTACTAATTTGAAATATAAAAAGATAAAACGGCATGGTTAAAATATTGGAAAAAAGTTATAATTTTATGAACAATTTGGTTCTGGCTCCACATCACACCTAACCAAAAACCAAACATCATATAGCTGGTTCCATATCGGTTCAGTCTAGACCCCGTCCCACAGTTAAGTCTGTAAGCCCAAACAGATTTTTGCACTCCTAGATTATGGTTTAACCTGGTGAGGAAGTCTAAATTGTCCCCATGCTGATGCGCTGCTTCCTGAATACATAACAGGCCGCTCTGTAAAATACCAAAAGGGGAAGAAACATGAGTATTTGTCTGTATATGCTAATTTTCTTTGTCGTCTGGGCCAAAACGAGTAAATTTTAATACAAAAGGGCCAATGGAGGTTAAAATAACTTGAAACACTTTTCATCTGACTTAAACACTTGAACCCACTTGACCCCTTTCAATAGCAGCTTGAACTTTTAAGTTAACTCATTTGATCTGATAAATATTAAACAAAATCCAAATAGAACTATTTCATAAGTAAATTGGTCAAAACTCGTGAATTCACCCTAAATATGTTAATAAAGCAAACAATGGTGGGTTCTTTTTTCTTTTGACATTCACTATTGATTAATATTTAAAAACACCAACCAGTTATGTGTTTGCTAGTATTTCACTTTTGGTCCCTAAGTTTCATAAATTACCCATATGGTCACAACATTTAAACATTTGTAACACATCCAATCCCTAGATTTCACTCTTGGTCCCTAGATTTCTTGTGACCTAGGACTATGTGTTACAAATGTTTAAAGGTTGGAACTATATGAGTAATTTATGAAACCTTTTGGGACCATATGGGTAATTTATAAAAATTTAATTAAGACTGAAATACTAGCAAATCACAAGGACCATCTCGACAATTTACTCTTGTTTATTAATATTAAAAACACGAACCAGTTATGTTATATACGAGTAAAAACAGAAGATGGAAATCATCCATCAGAATTCAAACTTTTCTCACTCACCAGCTAAATCAGTTGAGGGACTTTCATATGCATTCATAGCAGCAGCCCAACCTGTGTTAAAGAAATCACGCAGCAACATTACCACTTAGAAACATCTCGCATAAATTTTTTTATTATACAACAACAACAAGCGTGCCCAGTAAAATCCCACTTAGAGTGGGGTCGGGGGGATAAGAAAGATAAAGACACACCTTACCCCTATCTACAAGTAGAAATGTAGAATAGAGAGGCTGCTTCGCTAGAGTCCCCCGGCTCAAAGGAGGGTTTTTTTTTCAACATTATGAATCACAACATATAACCACAACCAGAAACATAAAGTATAACCATGAAGCACCAACAAAATAAACGAAGACAGGTAAGCATGAATCATATAAGTCATCAAACAAAGCAAACCACCAACAAAGAGGTATCCTGACACAAGTCAAACATACAAGCCAACATTTTACAGATAACACATACAAACCCCCCATCCCGCAAAATTCTAAGGACTGTTCAATAAGACTGCCATCTATGCGTTTGTAGTAAAATAACAGGCAAAACAGATGAAAATTAAACTGAAACCTACCGAACAAGAAAATATAACATATTTCATGGTAGATATCGAGTAAATAAATATATACGATTGTTCAAAAGTTGATAAGCTTCACTGTTACAGCATCCTTGCAAGCCAATTAACCGCGGCGGATCTGCATGTTCCATTATAGGAACATTTCTTAAAGCAGCAGCTTGATTTTTTTCTACATCATTCCCATAACTACTTGCTCGTTCCAATCTATCTGCAAATACAGGCAAATCAGCTGATATAGATATCTTAAGATAACCTAAAATTCTAAATTAATCTTTTTTACCATATTACCCTTCTAAAAACATTTGGAAATAAAATTAACTAATTCTGAATTTTTGTAGTGTGTTTGTTTAAAATGTCTTGATGTTAAAAGAAATTAATTTTTCAAATTTGAATTCCAATATAATGATAGAACTATTTATCATCGTTAAATATTAATTAACATAATTTAGAGAGAGACAACCAACTGAATGTTGGTAATGTAAATCACAATATAATATGCCACAAGCCCCACATATATCTTTCAACAATTCAGCCAAAACTGAAAGCAGTGAACATGTATAGTCTAAGAACTAATGAAAAAAAAAAGACGCAAGATAGATGCCATCATCTACTAGTTTAGATCTTGGTTTAAAAGGTGCAACATCCAAGGCGCTTGGGTCCAAAAGCCAAGGCACAACGCAGGGCTTCATATACGCGAGGCATTGCTGAACGCTACACGCACAATCATACAAGCTTTACATACAACCAAAAGTTGCATCTTTCTTAGTTTCTTTTACATATCAACCTTCTTATCAAGTACACAATTCAAAATTTATTCATCCATTTGGTTGTTTTTACATTTCAGCCTCCTGCATACCTCAATTTTAAACCAAGGCCTGAAAACGTTTTCCAGATTGCCTTGCGCAACTCAGGCCTCAAGCATGCCTTTTGAAACAAAATGTTTAGATCAAGAGTGTAGTAGGAGGCTGTTAGTATTTACAGTGTTCAGAAACAGTAGCAGCAACCAAAGCATAGCACCCCTAACCCACAGGTTCCAAGATGAAACAAACAGTTTTCATGAACCTACAAAAAATTTCCTGGAAGATAGAATGTACGGTTCTTATTACAGTTTGGAGATTTGACATCTCTCCAATCTACAAAGAATGTGTTTAGCCGTTATCGAATCCTCGATAACAAAAAAAACTCAGATCATGGGGCACGGACATCAAATTAACGTTTCCAAATCTCCACAAAATCACCAAAAAAAAAAGTTCCTACCAAACTCACAAACTGATCAGCTGAGCTGAGGAAAGCCTAATATCAACCAAAATCACACATTCCAAACTCTAAATACGAATTTATGCAGGTAATTTCCTTTTGTCCAAACAACAATAAGAAAAAAACATACTTTAAGGCAATAGATTTACCTCCTCCAGATTTTCTCCTTCCAAGAGCTCGATTCCTACATAAACAAACAAAGAACATCGTTCATGTTAAAAATCCACCAAATCAATTCACCGAAAAAATCCATGTAAACGAAGACGCATACCTTTGATTAGGCGGAGCATAGCGTTTGACGGTGGTGGTATTGGCCGTGGATGATGAATCGGTAGGGTTTTCGAGCATTTTTTAGGTGTTATATTTAGCAAAAATCCCCAATTCTACCACCACAGGCGAAATGTATAAATGCAAAAGGAATTTATTTTATAATTGTGTGCTACATGTAACTTGAAGCATGGAGAAATTTGGGAATTTAGGGTTCTTAACAGTGCTGCCGGGCCCGTCGATGATAGGACTCGATTATTCAACGACTTCTTGCGATCATTTTCTCTCGTGACCGACCCACGCGTTTCACAGCGCGTGAGGTAGCGTTAATTCTTTTTTAAATAAGTTACTTCAACGTTGACCAAAGGGGCTTTGCCCTAGTGGTACCCCTATGGCTTTCCAACTGAAAGGTCATGGGTTCAAATCTCTCTCAAGGTGAAATAGGGGTCCTTGAGAGGTCAGGGGGTTTTCCGGTACGGTTTCCTTCTGGGGTGGTGGTAGGGTCTCAACGGAGGTCATGGTAACTAGACCTTGGTGACATGGTCTAGAAACAGTGGTTCACACATTGAGATTAAATGCCGTTCAAAAAAAAAAAGTTACTTCAACGTTGAAAAAAAAAATGAAGAAAAAAGCATTAAATGTTTAGCGAAATATAACTTTCCTTTGTTCGCAGAGACGAAGCCAGCTTACGATGCAACTTGCTTATTTATTAATATTCAGGCGTGAATTTTAATTAATTAATTAGACAAAACATACGCTAAAGAGGTTGTAGCTCAACTCTTGCTTCAGGATTATTATAAGGCTTAGTTTTTGTGAAGTTATGGGTTTAAATCTTAGCCGAAACGGTCGATAGAGAGTTTTACCACATAATGAGTTTCCCTCTAATAGCCAGCTGGATTTTTGCTCGGTTCAATGATCGCCAACACCCGGACGTTGGATCCCGAGGAATTGATGACGGACTGTGATCGTAGCGCATGTGTTGTTGGGTCAGAGGATCCATTTACGCTATGAAAAGACATGATGTTGAACCCTAGTTTACCTTTCAAAAAAATTAGGCAAAACTTATTAATTCTTTTATTTATTTGCCCAAAAAATGTATTCACTTCGTCACTTGAATGAAAGAATTGATTATGCGTATCTAAAATGAATTGTCAAGATAATGTTTAAAGATTAAGATTAGTTATCATAAGATATAATCTATCTTATATAATAAATAAATATTTTTTTTGCCACAAGTCATGCAATGAGACATGTTTTGATTCATTTTCCCTCTTTAAATTTAGAGTATTAATTCATTTGTTAACATTCTTTTATTAATAGTAATAATTAACAAATTTGACCAATTATTATTGTAATTTTTTTAAAAAAAAAATCCAAGTATTCATTCTTAGTTTTTTATATGTATTAAATTTAATTGCAATTCAAGTTCGTTTAACTACGATAACAAAAATATTTATATGATAATTTATATTTTAATATAGTTAATATTTATCAATTACATAAAAACAATAATACATAGTTATATACAATATGTTTAAGAATTAACTTAACAAAATTTATTATCGTCACTTTAAAGTTTATTTTTTTATTGATTTATTTTAATGACTTTAAGTATTAACAATTTAAACTCTATTTATTCAACTTATGCAATAAACATGTTTATTTAACTATTGTAATACATATACTTTTTTAAAGACATGACTTTTTTTAATTGTAAATTATATAACATTTTATCGTGTAACACAAAGGATTTAGCCTAGTATATATATATAGGGCATGTATAAATTGGAAGCCCACTTTAGATAAAAAAATGTCCGTTTTAAAGATAACAATACTATACTCGTTTTAAAGATAAAAAAAAAAATGCTCGTTTTTTTGGTATAGTTTTTTTTTAAATAATATCGTATATAAAAGTTATGGCCGTTTAAAAAAATTGGGAGAACATGATAAAAAGTCAACAAAATTGTCTATGACTAAAATACTCTTCAATTAACTTTTTTAATACATTTTTAATCCAACCATTAAATTGTGTATCTAATGGCTCACAATCCTTCTCATACTTCTCACCAATCTAACCCTTTTTATTATAATCCTACCCTGTATATATATATACACAAAGTGTTCAAATAATAATCCACTGTTAAAACAATAACCCAGATAACTTTGCCAAGATGAAGCCAAATCTTGGATTTTTTTTAATATCATTGTAATACATTTAGAACACTATGTTCTTTTATGAGCTTGTGAAAATTCATCACCGTTTAAGAGATATCATCGTTGTAAGTTTTTGATTTACAACACTGTAACTGTTTTAGACCCAAAACTTACAACGATGCAAACTCTCAAACGGTGATGAATTTTCGCAAACTCATAAAAGAACATAGTGTTCTAAATAAGCATAAGCATATTCGTAGCACAAATAATTGGCGCTATTGCTTCCTAACACATAAGTATATTTGTAGCACAAATCATTGGCGCAAACAAAGTTCCTCGTAACCCAACGCATATAACACAATTTTATATATTCATATAGATACTGCCAATAATACGTATCTAATATGTAAAACGAGTAGTACTTATAATTATATTGCCTGAAAATGTTGTTTCATAAATTTTAAATCCTTACTAGCAAGTATATAACATTACATGTGATTAACATGTGTAAAACACATCTTTATAACCTAATTCAAGATATCAAACCAGTTGACTCATAATTAAAGTTACAGAGAAGAAAAAAAAATGCAAAGTGGCAAAAGTAAAAGATGCTAAATTACAATCTCAAAAGTGTTGCAATCCTGGCACTCCATATACAGGGCAGTAATATCAAATTTAGACTGGATACAGAATTTTGGATTCAACCTGCACCCACTATCAAAATGTTGTCCATGAGCTTCAGCTAAACGGTCCCGAAGAAACTCTAGTGTGACCTAATCACAAGTCACTATAGATATTAACAACTAATAAAGGATAAAACTTATGTAAGGATTACCTTTTAGGTGGTAAGATGAACCAAAACTAGGAAAATCACAAAACATTAAGTTATAGTCAGACTGGGTTGAGTCAACACATACCTTCTGCAACTCTTTATCTGGATTTTATACATAGTTAATGTCTCTAAATAAAATCAAAATAATATATGTTCAAAGCTCAAAACGATCATTTTTTGACAAAAAAATAAAACAATTTAGAAGATTTCAAGCAATTAATTACATTTCAAATAGTTAAAATTGTTGGGAACAATTGGTAATTGTTGGAGTAATCCTTGTTTTAGTTCAAGTAATAAAAGACCTAGTGCTAATAGAAGAAGGGTCTCTGGGTAAATTTACAAGTCGGTTTATTAAGTTTAAAAGTTTTGTTTTATCCCAATAGAATAGCTAGTTTGTTTCTTTTGTTTTTAGTATAAATACATCATCGTTCATTGTAATCGATCAAGAGTTTTGAAGTGAATAAAAGGTTTTAAAGTCCTGAGATATCAATTGTTCCCAACAATTGGTATCAGAGCGCAAGGAGACTTACGATCAGGGATTCAATTATGTTCGAGGTGGGGCGTACAACCACGATCGAAAGAACAGTCGCAGGGGCAGCAGAGAAGTGGTGGTCTGTGACAAGTACCTGGACAACGTAAGCAATGGCTGGAGCAGCAGGTGAAGGTGCTGTGGCGGTTCTTGGTGGGCAGATTATCATACATCAGAAAGAAGCTGGCGCATCGTCGTTAACATGTCCCAAGTTAACGAACACGAATTACAACATGTGGACGGTTATGATGGAGGCAATCCTCGACGCCCAAGGATTGTGGGAAGCTATCGACCCTGTTACCGGAGACGCGGTGGATGAAAATAAGAATAAGATGGCCCGTGCCATTCTGTATTCGTCTCTCCCTGAAAACGTTCTCATGCAGGTAGCAAGGACCCGAAGCGCAAAGGACATTTGGGAGTCACTACGAGTGAGATTCTTGGGTGCAGACAGGGTGCAACAAGCTCGGTTGCAAACGTTAAAACGAGAATTTGATAGCCAAAAGATGAAGGATAGTGAATCTGTCGAAGACTTCGCGGGTAAATTATCGAGTTTGGTTACAAAATTCAACAGTATGGGAGAAACCATTGAAGACTCAACCTTGGTGAAAAAGCTACTCGATGCAATGCCGCCACGATTCATTGCAATCGTTGCTACGATTGAACAAGTAGTCGACCTAAACTCCTTAACCTTTGAAGACTATATTGGACGTTTAAAGGCCTTTGAGGAAAGAATCGAAGGCCAAGAAAGTCTAGTGGAGAAAGAAAGCAAATTGATGTTTGCAAAAACCGACTCCAATAGAAACAACAATACAGGTCGATCACAAGGAAGAGGACGAGGTCTGGATAGCCGGGGAAGAGGCCGAGGTAGAGGACGTGGCTACGGGAGAGGTCGGGGTCGTAATCAACAGGAAACTGAGAATCGAAACAATCACCAAAACCGTGAAGAAAATAGTCAACATAGAAGCAATCAAAGGGGGCGTGACAAAAAGGATATTCGGTGCTACAATTGCAATAGCCTCGGTCACTATGCATGGGAATGCACAAAGCAACCTGAGGCAGAAGTCAATTTGAATAATGCGAATGAAAATCAACCAGCACTAATGATGGTCCGTGTCGAACCCAATGAAGATGAGATCCTGCTAAATGAAGAAAAGTTCCACCCACAGTTGTATGAAAAAGACCCACAAGACGAATTGGTTTGGTACTTAGACAATGGAGCATCAAACCACATGACCGGAAGGAGAAACCACTTCACCAACATCGATGATCGCATAAATGGAATGGTGAGGTTCGGGGATGGATCAAAAGTACAAATTAAAGGTAGAGGAACAATACTGTTCGAATGCAAAACCGAGGAGCACCGGGTAATAAATGACGTTTATTTTATACCTGAGTTGAAAAGCAATATCTTAAGTTTGGGGCAACTTACCGAAGCTGGGTGCAAAATCTGGATGGAAGATGACCAACTATGGCTCTATGAAGAAAACAATCAATTGTTGATGAAAGTACCAAGAAGTCCGAATCGTCTCTACAAGATCACACTCAAAATTGCAAGCCCGGTATGTCTGTTCTCCTCATGTAATGACCAAGCATGGCTTTGGCATGCTAGGCTTGGTCATCTAAACTTTAAAACTATCAACAACATGATAACAAACGGATTAGTTCATGGGAAATTAAAGGGAACAAACTGTGATCGAGTCTGTGACGCCTGCATGCTAGGCAAACAAGCTCGAAAACCTTTCCCTAAGTATGCCATAAACACTACCAGAATGCCGTTTGAACTTGTCCACACTGATTTGTGCGGTCCGATCTCACCACCAACTTTGAGTGGAAATCGTTATTTCATGTTGTTAGTAGATGACTACACGAGATACACATGGGTTTATACTTTAAAAAATAAGCATGATGCTTTGGAAGTGTTCAAAACTTTTAAGCAGGAAGTTGAGCTGGAGTCATCGTTAAAGGTAAAGGCACTTGGGAGCGATAGGGGTGGTGAATTCTTAAACCATCTCTTCTCGACATACTGTGATAAAACCGGAATCAAGCTATGCTTCACCGCACCATACTCACCGCAACAAAACGGCATAGTTGAAAGACGAAATAGGACGGTACTTAACAGCACAAGAAGCATGATGAAAGCCATGGGTCTACCTCAAAATCTCTGGGGAGAAGCCGTCCGACACTCCGTTTACATAATGAATCGAGTTTCTACTAAAGCACTGAAAAACGTAACCCCGTATGAAGCCTTAAAGGGAAGAAAACCGAACATTGCACACTTAAGGGTATTCGGATGCTCCTGTTTCATGAAAATACCCTCCGTGAACACAAAAAAACTAGACGACAGAAGTATAGAGGTCATATATCTTGGATCCGAACCCGGAACCAAGGCATACCGTCTATTCGATCCAAGGCAAAGAAAGCTGTGGGTGAGTCGAGATGTAAAATTCCAAGAAACCACAAAGTTTGAATGGAACCTAGCTGAACTACCACTCGACATAGGAAGGGGAGCAGAATGGATCGAATTCATTATACAACCTGATGAAAAGATAGTGTACGGTGCAAGCCATGATGAAAACCCAATAGAAAACCTACAACAACCAAGCCATCAAAGTAGGGACCAAAGTCCATCCACACCATAGATCCATCATGATACAAATAAGGTTCATGAAGACATGCATGTCCCTCACATGTCAAATGAAGAGCCCATCCTACGAAGAATAATTAGAGAATCCAAAACCCCAAAGCATATAGAAGACTACGTGTTACAATCAGAAGAGTGCCTCCTTATAAATGATGAGCCCACAAGTTACGAAGAAGCTAAAGAAAACAATGATTGGATGAAAGCAATGCATGATGAAATGGTAGCAATTGAGCAAAATGGAACATGGGAACTCACAGAATTACTAGCCGGGCACAAAGCAATAGGATTAAAGTGGGTGTTCAAAATAAAAAGAGATGCAAGAGGAGAAATAATCAAATACAATCCAAATGATATTAGCACTGGCGGCAAAGAAACGATGGCAAGTGTTTCACCTGGACGTGAAATCATCATTTCTGAATGGAGTACTCAAAGAAACGGTCTTCGTAAAACAACCAGATGGATTCAATGTTCCTGGAAAAGAGAAACAAGTGTACAAACTACATAAGGCGCTATACGGCCTTCGACAAGCACCCCGAGCCTGGAACGAAAAACTGGATGAAACTTTGAAAAGATTGGGATTCAAGAAATGCCCAAGGGAACAAGCAGTCTACAAAAGATTGGAAAAAGGAGACCACCTGATAGTAGGAGTTTACGTTGATGACCTCATAATAACCGGGTCATGCAAAGTGATGATAGAAAGCTTCAAGACTCAAATGAAGAACGAGTTTGACATGCAAGACCTAGGATTATTATCCTACTATTTGGGCATCGAAGTACTGCAGAAAAATGATACTATAACACTAAAACAGAGTGCATATGCAAAGAAAATCCTCCAAAACACAAGTATGCACGACTGCAATCCAACTCGCTTTCCCATGGAGGCTCGACTGTAGGTGGATAAAGGCATCGAAGGAGAGGCGACCGACTCCACTGAGTTCCGGAAGATTATTGGAAGTTTGCGTTATTTAACTCACACCAGACCGGACCTAAACTACTCGGTCGGAGTATTAAGTCGGTTCATGCAAGAACCAAAGAAGAGCCACATGAAATTAATCAAACAAATCCTTAGGTATGTACGTGGGACAATTGAGTATGGAATCGTGTACAATCCAGATGACAATTACAAGTTGGTAGGCTTCTGTGATAGCAGCCACGCTGCTGATCAGTCTGATGGACGAAGTACTACAGGCATGGTGTTCTACCTAGGGACCTCACTCATTACATGGAGTTCACACAAACAAAAAACAGTGGCGTTATCCTCGTGCGAGTCCGAATTTATGGCTGCTGCAACAACGGCGTGTCAAGCCCTATGGCTACGAGGACTACTAAGTGAATTAATGAACTGTGAAAGAGAAGCAGTTGAGCTCCAGGTTGATAACAAATCAGCGATCGCTCTTATGAAAAATCCGGTATTTCATGGACGGAGTAAGCACATAAACACAAGATTTCACTTTATACGTGAATGTATTGAAAATGGAGAAGTTTACGTGGTGCATGTAAGTGGTGAGAATCAGAAAGCGGATATACTGACAAAGGCTCTACCTCGAGTAAAATTTGAAGAAATGAGGAAGATGCTTGGGTTAGAAGATTTGGGAGGAACAAAACAAGCATTAGAGGGGTGATTGTTGGAGTAATCCTTGTTTTAGTTCAAGTAATAAAAGACCTAGTGCTAATAGAAGAAGGGTCTCTGGGTAAATTTACAAGTCGGTTTATTAAGTTTAAAAGTTTTGTTTTATCCCAATAGAATAGCTAGTTTGTTTCTTTTGTTTTTAGTATAAATACGTCATCGTTCATTGTAATCGATCAAGAGTTTTGAAGTGAATAAAAGGTTTAAAGTCCTGAGATATCAATTGTTCCCAACAAAAATTGTATACCACTTTGTGCTCTAGATAAAGATTACTGATTAACAAATAACATACTTGCTTGGTTTAGGAAAGTTGCCATGATTATATTTTGGGATATCCTAATGTTTCCTTTTTTGAGGGACCAAATATCTCAAGTTAGAATGACCTATTGCATGCTCTAGTTATTAAAACCTATTGATGTTATTGATTATATATTCCACAAGATTCCCTTGTTTTATTAATCTAAGGGTTTTGCCACAATCTAGTGGCATTTAAGATAAGAGCACCAGGTCACTAGTCGAATATTATATAATAAGTTAATAACACTAGGCATCCTTTTAAAATGTTGCAACATTTATAATTTATAGGACACATATAGTCATATATAGTCCTCATATAATGGTGATCATTTCAACCCATTTATAAGTTTCGTCTATATGGCCAAACGGGTTAAAGCTTAAAAGATTAACTAAATGGAAATTGATCAAATGTCTGAGATCCTACTGATTAGTGAGACTCTAGAGGCATGTTTGTTTGTAACCTGATCAAATGCGTCCACAGGTGAAATGGGTTGAAAGTTACTCCCAATGGATTCAAATGCATAAAGCCTTCTAAATCACCTTGTTAAAGAAGCTTAGGGATATTGTTATAATAATGTAGTTCTGTAATCATATTGAACAAATTAATTATTAAAATTTTAAAGCAGTATGGTATTTGTTGTCTGTCCATCCCAAGCTGACCGCTTTAACCCGCAAAAAAAAGTTGCTCAGTTTTGAGTTTCGGCACAAACCCAATTTGACCATTTACCCAACCCACCCATTTTGTCATCCCTACATATGATCAATTACCATATGTGAATGTAAAGATAAGGTTGTTAGGACCTCATCGCCTCGGTTGAGTTTAAGTTCACAAAGAGAACAGAAGATAAGATGTCGATTCTGTTGCAACACTCCTTGCTTGCATATGGGACACCATACCTCTTTTCCCACCTATTGCGAACATATAAGCATATAATTTATTATAGTTATACTTACGAATTTGGATCAAAGAACATCCTGAAGATGCAAAAATGAACGATTTCCAGTTAATATATCTTTACTCAAGCCCTTAAAAAGATTGTTTGAGTTGACTTATAATTAATATAGTTTAGAAGGTAGATTGCAATTATGTGGTTGGATTGTTTAAAATGACTTAAGCTAATGAAAAATGCCCTTTGTCTTCTTTTAGGTTCATAGTCATCTTAAAGCATATTAATTCACATGGAATTAGGAATGTCTTATTCAGCTCTAGATACAAAAATCAGATTCCAATTATGTCTTTCTAGATAATTTCAATTTATGAAATTGTTGGAAATGGCCAAAATCTTGGTCAAGGGAAACATCAATAGAGAATCTGCAAAGAAAGTTAACTTAAAAATAAAAAATTGTATAGTTGCGTAACCTTTTCATCATTCAGATGCATATTCTCAAAAACAGCACGAGCAAGGTATTCATCTTCCTCATCTTCCCATAATTTGATAAAACCGTCTAATTCTGCAAATAAGAGAAAAAAAATGCAAAAATGTAATAGCAAAAGAATATAATAATCTTGTTTTATGTTTATAGAAAAAAAATCTTATTTTCTTTAGTATACAAGACCCACGATTTTTGAGATACAAAAAAACTATAACCATATGCTCAACCAAACTTTACCTTTTCCAATTTGTTCACTTTTAAGATCCTCGTAAAAAATCTTTTGCATTTCCAACAAAATTTCTTCACAGTCTCCTTGGTATGCTGCATGAAGACCATCATATTCCCATAACATATCGTCACTAGATTCTGAACAATTTTCCATTGGTGACCCTTTAATTTTTCTAAGCTCATCAGATACAATGTCTTGGAACGTTGACTTAACTAACTCCTGCAATAAAAAACTAATTACAACTCCCTAACATTCTAAGAGTAAAATCACATCCAAACATTCTTTCTTACAGTTTGTCTCATTGCAGCTGCTTTATCTTGATCTAATAATTCAAAATCACAAAATTACTTGAAAATAAAATTCCGAAGGCCCTTAAAATGAGATGGAAAATGCATTCATTCAATATGAAACCACAAATCCGTACAAGAGGAAAACAAAAGACATGAAAACTACACATTTATAAGTGAGAAGACAAACCTCATGCCTAAGAGAATGATCCTTTGAATCAGGTAACCTCATTTTCCACAAAAGTCGACTCCTGTCGGCTCGAAGTCTATTGTAACAGTTTTCTCTTAGCTACAACACAAGAGCACATACATCAGCAACCTAGTAGACTCTCTATTCCTTCCAAATAACAAGCACACCTTTGAAGATCAAATACAAAATTGCTCACATAATCATTTTCCCACAAGATAACCATAGTTCCAAAAACAGAAGTTCTGTTATCAATAAACTTTGCACACATAAGTATAACAGAAGCAGCACTTGGTGTTCATCTTGAAACAAACACACTCTTTTCAATAATATAACTCCACCAAAAAAAAAGTTGTTTCGTCATTAGCATACATCAATTGATATGCTATAGGTTTACATCCCTTGACAAAGAAAAAACTGTGCAACTTAGTGGCCAATCAACCTGTGACAGATTCAAGATTTTTTTTCTGGCACAAATGGTTTTTTACTGATGACATTTAACTTGATGTGCTAATCTCCAGTTTGAGCAGGAAAAATAACGATAACAGATTACTTGCGGTTGCACCCGGTGAAACTAATATCTACATTGAGGGTTTAAAGGTAATTGTTCATGAAAAGATAAAGTACCGTTTAGAAAGAACAACCAATTACTTCTGAAACTCATTTATTTTAGGTTTTAACCTTTGTTTTGCACATCCACCATCATCATCAATGTGCTTGATATATACCATTAGCAAAGTTAAGATAGGGTCCGAGAATGGTAAGATGCGGACAACCTTATCTATACCTTCGTAGGAAATAGAGATGTTGCTTCAATGAGACCCCAGCTCATGATGCATCTTCATGACATACCGACCAACCCAATGCTTTAAAGTTATTTTGACAAAACTTAAGTAAAATAACGTTAAAATTAGTGCAATTTTACTTTTGTCCGTTGCGCACCGCAAATCGGGGCTGTTGCACATCCAACATGGTTCTAATTAAGTTTTCAAAATCTCTACGTTAACAATAAAACTACGCAGTCGGTTGACCTTTGTAACAGGTTCGTCGAATTAATCAACTGCAACGTGTGTAATTTAGCGACTAATCAACTACAATTTGTCCGCTCAACCCTAAGACAAGTTTTAATTAACGAAACAAGTATTCAGAAAAACTAAAACGAACTGAAATGTCACGAATTACAGATAATACAGTAAATTCAAAAATCAGACTCAATGTTCGCATATTTTTCGAGAACAGAGATGAATTCAAACCTTATCTTTCCATCTCGGATAATTATTGAACGAAATATGAGATTTTATAGAAGATCGTGTTGCAGGTTTGTTATCTTCTTCTCCGGCGGCCATTGATGGTAGCAGTATTGATTAATTTTGTGAATTTGTGGATGAGGGTTTGAAGGAAGAAAGTTGGGATTCTGTGCAGTTCTCGCGCGCTGCACAATGAGTGCGGGTTAAGTGGTTAACCCGTTTTCTTTTGACTGGGTATAAGTTATACCCTTCAAAACAAAGGTTACAAGTATGTAGAGGTGGCCAAACCGGATTTTTTTTAGGAACCGGTTTCCGTTTTTGACTGGTTTCAACTGGTTTTTTGCCGGTTTTGGTTTCGGTTTTGGCCGGTTTCGATTCGGGTTTGACCGGTTTAAGGGTGGTAACGGTTCCAATTTTTACGGTTCTGGTTTCGGTTTCAATTTCTCTGAAAATCTAAAACCCCTCGTACCCACCGATTTGGGCACGACCGGCTCCGATTCGGGTTTTCGGTTCCGGTTCCAGGTCCGTTGGCCACCTCAAAACGTATGAGTTATGACATGTTAGTGGGGCGTTTAAGATTAGACTCGGAAAAATTGAAATTTAATTTGATTTTGAATTGAAAATTATGTAATCATATAAAATTATTTATTTGTTTGTTTTAATTGTAGAAAATTTAGTAACTGATAGTTAAAATGACAGTAATTTTATTATTGGAGTTAGTTGCTTATATAAACACAAATCTTTATGACTTGTGATAGAGCACACAAGCATTACTTGATATACTATGCTTGTTTGTTTTAACTAATCAAATAAGCAAGTTAGTGTTACAATCTACAATAATTTGAAATTGAGTCTCTTATGTTACAATCTAAATCATGGTTGTATAATATTTTGGATGTCTAAAATTTACACAAATTTTGTAAATAAAATTTCAACTAAATATTTTAGCTTAATTCGAATGGAATTAATTAATATTCGAATTAAATTTGAATTCAGGATTTTTTTAGCTTAATTCGAATGGAATTAATTAATATTTGAATTCTGAATTTGAATAGCATCAAACTTCGAATTTTATATTTAATTCGAATTTTGGATTCGAATCAATTAATTCAAACTATTTCAAATTCGATTAGCGCTTCAAAAATCAATACCTCAAAATTATTCGATTCAAATTATTTTATTTATTCAAAATTTGGTTCATCGAACATATTTAGTGAATTCATTAGAACGCCGTTGACACAACATAACCATATGAGAAATGCATAAATTTTTTAGTGTTAAATATTGAGGCAGACAACCTTACCAATGATGAAAGAAAGCAGAATACTAGTGATTGGATGGAGGAATGCCACTTCTAAATACACAAATCAGATCATCAAAACTACTCAAACTCGTTCTACCTTGGTGCTTGATGATTTCAAATTTACGTGTTCGACTTAGAATCCTCAAAATATCATCGAAACAAAAGAAGATATTACTCCTTATTTCATTTAAGGGCCGTTTGGTTGGGTCTGAATCATTAATTGTTGAATGGTTAAGATGTCTGAATGGTTAAAAGGGTCTGAACCATTAAGTGTTGAACTGGTTAACACTGTTTGGTTATACATCTGAATGAAAATAAAAAAAAAAATCTTTTTTTTTGATAAAAGCCCTAGTCGTTCGCACCCAGCCCCCACCCGTCTCCAACCCTGTCGTCATCAAGAACCATGAAGCGACCTCGAACGAGCATTGTGATGCGGTTGAGCGACGGTCGTCACAGAGCAGGTTTGGTCGATTTGGCCGTTCGATTCGTCCCGTCGGTCGTTCGATTTGGTCCCGTCGGTCGTTCGATTTGTCCTCGTGTAGCAGCGGTGGAGCGGTGGTGGTGGAGCAGTCAGTGGCGCGGTGGTGGTGGAGCAGTCAGTGGCGCGGTGGTGGTGGAGGTCGGTCACCGATTCAGAGGTTCCCCACCTTCTTCTCTTCTCATTCAGGCTCCATCTAAAGTCTGAACCATTTAGACATTGGTTCAGACATTGGAAGCCATTCAGATGTGTTTTTTTCTCAGACAAACAGTCTGAATCTGAACCATTCAGATTCAGACTCATTCAGATTTATTCAGATGGTATCAAACAGCCCCTTAGGGTTGTTTGATAGTCTCTTACTCGTTATTAAAAAGTTACATCTTAATGGATCATATTTACTTACCGGTTAATATTACATTTTAACCTTTAAGAGGCTACTAAACAACCCCAAAATATTATATCAAAATTAACAATATTATTTATTTAAACAGTGATTTTTAAGATGTAACAAAAGCTATTCTTTTATAAAAGCAAATATGTAAAAACACAAAAATCAAATTAATATCATATATCAAGAAAATTAGTCAAAAGGATATATTGTTCACACACTAATATTACATGGATAACAATTTACATTTACCTATAAATAAATAAATAAAAAAGGCAATAATAATTCGTATTTTGACTCCACACAACTTAATCTGGATCTATTTTTTCCGTAACCTTTTCAGTTCTAAAATAACCGTGATTATAAAATATAATCCTAGAAATGAACCATAAATGGCATTCCATGTGTTATTTTTAGCCAGATGAATTCCGTAGAAAATATTCACAAACGCTAACAATATTATAACACTTCCAACACCGTAATGATACAAGTTCCAGTATTTTCTCGATTTTGCATCTATTGAAGGACGAAGAAATGCAGCTGAGACCTGCAAGAAAAAAAGAAAAAAAAAATTGTTTTTAATTTCAGATCTGACAGCGCAAGCCAGCCATTATCCTATTGCAATAATTCTTTCTAAGAAGAACGCCCATGTTGTGGACTGTTTAACCTTTTTTAAAGTTATATATCTTTTTTCTATCTTTAGAATATATTGTAGTACATGCATGACTCGTCTTTATTTGTCGATCAGTCGTCTGAAAGTAAACCATCGATGTCCTTAAAACCATCTATTTGTCGACCTTCCCAACCCGATAAACTTGATTTGTCGTTTTCCAAAGGTACGCTTACCGATTCGACAAAAAATTAGTTAGAATCGGCCAAACTGACCTTCTCTTGAATTCTCAAAAACAGACCCGTAGGTTTTATTTTTTACTTGTTGATTCAAATGATGGGTCCGTTGGATCAACTTTGCTAGTTGGATTTTTGATTGAAAAAGTGGATAACATAGAAATAACGGACACAAAATGTTGCTAAATTAGTTATACATACCCAAACTAATTTACTTATCCACCTAAGGGTGTTCATTGGATCTATTAACGAGTTATTCCGGGTATTCATATTTGAATTTTTTTTTGGTCTATCCAAAACCCGGCCCGAAAATCAAAAAAATATCATCTGATTCGAAAAACTAGTTTTTGAATATCCGAAACCCGATCCGAATCTAAAATCATATTATCCTACCCGAAAAACCCGAATTAGATTTCAGATGAGGTTTTTTCGAGTTTCATATACGATTCGGATTTCAGATTTTTTTGGGTTTCGGATATTTTGAACACCCTTATATCCACCTTTGGTATCAAATAAACCAAGAAAGAGTTTGATAGCATGATAACCTGAAGAAAACCAAGTGAAAGAATGGTTGCTCCAAGTCCTTTGTGCTTTCCAACTTTGGCATTAATACGATTATCTAACACAATTCCTGCAATCACGCCTGCTAATCCGAGAACAAACCCTAAGGACTGAATCCCAAAATGCAGGTAGAACCACAATGGGTCCAAATGCTTCATATGGCGTGCAACCATTATGCCAATAGGTAGCAACATGCCCCATCCGATCATGTTCAAGATTCCGTGACCCCTCTTTAAATTCGAGTAAGGGGCCTTAGTTCGGCTACCTTGACCTGTCGCACGATAAACATACGCTATCAAATGGATGTTGTTATTTGGTCATTTCACTTTTTAAAACGGTTGTTTGGCTTTTTCAACCTATAACTTTTCAACTTTTGTAAACTTTAAAAATGTCAAACAGTTCTATTGCACGATAAACATATGCTATCAAATGGATGTTATTTCGTCATTTCACTTTTTTAAAACGGTTGTTTGACTTTTTCAACCTATGACTTTTCAACTTTTGCAAGCTTTAAAAATGTCAAACAGTTCTATCGCACGATAAACATACGCTATCAAATGGATATTGTTATTTAGTCATTTCACTTTTTTAAAATGGTTGTTTGACTTTTTCAACCTATAATTTTTGAGCTTTTGTAAACTTTAAAAATGTCAAATAGTTGTTTTGACTATTTGATAAGTTTGGAAAAAGCAAACAACCTTCGTTGTATTTATAAACGACTATTCGCTTTGATGTGAGATTAGATTATGAAAGGCTTGAGAATGACACATCCTTATCAAAATTAAAAAACTAACCAAGTCGAAAAACAAATTCTTTGATCATACCCACAAAACGCATCAGGTTTAATAGACTTACCCGACACATAATTCAATCTAATCGCGATTTTATTTCTATGTTGAACCAAACGATAGCTTGGTGTACTTGGTGGAGGATTACTGTTGTCCCCCACTGAGTACACAAGTTGTTGTCTTGGTTGGTTTGTGACCAACTGAAACGCCATGTATATCCTAGCCGAATCTGTAAAGATTGTTGATGTGTTTCCTATAATTTGCAAGTCTCCTTGATCCACCAACACTTGACTCGGGGTTTGACCACCAAGGAAATACCTCTTCATATTGGTTGTACCATCTCTAGCAACCCAACCCACAACCGCACTGGACCCAACCATACCTCCGTTGGGCGAAAACCCCATTCCGATGTAGGAATTCGTGTTTGGTGTCGACAAGACAAAGTTCCACAAACTTGGGCCTGCTTGTGAATACTAATCAAGGAATAATAACATCATGTAAACAATGGTTAGTGAGTTACACACCTAACACGCGTACAAACTCATGGATGAAGATCGAAGACGCTTACTCGAAGGATGAAGTCTTCAGATGTCCAGATGGGGTAGCAATTGAGCGAAGAAGTATCGAAAAGCAATCGACTGTCGAGGCTTGCAAGAGTTGTGTTGGAACTACATGAATCTTGTTGAGTTGTTTGTGCATAGATCATATGCAATGAAAGATGATTACATGCTAAAATCATCAAAAATGGAAGATTTGTGAGTAATTTCATCATGATGTGGGGTGGGTGATGAACATGGAACATGTTTGAGTACATGTATTTTATATGATGTATAAATTGGGATTAGGTGGGTTGACTTGGTTGGTTATTTTTTTAATATGATGGATGTATATGCTTAACCATTTGCTATACAAAAATACATATTAAAAGGCAATAAAATAATTTAAATATCAAAACCATCGTTGTTAATCTTTTGTACTTGTGATTATAATATAGGAGTACACATGTAGACTTGTAGTACATTTATTTCGAGGAAAAAAACGAAATATTATGTCATTTTTTGTATAAATTTTGGCATATGAATTTACAAATTAAAAATATATTTGTTAATTTATTTATTAATTCAAACGTTTTAGTTAACTAGAAATAATATAATATGAAACCATTCCTAATGGGCTGGAAGGGTGAGGTCTACATCCTCTTAACAAAATGCTAAAATTAATGTAAAATAAAAATTAAATTAAGATTTTGGTTACTCTTGTTTAAGCATTTTAACATATTCAGCTCAAAATATAATTTTTTAACAACGAGGCCCATGCCATTTAAATAATTACCGGTTTTGGTTCTCACCAATGACTGAAAATGTTAAATAGTGTCTGCTGGAAAACTTAAAAAGCTTAAATCACATTGCCCAAAATCAAGTGAATATAACTATTATTTTTATTAATTATAACTATTATTTTGTTTTTTAAGGCAAGTAAAAAAACACAAGCACAAATAATAAGGTAAAAAATAACATATGCAAATAAAAACATGTAATAGCATAAAAAATAAGAGTAAATATAACACAAATAATAAAGCATATAATATTATAATCAGACCGAAAGTTATTAAAGGTAAACAAGCATATAATCTCTAAATCTTTGACTAAAAAACAATATTGATGATAGAAAAAACTATGAGATGAAACCTCACTAAACCACATCACCATATTAACTGTTACAACTCTCTAAACATTTCAAACATTTATGCACATCTTAAAAATTTTGTATCACTATTGAAACAATATATTAAAATATGTTTTCATTAAAAAAAATAATAATAACTAAAGGAACACATGTTATTATGTACCAAGTAGGACTAGCTCACTAGAATACGAGGTCATGGATTTTAACCCATGTAATGGTATAATTAGTTGGAGTAATTTAGAAAGAGATAACATTTGTCGTTTAAAAAAAAACCTTATTTTCTTCTTTTTCTTTTGTGGTAAATGTAAGACGTCTTTCTCTCCTATTATATAATAAAAATAATAATATACTTCTAGTTACATGTTGTAAATTTAATCATAGATAGTCATTATATAATTAATTAATTGATCACAAATTATTATTTAATATTTTATTTATTTAACATGTATAACACACGAGTTTTTAACATATATTTTAATAAATAACAAATGAATCAAATCTAAGCCTGAGTACTTATTTACAAAAACTAAGCATAGCACAGGAGACCAAGAATTCATTCAACCGTGACACATGAGGTCCTAGAATGGATAGACGGTAACTCCTTTACAACCCTGGTAAACATATTGCATTTTGTTTTAATCGTTTATTTTTATAAATTTTGTTATTTCTTTCTTCAAACTTAATCATAAATTGCCTTCAACAGACCGAAATAAACTTTGAATCAACTTGATTCAATCCTACCCTATTTTACAGAATCTTTCTTATGACTACACACATATTCACAAACATGCTCTAAAAACGCAACTCAGCTAAACAATATTTCAACAACTAACTGGAAATAGCATCGTCGTCATCATCTCCAGGTTTGAAGTAAGAACCCAAGAAAGATTTAAGCTTTTTTCTGCAAAGATGAATGGGGAAGCATGGAGTTGGTTAGTTCCTCATTAAGCTTTACAGGAAGTGGTGGCATCTGCTTCATTATCTCCGGCATATCGTTTAAGCTGCAAATTAAAACATAATATTACATATATCAAGCCATCAAAATGTCAAACTTTGACTGATAAATGCAAGAAAAAAAGGATCTATTTTAGGAATTTCATTAAAAATTGCAACTTGATGTCAAACGCGATGCAAGAAAGATCACATACTCGTTCAAGATAGACACAATGTTATTTTGCGCCTGGCAGAAGAGATTGATGTTCTCATGTACCTGCCACAAAAGGAAAGAGCATCATACATGTGTATATAGACTTTAGGCTAAGCTGCAAGCAATTCTTGCCACAAAAGATGGAAAAATGCACAGGTCGATCAAGTAACAGGTCAAAACATGTACTTTTATACAGGTCTAAACAGATCTGATTGGGACATGTGGTCAATCCTAAATGCAGTCTGTCCAGCTTTTTAAAACTACTAATCTATGAACATTTAATGTTTAAGGTACAAGTACAATATTATCTAATATACCTGTTAAACCCAGTTCCTTTTAGCAAATTTTGTGATCTCACTCAATTGGCCCATTCATAAGTAAATTGGAGCCGTGTTTATTTCTCGGAAATGGGACCCACAATCACTCTTTCAATCAGGGCCAAGATAATAAAAATGCTATACCGCCTAAACAGCAAACAGATGGTACTTAGCTAACAAACAAACTTACCCATATATTCCCACTTTTCAGTAGGGTCTTGGGAGAAGGATAGACATAAACCTTACCCCTATCCCAGTTGGGATAGAAAGGCTGCTCCAAAGGAGTCCCCGGCTCAAAGTTATCGTTTGAAGTCGATCATCCCAACATTTTTAACGTTATTTTCACAAAATAAGTAAAATAACGTTAAAATTAGTGCAATTTTACTTTGGCCCCTTGAGGGCCCACACATATATACATTATATGTGTGCACTGCAAATGGAGCGTTAGATAGTACTTAGCTAGTTGGCTCTATATGTATGTTTGTAGTGATCAATCACCATTTTCTCTCTTTGGAAGTTGGAGCTAGATTAATATGTATCAAATTTCCAACTAAAAGCAAGTCCAATTAAGCATAGATAGATTTGATAGTGCGAATTCAAGTATTCATCAACACCACATATTTACCTTAAAAGCAGCAAAATTTGCAGAAATTTGATCGAATGCCTGAGCATTCTGCTCAAGAAGCTGCCCTGCTGTACCACCGATTGCTGCAGATGTCAAACAAACAACCTCAGTGGAAAAAAAGTCATTCATCAAGAAACACCCACAAATATATCTGTTTTGTCTTTAGCAGATTCCAATAATTTACAAATTACAAGTTGTTTAATATCTGATGAGAATTAAGCAGATAATGCATCAATGTTAAAAGACAAAGCAAACATGCACCCCATACATATTTGATTCAATACAAGTGTGTATATATTACTTGTTTGATTTCGAAAACACTATTATATATGCATACATACATATACATTTACATATATATATATATATCACATTTTCAGATTTTGGTTACACACACAATAATTACTGTGGGAATACACTGGGTATGTTTGTTTGTTTACATAATAATTAATGTGATCTTTCTGTTTTTACATAAATAAGTTGATACACAGATTGTGAAACAAAGCTATGGTTAGCAGAGCCACTTCATCTGCACAATAGAGCTGGGACAGTGGAGTTACATGTGCCCAGACCAATGGCAAACCATTCTATTCACTATTATTTATTTATTATTCATTTTGTATATTATATATACTTTTATTAAAAAATAAAATATATTGCTTGCAACTTTATAAATTTCTTTTTTATTAATTCATTTTATCTCCCTTTTTTCTATTTTTTTTTAAATTCGATATTCAGAATTGAGTGTTACAACTTCATATGCTTATCTTTATTACAAACTTTTAATAAACTATTTTTTTCCCCTAAAAACTAATACCTTAATATTTGCTTTTTCTTAATTAACTCTTTTTACAAACTAATACTATAATATTTTGTTTAATTAAAATATTTAATTCAATGTCACCGCCTTAATGTGTGTCCAGTTACTTTTTTCTATGTTTCACGTTAGCCCGCCACAAAGTGTGGTACAAATATCTAGTTTTCTATAAATTGCTAGAAATATGTCATTATTTTTTAATTGAAATAATGAAAAAAGTATCACCAAGAAATGCACCAACCTTTGTAAGAGATACCGTCATCACTGTCCATAGAGACTGCAGATTGAGCATATGGAGGGCCATTGACACGGTTTGTAGTATGAGAAGATGATTTTGCCAAATGGTCGGTTGCTTTCTCCTGGAGGTAAAAAGAAAAAAAGAATAATAGCCATCAAATGAACTTCTTGCTTTACCATCATATAATGCAAAAAAAATAAAAGAACTCCATTTACTTCTACCCTTTTATCTATTTTGACAAACAAAAAAATATAATTATAAAGTGTACCTTTTTATCTTTGTTTTTCCTTGATGAATTATTATCCTCTTTCCTTCTCTTACCGTTTTCCTTTTTCTGGAGATACAAAAAAGAAAAAAATGGAAACTTAGCACTATATAATAACCATAATTTAACTTAGTTATGTTTCCTGTTTAGTGTTTAGCTCATCCTACTAGTTTTGACCCAAAAAAGATGGCCAAATTGTCAAACAAGTATTCTGAATCATAATTTGACATAATGTTATGCTAATCTGTTTTTAGAACCAAATGGTTTGTAGTCTAATGGTATCTGAGAGCGTACACAGTGGTGGCGTGGTGCCACTCCCCATGAGGTCAAGAGTTTGAGATC
Organism: Mikania micrantha; assembly: GCA_009363875.1. Classification (NCBI taxonomy): domain Eukaryota; kingdom Viridiplantae; phylum Streptophyta; class Magnoliopsida; order Asterales; family Asteraceae; genus Mikania; species Mikania micrantha. The sequence continues at coordinate 69,384,385 of CM018684.1, forward strand.
CACAATGGACAATGGTGTAGCATTAGTAGTATATTAGATTGTTATTCAAATTTAATCTGTTTTGAGAATTATAAACTGTCCTTGACATAACGTTCAAATCATAAACTGAGCAAGAATATTATGTTCAAATGTCTTAAAGTATCTGAATCATGACTCAACAAAGATTGTTATGCACACACACACACACACGTGTGTGTGTGTAGAGAGGTGTTCGATATAACACCAATTTTAAGAAGTAAACTATAAGAAATATATAATGCACTTATTCCCTTTGCTCTAGTTGTAACTAAAGTTATTCATGAGCCGAGCCAAGCAAGCTAGGAGCCAGGATGTCAAACCGGGCTAAAACTTGAGCTCTAGCTCAGCTCGAATTTTCAACTGAGCTGAAAAATTGGCTTGGCTGGATTGTTATAACTTAGAGGGGGAAAAAAGCTCTTGAGGTGAAGCGGATCCTATAAGGATGAAGAGTTGGACTTATAAGATAGAATATCTTTAATTTGGGATATTTTGGATCCTATAATGATAAAAAATTGGGCTTCAAACTTGGTTTTAAAAAGCTCGAGGCGCTCTGAGGCGTTTAGACCTCAAATGCCAAGGCATAAGGCATGATCCATGAGGCGAGAGCCTCATGTACGTGAGGCATTGCTTTGTATATAGCAAAATAAGTTTTATCTACAACTAAAAGATGCATTTGTCTTGTCTTTTTAACATATTTGGCTTTTTTTATCATGCAAACCATAATGAATCTCTAATCCCATTGGTTGTTTATACATATCCCCTCCTACATACCCAACTGTTGATCAAATTTGACCCATGAGTTCATAAAGCGCTGCCGCAAGGCCCTGAACTCCTGAAGCATTAACCTGCTTGCGCCTCACGCCTCATGCCTCGGGCGCTATTTTTAAAACTAAGGCTTCAAAGATTGAATATATTTTATTGGGCTACAAAATATTAAAAGTAGGGGCCGATTTAAGTGAGCCAAATAAGAGAGCCAACAAACAATCTAACCTTGGCTCGAGCTTGGCTTGTTAACAACCGAGCCAATTACATACGAGCTCAAGGCCATAAGCTATTTCGACAATCCTAATGGTATAAATGTATAATACATAAGGCTGTAACTGCCTACCCACTCTCTTGTCTCTCCCATTATATCTGCAAAGAACTACATCCAACTATCCAAATGCATTATGTGATACTCTCAGTTCTCTACTTTAAAATAGTTATGAATTGAATGTCCCTCTGAATTTTGATATATTTATATTTAAGCAAAAAACTTAACAAGAACATAGAATAGTGAAGTGTTGTAATGCCTGTGAGTTCGTTTCCTAAACCAAAATGAGAATCACTTATGGTTGATTTTAAATATGACTTTGTTCTTTATATATATAAAAAATTATGAAAAGAAATACTCAAAGAGGCAGATATATGTCATACTGTCATCCATCTACAACGAAGTGCCACGTCCCGGACTGTTTTGTCTTGTAACTTCTTTGCAATCTTTGCATAGCGCAATACACTACTATCTGAGGCATATCTGCATTTTATCAAAAAATTAATATAAAGGTACCATATTATTGAAATTTTGTTATGTTCCTTTAAGCAAAACAAATGTTGGTGGTAAGATAATAAAGGAATCATAAAAACTATAAGCTCAAGCGCATAAATGAGAGGTCATTATACTTCTAAGTTCTGAAATTTTTATACCTGTCTTTGTGTGCAAGGGTTACTTGTAATAATTTTTTCTTTCTGGTTTTTAAATACTTGTTGTACAAGGCTTTTATTTATTTTACATTTCAAAAACCAAAACCAGTTGACAAAAAATTGTTAAAAGATTTTATTGAATTGCAGCTGATTTTGATGTTTCCAAAGTACACCAAATAACAAAATGTGAATATTTACCCATACTCAAACCAGGCTTTCTAACCCAACAAAACTCCCAAAATATTACATTTTCTAATTTCATCTATTTATCAGGAAGTGAAATTGTGTTGCTAAAAGTGCTCTCATTTTGTCAAAATACAACTCTATATGCAGAACTCATTTGTTACTTTCAGCAAAAGCAACACATTTTATTACCACATCAAGATCTTGGTGTCCACTTATTCCATCTTTTTGACATAAGATAAAGCTTCCAATTTGAAAAAAAAAGTTAACTTTAGAATATAAATAACCAAAAACTTATTCATTTATACTTTGTCCCAACTTCTAATTTACTGAATTACTATGTTTAGCATGTTGGCTTGTGTAGCATAAAAGTTCAACTAACAAGTGACAGAAAAATCTAGCAATTTCCAGATTCAGCAACATACCCAAAATTAGCAATCCAAAACAAAAACTTCACAAACAAATCATGCAAATCTCAAATTCCCACGAAAGATTCTACAAAAGCACATCTTTCAAGATCCAACAAAATAATCAAACCAACAACAAAAGTCCCAAATTAACAATCACACCAAACACACAAAACCCTCAAAATTCATGCAAAAAAAATACAAATTATTAACCCTTAAAGACAATTCTAACACCAGTAACAGATAATTACATACTTTGTGAGCAGTTCTTCCAACAGAGACTGTTCATCAGGAGCCCATTCAACCGATAAACCAGGGTTATGCCTCAAAGCAGACTGAGTAGCACCCACCACCGAATTCTCCGGCACGGTGGCGCCACCGCCGTTGTTACCGGCAGTGGTGCCATTTCCATTGCTGTTTGACTCGTTGTTCGCAGAAGGGTTTGCACTCGCCGCCATCAATAAAAACACAATCTTTCTTGACCCCTTTGAAATTCAAACAAGTCGACTGTAAATTGTTTTAAAGATTATCCGTATTCTTTAATGGGTGATTATAAAATTGGGATTTAAGCAAGATGGTTGACGAAAAAGAACCCGATTTGAAGCTTGGATTTGTTTATAGGAAGAGGTTTGAGAGAGAGGGTGTTGGGGCGGATGAGAGAGAGAATCGGTGCGAGCGTTTTAAGTGAAGATTCACGAGGAATTTGGCCCATGTTGGGCGGTGGTGGGATCGATTTCACAGTTTTATCACTCCCAAATTTGAAGGGGTTTATGTGCGGTAAAAACGGTGTCTTTATGAAACGGGTAAACCGATCAAAGGAAACCAAGTCGTTTGGTAGGTTTGAAATACATATGTTTGGAACATGGCTTAGATTTGATTATTTTCGGTTGTGTTTTTATGCTAAAATATAGCCTACAAACTTGTACATTACTGAATAAATAACTAAAAAATACGATTTATTATATTATGTTGTTTTCGATATGCGTAAGTAGAAAAGGAAACAAATTACTATATATAAGTTTAGGAAAAGGAATGATTTAATAATATAACTTTAACATTTTTATTTTACATATATAGGTAATAGTGTCAAAATTTTAAATGGCAAGTTGGGGGTGATATAGGTATGTTGCTTCATGGTGACGAGCGTTCGATTCCTGCTTGCGACAATTTTTTTTTTCATGAATTTTTTGATTGTAAGAAAAAAAAAATTAGTAGTTTTTAAGTTTAATAATTAAACATTTAAGGGTTCAAATCTGAGAAAGGGGGATGATTCATAGATTTATTCAATTTCCTCTAATCTGGGGATATGGTCTCACGACGGTTCGCTATAGTTAGGATGCGAATATCCACTGGCGTTAAAAAATATTAAATATTACAAATTCTAATCTAATAAACTAATTAAAAAAATACTTGCTTTTGTGACGGTTCAATTTATTATTTTGGACTGACTAACATCCGTTATGACAAGTTTTTTGGTATGTGTTTGATATTCGTAATATTGTTACTGTCATCATGATCAAATACCAATATCAAAAGAATATTATGACTCAATATTTTATTTACAAAATTTTAATTAAGTAGATATCACGTTATTTTTTATTTAACACGTTACGCAGCAGCGTACAGGTAAACCCCTAATTAATAGTTAATTATCAAAGCTGGTGAAATGGTAGGCGATTATATTCTGATGCAAGTGGCAACAGTTCGACCCATGATTGAGCCTTTTTTTTCATTTGAAAGTTTTAAAAAGTTTCAAATTCGAGTCCTTAACTTTGTAAATATCACTTATTCTTGATTATTTAAAGTTTTATAAATAATTTGATTCTTACTCGATAACTTTGGTCATAATCGTGGGTTCTATGGACTGATGGTAATGTTTTGATATCGTGAAAAAATAATACTATCACGTCGCAACACACATGTTTTAATTGTATCACAAGATGCATCACACGTGTAAGTTTGCGTATCTTAAAAACCAATTTCAATGAATCTACTACTAAAAGACAAACAAAGGATTCTTTAATACATATATTTGTTAGTAAAAAATGCAAGCATATGTAACTTAGATGAGTCGATAAGTTTAGTGATAAATTTTTCAATGGTCATGTGTTCGAAATTTTTAAACGGTCCTTTTTTTTCTTTTGTTTTTTCTTTGATATATATTTTTGTTGGTAAAAATTCAAAGCATATGCAACCTATGTGAGTTGATAAGTTTGGTTAACTTTCGAAGGATCATGCGTTCAAAGCTCTTCATCGATCTTTTTTTTTTCTAGTTTCCCTTATTTTTCCTTTTTATCCTTTTCTACTCTTAAAATACTATTTTTCTCTTTAGGTTAATATTGCCACGTGTTCAAAACTCTTCGTCGTTCTTTTTTTCTTTTTATACAATATGAATTTACCTAAAACAATAAACTCGCAATGACCCGTTCAGAAAATTATTATAAATTAATTGAATGGGGATATTTCATTGTGACACATTCTTTAAAATATATAGTTATCTCCTGTATTATATACGATATGATTAAGTGAGCTAGAATCGGGCTATTGGATCGAGCAATATCCTTTATTAATTTTAGGTCATGACTTCGAATGTATCTTTTAATTGAACCATCATATCGCAACGTGCGAGTCTTATTTATCAAAATGGTGATCTGAAAAATATTTACCAAAATGAGCGTTTTTCATTTATTTATTTATTTTTAACTAATTTATTTATAAATGTTTTTTGGATTAATCAACGTATTAATATAGTTAGTTGATTGAAAAAATTTGAAGAATATTATATAAAATGTTGATTGAATTAAAAAATGTAATAAAATAATAAAGAAATAAATGAAAAACACTCATTTTGATAATATTTTTCAAATCACATATTTTGGTAAATAAATGAAAAACACATATTTCACGTGCATATGGAATAATCATCCAAATGGGTTATGCATGATAATTTCACCGCTGAATAATTTTATCATGCAATAACAATTACTACTTTGATAAACTTACACAAATTTCATACATTTCTATCATGGTTTAATCTTCAATTGGGTCACCATTTCATCTTAATGGTTACTTTGACGCATACTAGGATCGGTGCACCGAAACTTGTTGGTCAACTTACAGGCATTCAATCTTTCTTGATGACAACCTCGTATCATTAAGTGCTAAAAAGCAACCCACTATCTCTAGATCTAGTTTTTTTTAACGGCAATTTGGATCACTGACGGGTCATAGACCCATCCGATCATATCCACACTCAATAGGAGGAAACCCACTATAGGTGAGAGAAAACCCCCTAGCCCAGCATGAAACCCTATTTTGTCCATATCAGGACTTGGTCCCGTGACCTTCCCAATATTGAAGTCATATGGCACCTCCCCTCAACCACTTGAGCTGAGGATCATTGGTTCTAGATCTAGTTGTAAATCAAAATACGCAACAATCTAAAGTGTCGTTTTCCTAGGCCAAAACCTTATTCTCACTAGTATGCTAAGCAAATTGACACCGATTATCAAACACCGTTTGCTTGGAGGGGTATTAAATATAATGATTGAAATGTAGTGGTGAAAACATTAATAACAATCAAACCGAAGACTCTTATAAATAAAACCAACCAAACTGGACCATGAACAACAACCTTACCCAGTATATTCACACTTTTCAGTAGAGTCTGGAGGGGAAGGATAGATACAAACCTTACCCCTATCCCAATTGGGATAGAGAGATTGCTCCAAAAGAGTCATCGGCTCAAAGTTATTGTTTGAAGTTGATCAACCCAATGATTTTAAAATAATTAAAATAACGTTAAAATTAGTACACTTTTACTTTTGTCTCTTAAGGACCCACACATATATAAATTATATACATCCACCGCAAATAGGCTAGAACCGGAGCATGAACATAACAGTAAAAGATGGGTCTACACTATCTGAAAAGTGATGGCAGTGGAGGGATCCACGGTTAAAAGCTACCACCAATAATTATTGTTACGAACACGTGAACATGCTCCGACAAAACATGTATATGGTGATGTTTTGTTGCATTTTGCGAACGTTCTTTTGGAATATTCTTTTGCGATTATATTGTGATTTGGATTTATTAATAATTTTTTTAACAAGTACAATTTACTTTCAATATTAATCATATTCTGTTAAATTATAAGTTTTACATCTTAAGTTGTCATTATGATTCATCATTTAACACAAAGTTTATTAAAATCTAACAAAATATTTACCCAATTGTTATCTTATTATTACAATTTTAAAGAGTAAAATATATTTAAACCTAAGTTTGTATGCTTTTAAACTACAACTCAACAAGAAAGGTGTTATTTGTTTGCCAATCCTTTCTTAATATATAAACTAAGGACATCATTAGAAGTTAGAACTATTAAATCAAATTTAATCTTTTGGATAAAAATGGTTATTTGGGTCAAACCAAATAGACGAAAATCGTATTTAACTCAAAAGAAAAAGAGTAAATTACATAAATCGCCTTTTATATTTATTTATTTTATGGATATCGTCCATTATTATAAATAATTAAAGAAATCATCCTTATAAATGACAATTTATAATGGATTCATCTATTTTCTCAATATAAATGACGGTTTTTGTAATTTTAAGAATGTTTTTTGCAACTACTTCTAATAAAAAATGTCATTCATAAATTGAGTGAATATAAATGACGAGTTATGTAATTTAATAATAGAAAAATATGCTATAACCCAGGGCCTGATTCTTATATAACCTGAGCCAGTAAAAAGAACCTCTCCTCAAATTGAAAACAAAAATAATAATAATAATAATAATAAATTACTAGTAACTCAAGTTGTATAAGCTAATTCTTATGCCAGGGCTTAAATGACTATATTTCAAGAAACATCCAACATTAATTGCATGTTGCACAACAAGGTTTGACAGTTAATGAAGACAAAACACCAATGGGACATATTGCTGGTAAGAATAAACAGTATCATTCAGTTATGCCAAAGGGACACAACAATTGGGATGAACCTTAAAAGGTGACACGTGTCCTAATCCTGATCTTCGCCTTCATCAAAATCCTTGATCTTCACATCAGCATCTTCTCCATATTGAATGCAGTTGTCAATTTGTGAAAGAACATATTGTATACTGTAAACAAGTCAATGGTCATATTAATTTCATAATTTTAATATATTGAATAGAACTAAAATAAAGAGACAACTTTATAGTACAAAACTACAAACTGACATGCTTATTTAAAGTAAGTGATAATTTACCTGCTTTCCTTTCTTAAATCAAGTGGCACAAAACTCACCATGCTATACTGATCCACCTGGTAAACCATAAAATTTTGCGAAAATGTTGTAATTCAAATATCGGGAAATTTTGCCCACGTTCATTGCATTTAAATGAAAGGTAAGTTGTGTTTTAATAATCCAAAATAGGACCCATTGGTTTATAATGATTCATAGAACTTCTAACTTTTACTTTTGTTGTTAACATGTGCCATAGGTTAAAATTGTTGGTATGAATGATCGGCTAACGAGTCATAATTTGGACTACTAACATTCAATTTGCCTTAATAAAAAATATCATTTAAAATTGATACCACACATAAAACCAATCATCATTTTATCATGTTAAAAACAGAGAATTTAGAACTAACCAATTCAATTAAGGCTTTATTTAGCTTTTGAAATTGAGGACCCATGCGCTGATTCAGTTCTGATAGCAGAGTCTGAGGTTCTGGGTTCAGGTAACTGACATAAATAAACAATAGATAAATGAGAAGTAAAGTTTTATTACAACAGAAATAGATAAAAATAATAACATTAGAGGTAATAAAGCAACTAACTCTTCAATGTCTCTTTTTCTAGCTACAAGATCCATTTTTGAGAGGATGTTAACATGAGGTAATTCAAGTTGAACCATTGCAGAGAGAGAAGCCATACAACCACTTATAAACTTGGTCACGTCTGTGATAAACTAAAATAGACAGAAAAATAAATTAACAAACTGAACAAGGCAAACAGGACTGGAGACACTGATTTAACATAAAGGCAGCAAAATAGACGATTCGGGCTGGTTATTAGATAATAAGCTAAAAGGTTCGGGTCAAAATGGAAACTTTTGGTAAAGGTTAAAATGGGCCAGGTTGGGTTGGCTCACAACAATTCCTGTCCAAAATTTATATGAATAGCTAATGTGTGACATAATTAACATAATCATATTATTATAATATTAACCAGTATTTAACGACTTTGAGGTTTATGCATTAAAAAAACACTTTGGCAACCATTTATGATTTAACCCTTTCTTTTTAGGCTATAACTTCGCTGATTTTACACGTTTAACATGTTGGAGATGAATCAAAACCTGATTTGATCCACTATAAGTAAATGGGAAGAAATTGCCACCACTAATTAAACAGAAAAGAAAAACAAACAAACCTGGGAATCAAGCAAATACACAGCACAAACATTGAAATTCTTACGCTGCAGATGCTCCACAAAATTTTTTAGAACTGGAACATGAGAAAAGAGTTCTATCTGACCTATAAATTGAAACAAATTAAAAAATTAAACAAAATACAACTACTATACAAGTTTTTGTTGGCTGCTGAAGTGCTGATGTTGCATTCGTAATTTTTATATATTTAAACATGGTTAAATACTAGTGTAAAACCATATTAAGTGATACCTGGGCAGTCAAATACTAGATAATCATCTTCCATGTAATTTTCCAGCTCTTCGGTTAACCACTCATCCAAATTTTCTTCAAGGTGTCTGATTAATGAGTTGTAAGGAGTTCAAAATTTCTGCGTTTGGTCAAACCCCCAGGCCCATTTAGTCGGTTTCTTCTGAAGTTTCATAAATAAATAGATGCGCTAAATCTTGTGAATTATGAGCTGCTTTTATTAGTAAGGTGGTTTAGAATATTCTATGCATTCGAAATAGATTTCAGTCTACTTTTGATCCACTTACCCTTTACCATTTGAGCTGGATATTTTTTTTACTCGATTAGTCGATTTAAAATATAACCCAAGTCGACCCATTCAAAGGTAAAGGGATCAAACTGCCACCTCAAGAAAAAAAAACTAAAAAAGACACATGTGTGAAGGATACTCCATGCAATACAAAAGACCACCATTTGGACCAAGTCCAAGTTCTTCCATAACATCATCCAAAGATATAAGTTCCCGAATATCTACAACAATATACGTAACCATTAATGTGAAGCGATAATATATTAAAACTGACAAGGAAATAAGCAAGAAAACGATGGATTTACCCATTGCCACAGGATAATCAAAATTTTCTGCTGCAGGATCTAGATTAACAATATGAATTGTTCGCCTAGTAGCTTCACAGTGTTGGTACAAACTTGAGCAATATGTAGACTGGAGAAAAAAAAACTAGGGGTTTAATTTGAGATAAAAAGAAAGCATACAAATGCATATTGTAACTAGATCTTTACGTTACCTTTCCACTTCCAGCAGGACCAATTACTAACTGAGCATAACCCATAGTTACCTCCTCTTTATTTTGATCTTTGAATCTTTTGCTTTTTCCCCTTCTAATTTATGAATATTTCGGAGAGCTGAAATAACAGAGTAATTGCCACTGGAACATATAATTAAAGCAGCCCAAACATAAGCTACAAACGATAAGCTCAAGGATTCCTATATCGATATGCATAACAATACATCCTAGTCATAAGAAAACCCTAGAATGATCTCCAAGATTCCTACATTATCAATATGCATTATCTTTCTACAAAAAATTGTAATCCACTTTGTTTACAACAACTTATGACCATTTGATTTGTATTAAGTTTATTTTAACCTCAGTTTTATGCAACAAACCAACAACAGACTCACAATTACTTCAAGAAATTGTTCTCCACTTTGTCTACAACCACTTATGACCATTTGATTTGGATTAGCTTAATTAAACTTTAGTTTTCATACAGCAAACCGACAACAGAATCACAATTACATCAAAAGTACACTTCAAGAAATTATCCTCCACTCTGTATATTTTCTCTTATGACCATCTGATTTGGATTAGTTTATTTGAAATTCATATTATGAAACCGTCCAACCATAGTCACAATTACTTCACGAAGTTCTTCTTAACTTCATCTTCAATCCCTTGTCATCATTCGATTTCAAGTAATTTTTTTTTATTTCAATTTTTTTGCAAAAATAGAAAAAAAATATATAGAAAAAATCTACAGAATCACAAATACTTAAAAAACTGTTCTCCAGTTTGTCTACAATCTCTTATGACCAATTGATTCAGATTAGTTTGTATTAGCTTCAGATTACATAAAAAATCATAGCTAAACAGTTACAGAAGAAACGGAATTACATTAAACCCTAACAGAAACATCATCACTTGTTCAATCCCACGAAAACTGCTGTTACAACATATCCCTCCAAAATAGACCAACACATCGTTCCCGTTTCTGTTTCAGATTATAATTACAACCATCACTTGTAAACATGAATAGAATATATTTTGGTGAAAGCGATTCGTAATTTTCAAATAAGCAGGAAATTACATATAAACCCTAGTAAACCTACATCACAAATATGAAATTAAGAGCACAGGAACAATTGAGATATATCAATTTTACGGCGTACCTGAAAACGAGCAAGGGTAACGATGATGGACGAAGAAAATACACAGGGTTTTTTTTTATGGCGTTTTTAGTTGTAAATTGTAATGGAGGGTTTTTCAATAATCTCTTTTTTTTCTATTTTTTTTAATATATACATATATTTTGCCAATGTTCGTCTCTTTGACCAAATTCTTTTTGTTTTATGGCTATCTTTTTGCATTTACCCGTCTAAATTTTAAATAACACCGTCATCCTCTCTTTACATACGCATTTCACATTTGTGTTATCATTACATTTCATCATTTTATTTTAATCATTATCACCTCTCTCCCTCTTTTTCTCTCTCTCAGCCGAATGTTTCCGACACTCACGCCCAACACACTTCACGACCCATCACGCCGTTATGGAGTTGGTTTTGAGCGCCATGGGAACGTGACCCAGGCCCCTTACGCTGGGTCACCCCCTACACATGGCCTAAGTGTCCCTAAGTCCCTTTTTAGTCATAATGCTTCTGTAAAACGTCAAACACAGATTAAAAGCACACAAATGACTCTCACTCTGGAATAAATTCTAAAACGTACCCGTCATAAAAATGACTGTCGTTCCACCGTAAGATCTAATAAAAATACAAACAAATGCTCACCGATAAAGGTAACATTAATAAAATATCATTTGATAAGATGTGATTAATAAACACATTTAATACAATAATAATAATATAATATAACAAAACATTTAATGATAATAAAACGATTTAATATAATTTAATACCCTTCGTGACGTTCTGTTGTTAATATATTGTAGTTTACTACTTTTATATTTTTATTAAAAAAACTACTTTTATATTTTTACTAGTCTATTACCCGTGTGAACACACATATTAAATATAAAATATTAAACAATTAATAATAAAAATTTAAAAATAATAAATGATGATATTTTTATATAAAATGATTAAATTATGTATTAATAATTACTTTAGATGATAAAACAATAATCAAAATTTTTAATAATAATAGTAATATCTTTAACATTCTTGATTTTTAATAATTGAGATATTTGAACTATCTAAAGTTAAAAATCTAATTAGTTAGTTTTCTATCAAAAACTAACTATTTTAAAGTAAGATGAGAAGGTAATATTTTTGTAATCATTAAATTTAAAAAAACCTAATTTGAAATTACCGTTAAACATACAAGACAAAAAAATGTAACTTTTATCATTATTTACATATTTTTCTGCTTATATTTTTAAAAAAAAAAATTTTGTAAAACTATTATTTTCTAAAAATAACAAATTGAAATATTTCTTTTTTTTAAAAAAAATTGATATTTGTGGAAAAAAAAATTATTTTATAATAAAATGATTCGATTTAAATATATAAAAATTATTTTTAAATTTGCAAAATAAAAATAATATCATTAGTTATTACTATTATAATTATTTAATAAGATAGATAATATAATTTATTTAATAGGAGAGATAATATAATTTATTTAATAAAAGATAATTAAATGTGTGCATAAAAAATTAACAAGTGGCATTATAACCTTAGAATGTGACAAGTGTCAAATTAAGATTTTTGTTTATTAGAATAGATAGATGTCTTTGTTCCCATAAAAAAGGAAAGAAATGGTTCAAAATTAAAAAATGATTTAATTGCAAAACTAAAGAAATTTAGTAAACCAAAATAAAAATTCACACAAATAAAAAAAACAAAACAGAAAGAATAAAAGATAAACTCAGTACCATAAGCAATGAACCAAACTTGATTACCAGAATAGCTAGTAAGGGTCTTTTTTTTAATCTTAACACACGTGTTTAAGATTCTGTAGTTTTATTTGGATGGTATTAAACGCATCGATCTTCCTTCATTTTTACGTGTTGAAGTCCGTTTTTTCAAGTTGTCACGTGCACACGTTACACATACACAAACATATATATTTAAAAAAAAAAAAAATACCATTCTCATAGGTGGCGTGCGATGAAAATTTAATTAAAAAAAGATATGAAACATTTGAACCATGTGAACTATTAAAGTATTTTTATTTTAGGAATCCTGCCAGTAGTCAAAGGTACATCAATGGAGATACTGTTCAGTATCTCCTTGGTTTGTTAATCAATATAAATGGTATTTTACAACTATAAAATAGAACACCAACAGTTACAACGGTAAGGTTTTGAAATTTGTTCATCATCAGGCAAATGATTCAAGAAGACTCGACGCCAGGAATCAACCGACCTGCAATCTTGGTGCTGTCTAAAAATGGAAAAGATGAGAGGTGGAATTAGTTAAGAAGAACATGAAAATAATAATATACATTTTAATTTTTAAACCAATTACCATCAACCATACTATCATTATATACTATATGTACTCATGTTTAACGCTCTGCATTATTTATTAGAAGTGCTTCTGGTCAACGACCTGCCTGGTCAGTTACATCCAGTACCATATAGGCTTCTCGTTTTGACATATTACCCAACCCGTGAAACCCATTGTCTCATTTGCCACCGTTAGGTGTCAACTATTAATTTCATATCTTTATGTCACGTTCAAAGATTACAGATGACTCTACATGTCAGTGCAACTTTACAGAGTATATATGTATGTTTGTTTGTTATTGAGAGTAAGCTTATGAGCTTACCCAAGGATGCAAATTCTGGTAAACTGACATAATCAGGACAATCACTATCTGCTACACAATCTCGAAACTGCAATAATATTAATACACCATAATTAGAAGCAATCAATCAGAAGTCGTTAGGATTAAGCAGGTTAAAATGATAATAAATAATATTAGTTTTGAGAATTGCAGGTTTATTATAAGAAAAATAGTTGCAAACCTTAAAATCTTTGGTAAAACACAAACGAACTTCTTCTAAAGCACCATTTAAGCAGATCAATTGAGGGGTTGTATGGAAAGCATTTTCAATAGCAGAAGTAATGCCACCTGATGGGTACTTTTCTGAATTTGAAGGTACATATCCAGCTTCAAAAAGAACTTCCTGAAAACAAGAGAAACTTAGATGTATAAATAAATGGTAAGAAAAATAATATTCTCTAATAATAAACATATAAAAAGATATGATGAAGAATATTTATAAATAAATATTTAGATGTGCTGATTTTTGGATGCTTTGTTATATTAACATATCACCTCAAAAGCAGTTAAAATGCAGTAATTTTTCAAAAAGAAATAAAAAGAAAAAAACTTACTGTGACATTATACTTGAAAAACAAATTAAGAGTTGTTATGAAATAGTTATATTCGTCGCCTGTAACTGAGGATGAACATGTACCATGTTTCTCTGCATATAAATTGTAGCAAGTAAAGCATTAAAATAAAGAAAAGGGTGAAAGAATGCCATTTCTCAACTCCTTTGCCAAAGCAATAATCTTCTAGAAGCATAATATGAAATCAAATTTAAAGAATCAAAAATACAATTATTGTATTAGTAGATTTATGGAAGTACTGCACAAGAAGGAAGATGCTTACCCCACTGATGATACGTGATCCAATCAAGCATGAGAAAATAAGGGAAAGTCTAGTTAGTTTCTTATTTTAGTTATGATCAGTTGATAAAATTTAACTATATCATAGCTAAAATTCACCTCATGAGCCCAAAACAGTCCCTTTGAGTTATGGCATGTTGATGATTTGCTGCAACTTAGTGTCGGCCAATACTTGTCCAAAACATCAAGCAATGTTGAAATCTACAGAATGGAACAACAATAATAATGTTAACATGTTAAACAAAATCCGAAGAAATGTTTATGGATAGCAAGACAGCAAACACAAATGATACTTTAAATAGAAGTGGTTATATGAAACAGCTTGATGGATGAATAATAGAAAACTCAACAAATATAGTATTACAGTAATACAATACCTCTGTTTCATCAAACGCAGGACCAGAACAACATGATGGCCATGATCCATCATTGTAATCGGGCCATAGTCCGTCTACAGCACAAGATAATAATCAGCATGAGGTTACCCGCATGTTTGTTATATGAAGAAAAATATAAAAGTTGACATAAAAAACTCACGGATCGTGAATTCTGATGGAGAATTTGCTCTGGAAAACGTTAGAAAGAAGTATGGAATTAGTTTTTCACCATCTTAGTCCTTAATTATATAGAAGAACTCAACTTTGTGAAAATAATTAACAATGTAAAAATATCTATTTGTTATAGATAGATGAACATAAAGTTCATAAGATTATGTGCTCAAACATCTGAAGTTCTACTTGCTGATCAATCTTTTGGGGATGATGTGTTGGGTTCCTCTTCATCTCATCTCGTCTTCTATTGCTGAGGGGAGGAACAAATGGCATCATTTTATTGTTTGTGTTTGTTTTGTGATTCTCTGCTTGAGTCAATGTACTTTTAATGTTTGTATGTGGTTTAGTAGATGTAATAGGGATGTTAGATATACCCCTTTTTTGTATAGTTGGGGTGACGGGTTCAAATTTATCCCGTCTATTTTTTGGGTGCCCAAGCGTTGTTTTGTGCTTGAGGCCGTCTTACGAGGGTATGCCCTCTTGAGCTTGTAATTGGTTTTCTTGGTTGGTATATATTTTTCCGGGCAAAAGCCCTTTATCCAAAAAAAAAAAAAAAACATCTGAATTTCCATATTCATTCTCCAAATCATCAAACAACAGTTAACATGAGAATCCCACTAAAATTTAGAAATATTGGCTAGAATAACTAGCATCTATTCAAAGCCACACCCACAAAACTGTAACTAGCCCTATTGTCTAACAGATTGTTTTCAAGTAGTGATTATCATCACTGTTTCAATTGGTTCTTCAATGCACTCCCACCACATTGAAGAACTTGGTTTAAAAGGGCACACTAGATGCACGAGGCAAACTGAAAAGCACCTCAAGTTCCTTGAGGCAGCACCTCATGTACTTTTGGTTCAAAATTTGTTAATGTTGGTCAAAATGAAGGTTTGTAGGATCTTATATGTAAAAACAACCAAAAGACTCCATAAATGTGCTAATTTGTACAACAAACAAGAGAGATGTAGTTTTCGATTGTAAACAAAGCTTATTATTTATGCACAGATCAACAACTCCTCGCGTATGTGATGCAAGCGCTTCGCGCCTCAACTTTTGGAATCTAAACGCCTCTAGAACCGCCATGTAATTTTTATTTTATTTTTTTAAGCCAAATAGAAGATCTAACACCTCCTCAACAACAAGAAGAAGAAGAAGCACCAGTGTAATCCCACTTAAGATCTAACACCTCAAAAACATCTTAATTGTAACCTATGATGAATAGCTTTCAGAAATCAGATAAAGGATCCCACTTTCTACCCCACAGCAAATAAACCCTATAAGGTCATCTACTTGTCATACAAGGTCGAGTACTCTTAACAAAATCGAATCCAGTAACACAAATCATCGTTTGGTTTCTGAAAATTGTATTCAATAAACAGACAGTATATTGACATTGATCTAATATCCAGAAAAGTCAACAGTAAAGAACAATGAAAACAATCGATTAAATGATTAATTACCCTCGGCAACAGCCACTTTGAGCACAGCATTTCGTCGATTTCGAGCAGTAAGTTGGAGGCCATTGAACAGCCAACGCGAAGTAATCAAACTCCCTTTGTTCAGCGACGGTCGACATCAGTTCAATTGCTCTTCCGTCTCCGCCGCTGTCTCCGGTGACCTCTACGGCGGCGAACAAAAGTGATAGGAGGATGACAACTGTCGGAATTGAATCCATTGTTGTTGTTTGATGACCTAATTTTCTGTTGCTTGATCCTAGATGAAGAAGGTCGTTGGTAGTTATGTAAGCAGCAAGATATAGAGATAAAAGGGTTTATTCGGATGAAATCAAATGAAGATTCTGTTTAACAGGTAATTAACGTAACTTCAACTCAGTTCTAGATTCTTTAAATTGTGTACTCAGTAATTAACGTAACTTATGTACAAGTCGTGATGCATGTGTGAGTATTACCCAATCATCGTACTCAGTATATCCCATTAGCAAAGCTAAGGTAGGGTATGAGTAGAGATAGCTTTACATTTATCCAGTGAAGAATAGAGAGACTGCTTTCAATGAGACCCGCGACTCATGATGTATGACTAACCGATAAGCGCAATTGTTTTAACGTTATTTTCACAAAAAACAAAGTAAAATAACATTAAAATTAGTGCAACTTTACTTTTGTCTCTTAAGGGTCGACAGCCCGACACACACACACACATATATATATATATATATGTATATAGGGGAAAGATCAAATAAAAAGTATATTTTGCCTAAGAAGGCTAAGAAGGATTTTTAAAATCTCCAAAACCGACCCAAACGAACTCCGATTGAACTCATTTCGATGGCATTGGAACCGTCTCATCGAACCTTACAATATTAGATTTTAAGTTTTCGTTGTAACAACTAGATTTAGATTTTGGGTTTTAGGGCTTGGTTTTTAGCTTTTAAGTTGTATCTTTATGTTAAAGATTTGTTTTTAAAGTTTTGGTTTTAGTATTAGGGTTTATTGTTTACGATTTAAGGTTTGGGTTTTAGGGTTCGACAAGCCGGTTCCAATGATGCAAAAATTAATTCAATCGGGGTTTGTTTGAGTCGGTTTTCAAGTTTTTAAAATCCTTCTTAGCCTTCTTAGGCAAAATAGACTTTTTAGGAGAACCTTCCCCTATGTATATATATATTATACGCGCGCACCACAAACGAGGCTCCGAGTATTACTCCATATATCCTATAAAAAACATCGTATCAAAATCAAATCATGCAGGTTTTTAATTTAAATTTTTAGCATTTGAAAGACATTTTAAATCTACTTTTAATATTACTGACTCGAATGGTTAACAATTCATAAAAAGAGACCCATCATAACAACTTCGAATACCCTAAAAACATTTAATTTGTGCATAACAAAATCTATTTTGTGAGACAATTATTTTGATGATATGTTGTTTTAGAAATCTTGTTGTGTATGTCCTTCTACTCAAATGGGATATTGATATAACTCCACATTCTAATTCGAAAAGCTAATATAATAATAGTTAGGGCTTTAGGGGTTGTTTTTTAGTTGTCTTTAAGAGGCTACCTTTTAATGATTCATATTCTCTAAATGATTAATAAGTAACCTTAAGTCTGAATGATTAATAAGCTATTTCTTAATGTTACGTCTTAATCATTCCAAATTAAAGGTATCTCTTAATCATAAACTATTAAGAGAGAATCTTTTGATAATCATTAAAAGTCTACCAAAAACCCCTTGCATATTATACAGCTTTTTTTATTTATAAATATGGTTCTAATGTTTTTCTCTTTGAAAATATCTTTTCGGGTTTAAATGGCTATATCGTACCAAATTTATTTATGATAACTTCGTAGATAGTTATAAGACTTGTCTTATGTTAGCTTTACCCAAATATTTGGCATAGATTATACTTTTACATTTAGTCGAGTAGTTAAAGCCTCGACTAATCGTATTTTCTTGTTTAATCTAGTATTAATAGATGAACTTTGCATCAACTTGACGTAATTTTTTTTCCTTAAATGGTAACATTTTGAAACCATTTTTATGGATCAACCTCCAAGTTTTGTTGATCTGAAATTCCCATCCCATGCATGTTGTCAAGAGGCTTTTTATGGCTTATAACAAGCACTTCGTTCTTTGTTTCAATGACTTAGCATGTTTTTTGTTTAGGAATTATTTTTTTTTTCTTAGCAGGGCTAACACATCAATATATGTCTTCAAACATGCTTGTTGCCCAGTGGAGGAGATTGACTCTACAAGGGGCGAACTCAACACGTATTAAATTTTCGGACGAAAAACGCATAAAATTACACTACGAAGCGAAAAAGCATGCCCCCGACCCTAATTATCATGCGCCAATGTTCTAGTCTGTTTGCTTTGTAGCATATGTTGATGATGCCATATTAACTAGTGATAATGATGAAGTTATTAACACTTTTTTCTTCAAACTTAACAATGAGTTTGATATTAAAAAAATGGGTCGCCTTAGTATATTTATTTAGCAGCTAAATTACACCAAAATAGTTGTGTGTAGTCTTTTGAAAACCATATTTATTTTAATTAAGCTTTAACAAATCACCGTTTTTGGTTTTTAAAACAAAAAATAGCCTAAAACACATGTTACATAAGTTTACAAATTTGTATTCAACTCTCCATCTTTGTATTCAAAACACGTCTCTTTGATAATCTTTTAACTTTATAATCATTTGGTGTTGATTAAAACATCATATCACTTAAAACTTCATTTTAAGTCAAAATAGTTCAAATTTTATCAAAAACTCACCAAACACATCTTATTTTGTGCTACATTTAACAACCATGTTATTCTACTCCTAAACTACACCCAATATTTCTCCTTTTGCTTGGATTTGAACTATACCTGGCAAAAATTGCCCATATGTATTAAGTTGGGCTAATATGGACACAATATTTAATGACATGGGTTATTATGGGTTAGTAAATATTATTAAGAGGGTTAGAATGGGTAGAATTAAAAGTTAAAACATAACCTCACGGGTCAGGATGGGCCATTGTTTACGGTGACACCCATCTGGATACTCCCATTCTAGTCCAAAAACCCTAAATCAAGTCTGATAAGCGCTAGAGGCTAGAGTTGGCTAGCGATTCAAAGTCTCAAGGTCGATTTCACTCTGCTCCTAGATTCAAAGGCTAGAGGCTCAATTATGGATTCTCCCAACGTTAGAAACCATCCGATTCAAAGTCTCAAACCTTAATTTTCTCAGGTTCTCGTCGGTCGTCATACACCCCTCAATCGCAACTTTGCAAGAAACTATGAATCGTTTTGGGTCGTCCTGTCACTCTTGATTCTCGATTTCTACACGACAATCTCTGCCACTTTTGTGTACCACCGTTAATTGCAACTGAGGTAATGATCTTGGTTTCTGTTTTGATTATATATCTTCACTGTATCAACGATAACAAAATGGTTTCTGTTTTTTATTAGTTGGGTTACTTTTTAACACGACCCGTTTTGACCCGTGTCTTTTTTGAGAGAACCCGTTCTGACCGAACCAAAATGGTTATTTATATAAAATGACACATCTTAACCCGAACCCATCCTGACCTGAACCCATTCGGACACGTAACCCAACCCGCTCATCTTGTCAGCTCTAATTTGAACCCAAGGCCTTCTTTCTAAGAGGCAATGTCTCTACCAAGTGGGCTAGTCCCACATTAGATATTTTATAATTGCAATAAAGTAATAAACACAATTTAACATACAATCTATCTATACTAATAAATAAAAATTTTTGTGGACACTTGTCACAATTCTAAGCCACATATATTTTGGTTTTCCCGCTTCTCTCTCTCCTATTTAATTCTCTATTTATTGTGTAGTTAGGAATTAGGAATTAAGGATAATGAATTATAATATGTATAATAATTAATATATTATGAATTAATTACATTAAGAATGAAATTAATTTTGAAGTTTTTAAGTAAAGTTATTTTTTATTTAACAACTTCTATTTAGTTCTCTAAATATAATCGAATTCAAATGATATTTCTTAAAATATTTACAAAAAAAACATTAATGTTACTAATTGTTTTTTATAATTGCCAATAAAATTTTATAAACATTTTACATGATTGAATGATTTTAATGATAAAAATTATATTGTATTGAAATGTAAAAAGTAAGTAATTTTTAAAAATCCAAGTTGTATATATTAATATAAATTTTAGTTAAAGTTAATTTAAGTGTATTAAAAGAAGAATAAATATACTTTAATTAAATTATTTATGAATTACATTACATAAAAATATTAACACATTGGTGAAAAAAAATTAAAATAAAAACATAATTTATAATTATTACATCAAATAATTTCAATATATTTTGATGACTTTATGAATTAACAAATTATATTATATTTTATTCAACCTATGTAATAATGAGTTTAATAAAATTTTGCAATGTACATACTTTTTAATTACATAATTTTTTTGTCAATAGATATGTGTGTGTGTGTATAATATTATTTTTTCAACCCGTGTAATACACGGGATTTGAACCTAGTAAAGTAATAAACACAATTTGCAATGTTTTAATAATTGCAATATCCTCTAGGTAGGCCAAGGCCCAATATGCTAGGCTCAATCCAAAACACAATTTGCAATGTTTTAATAATTGCAATATCCTCTAGGTAGGCCAAGGCCCAATATGCTAGGCTCAATCCAAACATACCTAATTTGACAAGCTCTCAAATTGAAGTTGGCATGCTAGGGCATAGAATATTACAAGTTTGTTATTTTCCTTTCTAGCTCAATTCTCAATGCACATCAAGTATAATGTGAGGCCCAACCTGACTTAAGTGTTAGAGTGTTATAAAAGCCTATGGCTCCTAACAAGCGTTTATTGTGATTGCGTACGATAAACGGATCTAATGAAGAGAAATCAACAACGGTGAACATAAACATGGATAAGAGACATGGGTGTCTTTTCCTTTTTCTCTATCGAGTACTTGCACTAGTTGAATAAAAAAATATAATAAATAGTCGTCAATGATAGTTAAAACAATATAAAATAAATTTTTAATATAAAATATGAATACCATTCCGTATAATTTAATACTTTAAGTATTGAAATAATATTATTATTTTTTTAAACGCTAACTTTTTTAGTGTATTTTTCTTTAGACATTTTGATTTATATAATTGTTTTAAAAATATTATATTTTATACAATTTGTATTTTTAAAAGTGTGTTTTTATAATATTAGTATATTTTAATGTATTAAAAAATATTCTTTATTTAAAAATGTATAAAAAGTATACTTAATTTTTAATATTATTATTTAGTTGATTAGAAAAAACACAAAATGCCCAAATGAGTCTAAAACCTTCAAACGAATCCTAAATTCATCAAAAAACTCACTTATAAAGCCTAAACGAACCAAAATTACCTGTTATCCAGATTTTTTTATCTAATATTAGAACATAAATCAAATTTAAGTTACCAAATTGAAAGAAAAAAAATTCCAGTGATTTAATTGGAACAAAATCAAAAGTTAATTATATTTCTATAACATTTTTCCTTATTTTTATTAAAAAATAGCTTTAAAATTTGTCAGGAATAACTAATAAGGATTGCTTTTCGGGCTTTGTGATTGAGAAGGGCAGGTTTAAATGTTTAATTTGCCAGTTTGGATTTTGGAACAAAAATTCGCATACGGACGGGGGCAGACAATCGGGGCCATGTCGAAACTCAGATTTTGGGCCTACGATTCCTCAGGCCCATTAAACTAATTGGACCCAGGAAGTGGATTGTGAATTTGTGATGCAAACACGAATTTATATATATGCTAGTATCTTTAAGCATATTATCACATGATGTAATTTGTGTGGCACCAATACAAATTTCAAATGAATACCATCTTTAAATAAACAATTTTCATATCCTTATATATTTAAATTCACCAATTAAGATATAGAAATACTTGTGAAGTTTATAGATTTAATATTGCTATTAAATTTATAAAACTTGTGAAGTTTGATATTTAATAGAATAATTATTTAATATACTTAACCACTTTAATGTCACCCACACAACGAACGCAATGAAGTTCTTTAACATGTCGCATCACGTGATATTGCTTTTAACTTTCTTTATACTTTTCTATTATTTTAGTTTTTTTTAATTTGTATACCGCAACATACATGCATGATAGCGTTTTATATCTACGCTTCCTTTTTTATAACTAATCGGCTACGACTTCATATGATTTTCTTTTAGGTGTAGCACAAGCCATAATGCACAAGCTTTAATTGTACGTTCCTATTGTTAGACGTGTAGATAACTTTGCTTGTTGAAATAAAGTACAATGCAAATTGGTCAACTTTTGTAACATTTAATCCACAAGTGTTTCATTTCATTGAGTTGAATTAGGCCCATGAACTCGTATAACTTGGGTTGATAATTCATAACACGTTTATGACATGATTAACCATGTTTAAAAAAATAAATGATGTGATTTATACATTTTAAAAATAATATAATTATAATGCTAGGCTTTATCATTTATCTTTCTTTGAACATAAAACACATACAAAAATATTGACATGATATATAAAGAAGTTAAACGAGTCATTTCATGTGTAATATATATAATAATCATGACATCTCTGTCATGTTAAACATAATTAGATTTATTTTGTTTGCCCAACATAAAAGTGCCAACCATGTATAATTTTGTGTTTGGCATGTTTCGGTATTTATTGATCAAAAGCAAAATTGCTCACTCCCTATTTACCTCTTTTCATATATATATATATATATATATACACATATTCTAATATATAAAGACACATAAAATGTTCTTAAAGCATATTAAAATTGGTTTTTAGTCTTTCTCTTCTATTAAATATTTATATAACATTTTTTAAAATTTTAATTTCGGTCATCTTTCTTATAGTAAATAGTAATGATTTTATTTAATTTGGTAAAAAATAATATGATTATATTATAAGTTATATCAAAATTTAAAATTAACTTTAAAACTTATTTATTTAACTCGTGTAATACATAGGTTTTAACCTAATTTTGAAATATTTTTGAGATTTTGAATTTTCTTTGAAGTAAAAACGTGAGCTCATACATTCGTAGTTATTTTTTGAATGGCTTGGAATATAGGCTCTCAAGGCGTGATTTCAATTGTCACTTCGTATTTGACGCTTTGAGACATACACTTAAGCCTACCATAAGAAGAATTTTACAACTAGATAATTCGATCAACAATATGTCTGGGTCTGAATTCAAACCAAAACCATCCATAAAGAACTCAAAAATGATAAATCCTATACTTGAAGCTCGTAGATAATTATGGGAATTTACGATAACTTTCCCAATTTTAGAGAGAAAGCTTGCATAGTTGCAATGTCTTGGTCGTTTGACTTGTAAGCACATACAATTGTCACATGAATTTATCATTTTTCTCTTTACCTCCTCAATAGTGCATGAACAAACAAAAGTAAGAAGTTACGTCTTAAAAAATGTTCTTTTTTTTTTCCTCTTATTTTTCTTTTAATTTTCAATTGAAATTATCTCTTTAATATTGTCTATTTCCTAAAAAAAGGAGGGGACAAGTAATAAAACAAGCACCAAAGGGCATTTGTCCCAATGGTATCAAGGTGTGGTTAAGGTGTCCTTCCTAAAGTAGGTTGAGGGTTCTAGTTCCATAGTGGACAAAAGGTGGAAAAAATTTGCTGTTCAAAAAAAAAAAAAAAGTAATAAAACAAGCTGTGAATTAGATTTTGTTAATTATGTCTTGTTTATTGGCTTTCTCAAATATCTAGATGTGAAATAATAAACTTGCCTACTTTTTCTTGTTTTATGGTCACGAACTTTGTTTTGTTCTGGCAGGCAAACATGTCGGATATCTTTTTCGAGGTTTTGTATTTAAATTTTGCTCTATTTGTTTACTTCTTTGTTAACGATGAAATCGCCCATTTTTGAGATTTCGAATAAGAATAGTCTCTTTTAATCTCTAAAATAATTTTTTTCCCACTTATCGTATTTTTATAATAATAATTTCACAAGACATTTTTTATAATCTAAATATTTCATAATTATATCTTATATTAACTTATAATAATACTAATATTATTATTTATTTTTTAATATTTAAAATAGTTTTTAAATAAAATCAAAAATCAAAACTTTTTATTAAAGAACATACTTTAAAAAAAATTAAAATATGAAAGTTTTCTAAAAATCAGATTTTTTGAATGAACAAATATCAGATTTTTTGAATGAACAGAAAAATTTTAAATCTCTATTTTTAGAATTTTCTTTTTCTAAAAAACAAGTTTTTTTCAAAAAAACAAGTTTTCACAAAAAACAAATTTTATAATAGAATGAAATAAAATATAAAACAGAGATTTCAAACAATAAGATTTTTATAAATAAATAACGTTTTTAAAACGAAATGCCTAATAATAAATACTTTAAAAAACCCAAAGTTACAAAAATGATAGTGAAAAGTAAACTTTTGGTCCTTTATGCTTAATGAAAATTTTAAATTATGACATAATTAAAAAAATTGCACCTTTTCTTTAGTTATTAAAAATTTTAATTATTGTTTTATTCTTAAAGTACTTATTAATACGTAAATTAATCAATTTACACTAAAATATCGTTTTATAAATACTAAATATTTATTAATAACTTGTTTATATTTATATTAAATCCGTGTAATACATGGGGTAATATTCTAGTTAAAAACTATAGGAAAGCAGATTATTTATTATTAAAATTAACAATATTGCTCTTTTTGTTATTCTAAGAAATACACCTTTATAATACCACATACAAATCCAATGAAAAATAAATATAAAAAATATAATTTTATATGAACAAAAGTGATTCAAACCGGTTCTAAACACTCTTTATAGCATTCTTGGCAGCTAGACTTCAAGCAAACAAAGTGTTAACATTGTGGACACGACGTCTAATAGCCCAAGTCAAGCATACCAAGATTTTGTTCGTCTTTTCCTCTGATGGGTTGCCCATCAAGGAATTCACAGTTTTGTTTATACCCGACGAATTGGTTGCCCAGGCAACATGTGTTTTGACGGGATGATATCCACCTCCTTATAAAGAACGTTTCGTTCTTTGTCCCAACCGACGTGAGATATTACAATCTATCCTATTTACAGAGCCCACGTCCTCACTGGAGCATCAGTCCAGTCCCTAGCTCTGATACCTTCTGAAACATCTCAAGTTACATGTACTAAAATATTGTTCAATTAGCCTAGATGGGTTGCCCATCCAGGAATTCACAGACAAAATGCGTCTTTATAAAAAACTATATTAGCACCACGCGTATTACACGAGCTGAATGAAAAAAATATAATAAATAATCATTGATGAAAATTTAGATAATATAAGAAATTATTTTAATATAAAATATTACTACAATTTTATATAATTTAACAATTTAAGTAAAAATAATTTATATTATTTCTTTTAAAAAAATTTTAGAGCTTGTTTATTTAAGGGAAACATTGTTTTAATTAAAATACTATTTCAAAAAATTGTTTATTTTATAATAAGTTAGATATTTAAAAAGTGTTTTTTAATATTAATCTATTTTTAATGTATTAAAAAAATATTTTTCTTAGTTTAAAAATGTATAACAAAGTACTTAATATTTAACATTATTATTTAATATGAGGTGTGTATTTATTATGAGAGAGAGCCGGAAATCAAAGTTGAGGTACTCTAGGATCGCGTCATGTGTCTATAAAAACTTTAATTTATTAGAATAGATAGATGTATCCACCTTCTTATAAAGAATGTTTCGTTCTCCTTTCAATCAATGTGGGATATTACACGGCATATATTCAATACATTTCACTCAAAAAGATTCCAGATCTTCATTTTAAAATGAACGCATTTGTCAAAAGCACACCAAATAAAAATGAAAATTTTTGTTTTTATTTGTAATGTACATAAAATTAAGAGTAAATTACTGATTGTGTCTTTTAAAAATGTAGCAATTTGCTGGTTTCGTCCTTTAATTAAATTCAAAAATTACTAAGGCGTCCCTATTTTGAAAATTTTGTAGTGATTTTGTCATTTGTCACTAACCCCGTTAAGTTATTCCGTTAAAACTCTCATGTCTCAGGGCCTAGTCACATGAGGGGTAAAATGGTCAAATCGTTGCCCTCTCCTTCCAAATCTAGGGTTTTCAAATCTCATAATTGAAACCACCATAATTAAGGGTTAAACCAAGTCCAAAACCGCCGCCGAT
This sequence comes from Mikania micrantha, assembly GCA_009363875.1. Lineage (NCBI taxonomy): Eukaryota > Viridiplantae > Streptophyta > Magnoliopsida > Asterales > Asteraceae > Mikania > Mikania micrantha. The sequence continues at coordinate 69,411,086 of CM018684.1, forward strand.
GTATACATCTACCGGCAACAACCTTCCTCCGGAGAGCACCAAAGCATTACTCCGTTTCTTGCCAGTGAAATCTCTAGGTCGCTTAAAGTCGGTTTCAAAGACATGGAACTAACTAATTTCAGATCCCCTATTCACGTGAGGGGTAATTCAGTTTCAAATCGGTGACGATTTAACCGCAATCAAACCACTAATTTGATTCTCGTTACTAATACAAAATCTCTATTCACAATCGAACTCCGCCCGTGTCTCAACAGAGACGATATATCTGCAAACGCAAAAGAAATAAGTTTACGATCACCTACGATCCGGTGGGAACATATCTTGGTATCCTGCAACGGACTCGTTTTAGCAACAGCCGAAAATGATGCAATCTTCATAAGAAATCCAACCACACAAGAGCTCTGCAATTTCAGATTTGAAAACCCTAGATGTAGAAGGAGAAGGTGACGATTTGACCATTTTACCCCTCATGTGACTGGGGCATGAGAGTTTTAACGGAATAACTTAACGGGGTTAGTGACAAATGACAAAATCAATGCAAAATTTTCAAAATAGAGACACCTCTTGTAATTTTTGAATTTAAAGAACGAAACCAAGAAATTGTTACATTTTTAAAAGACACAATTAGTAATTATTCTAAAATTAAACTCCAATTTAAATGGATTTAGTGGCAAATTAAAACTATCATTTCGATTCTTGATATAGAACAACCAAGCTTTAAATGAGAAACCATAACTGCACCTGATCTGGAGCAGCAACAACTGACCAGCTATTGACAAGAAATTGCTACCGAGCCACTACGCTACATTATTAAGACCATGGGGTATGTCACTTAGTTCCAACCACTTCACGTAGGCATCACCACAGCCACCCACTCCACCATTTATGGTTGAAATGTCCCTTGGTTGGTTGATGATGTCATTTTTTTTAAATTAGAAAAACTAGATATAATTAACCACAAATTAAAAAATTACATAAAATTATAAATAAACATTACAAATTAATAAAAAAATAGTTAATTATCTCTATATTTATTTCGAATTTTTTTCCTTCTCCCGCTCGGCAATTTCACGGTCGATCCCGGCTAAGTGGTCGGTGTTGGTGAATAGAAATTGTAGCTCTACCAAACGTTGACGTTCCCGTTTTAATACGTTAAAGTCACCGATTCGTTGAGATAAGTTTTCCATTCCTTGGGTATAATCCGAGATTGGTTGAGATGAAGAGTCTCGTCTCGCCCTTGCTCGGTCGGCCTTTGCGCGATATCTCCCAATCGGACGGGTCAAATCCTCTATCTCGTAGTCTTTTTCTTCTACATCGAGCTCATTTAGATTTATTTGAAGTATTTTTTTTTTGAGTGGGAGGATTTTTGTGTGTTGAATGTGGTTTATATAGGAATTTTTTTTAAGCTGGCAATGGTCGAAAATGGCCAACGGTCAAAAATTGGGACGTTGGCAACGGTCGAGAAGGAAGGGAGAGGCGTGGTTGTGGCGGTGTTCCACCGGATGTTCACGCCCACCCACGCCTCTCCCACCCGGCATACCGCATGGTCTAACAATGCACCAATCTATTTCCATATCCAGTGGTGGATTCATGAATTTTTTCAGTTAGTTCACTATTTTTGAACATTTCAATTAAATAGAACCGGACAAAAAAAATCGGGTCGGGTTGGCGGTTTGGATCTTGTAATGTTAATCACGTAATTACAGTGCATATATTAAGTCAATGATTAAAATTAGAAAACATTGTCATTAAAGAGTTCGAAGGAACAGAGTGGACCTTCGTTTAAGATTTCTGAGCTTTAGATCAAGAAGGAGTCAAGGAGGTCACATGCCCCTTGCGGGTGCAAGGTGGTTGTCCTGCTAGCTAGTCAGCAGGCATGGGTCAAGGGGGCAACACCTCTTATAATGTTCAGGTCAACGCCTCGAAACCTAAACGAAATTTGCTAGGTTTATACGATCAAAATTAACTTGAGCTGATGATTTAATCATCAATAACTACTATTTTGCTTGCTAAGTTTATATGACCGGAAAATGATTTTAACACGATCATACAGAAATGTAAGCATTGGTTATCGAGATTTTTCCTAACAAAGAGCAATTATCTCAATCAAGTTGACAAATTGCTGTGAAAATTAAATTAAGGATTCACTCTTAAAATTCTTTATGGGTTCACCTTACCTTTGGGGCAAAATCGTACTCAGGATTCACCCCTAAAATATTAATGGGTTCACCCTATTGTTTAACTCTTTTGAATTTTTTTTCTACTAACGAGTCGAAGCGTAGTGGATTCCTGTGAACCCACAATATTGAGCCTAGATCCGCCCATGTCCATATCCACAATAGTTGTTACATATGTAAAATACTATGTGTAGGATTAATTTTGATTGAGACGAATCAAATGAGTTTTAGTATTTTAGCATCTGTTTAAACAAGTATATGAGCCTTGTTAATTATTGAGTCAAAAAAGACATAAGTTATGTTGCTAGGTGTAATGAGTCACATGTTTAGAAGTTAGTAGGTTATTGGTTATGTTTTATATTTATGTATGTATCTGCAATGAATGAATATGTGAGAATCTACGCAAACTTCATGTTCGTGAATGTTTGTATATGATTTGGGCCCTCAACCAATACTATAGTCGTGGATGTACATAAAAAAAAAGATCTTCATCGCTACTGTTATGCAACTCACGATAGTCGACATACTAGCCGATAGCAATTGTGAATGCCACAAATATTAGGCGTTACTCACCGACCGGTTACACGATCAACATAAGGGAGGTAATCACGTGACCCAGAGAAAATTAGGTGATGCTGGACTTCTAAACCCCAAACCTCAATTATAGATTCTTATCATTTATCACTACATCACAATCACGAGGAGAATAGTAATTGAGGCAAAACTATCACTTGTTGAGCCTAAGTAGCAGCTAGTTGCTGCCTAGAGATCAGGACCACTTACTATCGAGAAGCACGTTAGAGTGTCCGGTGTGTCGGGTGAGTGGGGGGCTAGGCGTGAGTGGGGCAACGACACTTTCAACCGTTGGAAGCTAATTCGACCGTGGGGGGCTGGGCGTGAGTGGGGCAAGAGGCATTTTCACCACTTTTGTTAGAGTTAGTGGTTGTGATGGGCGCCTACGTGGCGTATATATGAAGTGGTTGGACCAAGGGGCATACCGCATGGTCCTTGGTCCAGATGTTTTTCACTAATTTTCGAAACATAAAAGGTTAACCCTATTTAATTGGATAGAAATTTGTCTTTGTACATATCGTGCTTATTTTACAATCTAATTTTTATTTTCTCAAAATTAACAACTGAAACTTTGAACACAATTCACTCGTTTTTTTTTTAAGTCTACAATTCAGATTTAATGAAATTTAATAAATTTTATACAACTTTGGCACTTTGTACGAAATAAAATATATTTTTGGCTTTTATGTTTGATTGGACGTGTCATTGAACATTATAGGACCCTATGCCTTTAAACAGTAACGTATCTGTTTCAAAAGACAGCTTTTCTGACATTAAAAAAAGGTTAAATTAGAATATGATGCATGAGATTTTCATAGGCTATGTATGATGGTGTGTCATGGGAGCGTAATAGCGCCGGTCACGTCCTGGTGGCGCCCTTCTTTTATTACGCAGGGGTCTGAAGTGGGCGTGAGGATAACAGACATGAGGGGTATTACGGGGTGAAAGAAAATAAAGGGGAAAAATGGGGTGATGACATGGAGTGATAGGAAAGTGATTAAGGAGTGATGATAGCATGTGTAAAGATAATGTGAATTGATAAGGGAGTGATGGTGTTGGTTGATTTTGTGACTCTTACGTGGAGTGATGGTGGGTGATGGATAACACATAGCCTTATTAAGTTTATAGATTAATTATATATTTTCAAACTTAAAACGTGTCTAACATTTTACGTGATTGACCAAATTATTCTGATCTAAAAATTATATGTTTTATAAGTGTTTAAATTTTATAACTATACGATTAATTTATAAAAATGCACGGATCGAAAATGAAATAATAACAAATCTCAAAAATCATCCCGATAATTTACTTAAGGTTTTAATTTATACATATCATCCCATCATCTATACAAAAACAAAATAATGTACCAATATCCTGACCTTAAAAATAGTAGGGTCAAAAGTCCAATGTTTTCATATTATACTCTGTTAAAATGTCTCACAACTTGAGACTTAATCGGAGTAAAGGTAAAAAATTTCGGCTAAAAAAACTTTGTTTAAAACGAGCTGAGTCTTAGCCACCGTTGGCTCGACTCAACTTTATATTCGTACACACACATATATATATTAGTTGTATTATTAAGTTTATATTTATTTTTAACTACACTTTTCACATGCACAATTTAGTTATTTTTATATAAAAATAACTATTTAAATAAATCTGCTTGATTGAATATAAATTATGTAATAAAATACTCGTTTAAGCTTGTAAGTTAGACTTTAGAACTTAATAATTGTCACACCCCCAATTTCTCACTCATGATGTCAGTCCACGTGGGTGTGACGTGGCCAGAATCACAGCTCAAGGTCATATAGAACAACTCTATATATGTTTTCAAGATACAAGTTCGTCATAAATGATAACAAAATAAGTTGTAATGGAAATACATTATCATAGCAGCGGAAATGTTATAAGTTTGATAAATGCAGCGGAAATACAATTGTTAAACACTACGATGTTTAATACATAACATAATTAAAATTGTTTGAAAGAAAGACATAAATAAATGCATGCGGGTCTTATGCTCAGTCCCCTAAGTGCTTTCCTTATCCTTGATCATGTCAGTTACCTGAGAATACATGTTTAAGAAAAAGTGTCAACACAAAGGTTGGTGAGTTCACAGGTTTTGATAAGCATGGGTAGTAGTTCAGAAATCATGTGTCATACTGTTTATTAAATGTTAGTCCCGAGCCCTAGGCTCCAAGTGTCAGTGCGTCACTACCGAAACTAGACTTGTTAGTCCTTGCCTCCGCTATGTCTCGTAATAACATAGCAAGATAGGTCGAGATTTCACGTGTTATGACCTCCAGTCAACATTTTCGCCACGCGGGGCTCGTCACACCCAAATAGATCTATTCAAACTCACCTCGTTGTTTATACATTAACGGTAAGACTTTGCGAGGGCTTAATTACGATACAACACTTATGTTTGTCTAATAAACCAGCATACACAATTTGTTTGTACAAGTTTAAATGTTTGACTCAGTTCAACAAGTATTCTCCCCCTATTTGAAAAGTTTATAAAAGAGTTAAAGAGGGGCCGTAAACTCACCTTAAAAGTGATCGGAAAGTAAATGCGTAAGCTCCTGTGTCGCAGAGTAGTCGGTCACCGGCTACCTATATCGTATACCGTACGTGAGTTTGTGTAAGTGACCGTGCTCGTGTTCGTGTTAGTGCTCGTGTTTGTGCTCAACAATCCTTGGTTGTTCATGTTTGTCCGTGTCGGTCCACAATGATCGTGTTTGCTCATGTTGGTCCACATTGACCGTTTTTGACCGTGTTTGACCAAAGTTGACCGTGTCAAGTCAACGATCCGTTGGTGAACCGTGTGACGGTTGTGAATCGTGTAGTAAATGTGTAATTGCTCGTTGTGTGCAAAACGCGCAAGTCGCGTCTATGGACACTTACTATTTATAGTAAGTTTCCATTTATGGAAAGTTCATAAAGCATATCGATTTTTATAGTTCTAGCATGCTCATTAGTCTTACGTGATCATGTTAACACATAGCACATCATCATACGGATTCACATAAGTCGTTTACATCATGTTAGCACACAAAAGTTTCCTAAAATGGAAAGTTTCCGTTTTTAGCATACATGATATCGGAAACCATCTAACTTAGCATCTAATCATCATGATTTAAAGGTTAATAATTCTTTTAGACTTTTTAAGATAAAAAGACTATTTAGTTGAATAAAATACTATTAGTTTTATTTTTTATATAAAAATTATATAATATTCAACAATCATTATTAATCAACACATCGACTTAAAAAAATATATAATTATTAAAAAAAAACAAAAACTGCATGCATGCATACTTTTATTAGTTCTAAAGACTAACCGAAATTAGAATTATTCAACCGATTTTACCGGCCTTGCACCGTTGTGCTTTTGGGCGAGGGATGGGTCGGGTTTTACCCATGGAATAGTGGCTGGTGGGCTAGTAACTCTGTCTGTCTGGACTAGTTGCCAGAAATTGGGCATTCTTTAGCCATTGGAGGTTACGTATAAAGTATCCGACAGTTGATTTGTTGGTCGTTAAAAAAAATATATTAAATAATAATTATAAAGATACCCTCCCCTAGCAGTCGTCACTTGATATAGAGAACGCTATCGTAAGTCATAATGGCTCGTCCTTTTATCTTTACAACAAATCTCCACAAACAATATTATGAACCAGAAAACATATTATAAAAACATAATCTATTTCTACTATGTTCAAATTAAATTAGTTAAACTTTGTTTTTTTTTAATTAGGTAACTTAAATTTGATCTATAATATTCTTATATATATAGTAGATAAAACATGAATAACATGTAATTTTGGTTAGTTTGAGCCTAATTTGGTGTATTCATTCATTCAAGGTTTATAAGTGAATTTTGGATTTGGGACATTGTAGAGCTTTTGATGCATTTTTGATCCATTTGTGCGTTTTGTGTGTTTTTTTTGTAATCAACTAAATATTTCTACAATTTTATTAAAAATTTTCCCAATTTTTTTACTTTTTAAAATTATTGCCATTTCTAAAAATATTTTGAATTTTTTTTCAAAATCCTTATTATAAAACGGACTACATTTTTGGTCATAAAAATAAAATAAAGAATATAAAAATATGTTATAAAGTATAAGATTATTCTTAATGAGGCAGTTGTTGGTAGGTGCCTTTTCTCCGCATAGTTGATTTTGAAAGTGACACTGAATTTATAAACCGATAAGGATTAAATCATGTAAATAATTCAGTAACGTTAATAAAGTTGTATGATTGGTTTTGGGCAATTTGAAACTTTGGTGCATAATTATGTTGTTATTTTTAAATGATACAAATTTTGAAATTAGCATAAACTAACATATACTATACATTCCATGATTTAAGATGTGGGACAAAGGGATTAATTGGAGGGGTAAAGGGAAAGCACTTCAATGATTTAGGCTTTTGTGAAAGGCAATAGTACATAACCACTAGTGCAATTTTTTATTTTAATAATAGTGATAGATAATTTAATTTTTAAGATTTGTTGTTATATTATAAAGTATAGTTGTGATTATGGTTGGTTGGTTGTGTAACATGTATAGTAACAACATTTTTTTTAATTGGTTAATTAAATTATATATAGAGATTGTATAATGTAAAAACATTATCTTAGATAGAAAACTATTAAACCTAATATATGTCGTCAGTTTGTAATATTAAAAATAAATGTGTTTTATATCAAAGTTGAATAAAAAACTAAGATATGAATAAACAAACCAATTTTAATGTAATTTAATTTGGATCTCATGTTTATTTTCAAGATTTTAAATTGACGGTTCAGATATGGTTTAAGAGTTTTTCTCTAATATCATGTTTCACATGATACAATCTATATATGTGTAGGAAAACTGAAAAAGATTGTAGAATTATATTTTCTTCATTTTTAAAAATAAGAATTTATTCATTGTATTTTATGCTTCAGTTCTTTGCAGAAGCAATTATCCAAAATAAACAAAATCAACACGTGGATTGAATCAACATACGTGTCTAAGTACGAGGATGATACACGTTAGTAAAAATTAAGTTTCAAGACTTGCACAATAATAAGTTAACCATAAAGATGCAAAAACAAAGAGTGATAGTGAAAGAAGAGGTAACATACATACGAAATTGGGTACACACCAAACTTATTAATAACTTGTCCCAATAGGAAACTCTTTTTTTTTTTTTTAATATGTTACTTATAAATGCAAAATATTAGGTCCCAGGCAAGTTTCAAAAGACATATAAAAGTTTTACATGTTACTTCTCAAATAAGACATCCAAAAAGGATGTGAAATCATAAAAACGGTTTAGATTACTTGGATCACAAAAGGTGATAATGCTCTAATCAACCAAACATCATTCCAACCCAAGATAGTGATCTACTTAGCTACTTCACATGAACTTTTACCTAATAAGTACCACAAGGTAAGATGATAGCTTAAAACTAAAAGACATATGAAGTTTAAATTCATCAAAGTAACACATGTTTATGTTTGACAAAATATGAACAAAAGAATTTTATAAATAGATTTTAGAGAGTATGATGGGTTTAAAAAAAGACGCATGATTTTACAACCTAATAAGCTGATTAAATGATAAAATCATTAAACAAAACATTTAGATAATATGGCATTTGGCTTGTCATAAACCTGCTTGAGTATATGATATCATACCTAAATATCATATGCTTAGGGGAGAAGGAGAGGAAACAACATTGTGAATATATAAAGTTTCTTGCTTATATGTAAGTATACATGTAAAACAACTTACGTGTATATAAGTATACAAGTAAACCAAAAGCATGGAAAAAAAATGATTAAGATTGTGATTATGTAAACATGCTTAAATAAATATGTGTAATCATACATCTAAATAGTTATATATGTAATAAACGATATTAGAAAAGAGAAATATATATATATATATATATATATATATATATATATATATATATATACCCTATTAGTTTAATATTCTAAGCGAAACCAAAAAACATATATTTAAATCATACTTGTCCAACATAATAACTTATAGACAGACATCTTTTGGTGCCAAACTGCCAACACATGTTACTTTATAAGACAAACCTCTCTTTAATTAATATAGATTTTGTGGACAAGACAAAAACAGTCATGTAAAATACCAATATAAACATGCTGCAATACAATATCAATTAATTGTTAAATATATATTGCAATGAATCTATAGCGTCCGCATATTCTTGATTTGGAGTATCTATTATTTTTAAATCAGCATGTTTAAATATTATGAATGACCAAAGGGCTTTGTCCTAGCGGTACCTTTGACTTTTCAAATAAAATGTCATGGATTCAAATCCCTCCTAAGGCGAAATAGGGGTCCTTGAGAGGTCAAGAGGTTTTCTGGTATGGTTTCCTCCTGGGGTGGTGGTGAAGTCTCAACGGAGGTCATGACAACTAGACATTAGTGACGTGATCTGAAAATCAGTGGTTCACACGTTGAGATTAAATGGCGTTAAAAAAAATAATATTATGAATGGATTTATAATCATTTCTGTTGTATTACGCAGTGAAGTAGTTGAAAACACCTTTCACCCTGAACACCTATAAAATATGTCCCTACCGTCGTATATTTGGGATTTTTTTTCGGTCCAACCGAAACCAATTTCAAACTCGACCCAAAAAAAACCTGAAAAAGATACAATGCAACTTGAGAAAAATAAAACAATACCTAAATTTTGTGTCAAAAAGTAGATGTAACAAAGCGATTAGGAGGTGTTACAAAAACTTTAGTTATTTACACACATTATTTTTGATCTAACAGATACCAACATTATACGCTTAGTGTAAGCTAGTCAAGTTGGATATGATATACTAACAAATATAGAGCCAATATTCTATATGTAGTCTATAAATCAATACGAGACGTATAAATCTTTTGACACATACGATAACCTAAAATTCAATTATATGGATGTTGCGATGGTGACCCCTCAAATAACGGATGAAGAAGCCTTAATATGTGACCAGTCATCGATGCGTACGCACCGTCATATATTGCATCGCGTTGGTGTCTGTGATTGTAACTAGCCTAAGTATCAGCTAAGTGCATGGCGTGCAAGTTTGTTTAGCCTCCTCGTTAAGAGGTTCTTGCATGTACGAAGGTTGACTCTAAAACCAAACTCCTAATTCCTTTGATAGACATAATAAGCTAGGTTTAACGTAAGGTAACTCATTCAAATCTAATAACATGTTCTCATTATAAGATTAAATATCAGGCTTTTCATTCAAATCTATCAGCTTTGGCAGCTTGTTCTTATAAGAAGATTGACGAAGAGACTCATTCTTAAATAATTGTGTGTTAGTATTTTGATGATAATCTTAAAACGATAAGTGATAAAACGATACACATGATTAGAATGATAGTCACAAAAAAAAAATTGTCCCAAGAGTCAACGACATTCGTTAATGAATACAATTAAAATTAAACATATAACGAATATGCTATTTGGAGGCTTCGAATGTGAGAATATTCGTCCATTCAATATATGTTAAGTTTTGAGATAATTGTATCTCTTGTCAAATAATTTGATTATTTCAAATGAATGTAAAATTTGAAACATTATTTAGGTCGTATAGGGCTACTCTATGTATAGTGGTATACGTGGCATGCTTTGTTTGGTCCTGACTAAAGCAGTTATTTTTTGTACATGTGTTACATACATGATTGTAGAAGTCGCTAGGCGCTAGTCAGGCGGCGAGGTACCGCCTAGAGATTAATCAGGATTAATTGACGGTAGGCGGATTGGAATTTTTATATGTAATTTTACAAATATATATTATATATACACATTAATATCAATAGTTTGATATAATACTTTAAATAATTTTAAAAATAAACTTAAACATACTAAGTCAAGTAATTCAAAGTTCAAACTTAAACACCGAGTTCAAAGTTTAGAGACAAATTTCGATGTTAAGTGCCTGGATTCGATGTTTCAGAGGCATATTTAGGACTTTAGGTTGAGAAATGTTTAAATAATCATGAAGTTGGTCTCTTTTTACAAAAAAAAAAGTAAAAAAAAGGAAAAAAAATCTTACTAGGCCGTCTAGGCCCCGCTAACAAGTACAAAATCGGCGTTCGTCGGATGTGAACATTTGGTAATCTATACCGCTATACGACTGGAATGACACTATCTTAGACATATGACTCGGGTGATAACATACCCTTGTGAAACATGTCGACGACGCTTGCATATGTCTCGTAAAACCTAAAATTTATTGTGTATTGATATGGTTTAAAAGTAAAATAATTAGTAGCCATGTGCTCGATCTAAGGCTGGCAAAACGGGTCTTAACGGGATTAATGCAAATATAAACATGAAAATGACTTGTTTAACACTTGATCTGGTGATTTGAGTATGACAGTTCTATATTTTATGCAACAAAAAAAATAAATGATGAAGTCTAGCCTCTTAAGTTTTATTATTTTTAAAAAAGTAAAAAATCAAATAGTAATTTTTTTGCTAAACAGGTCTAATCATGTCTTAACAGGTACCCATTCTGCCAGCCCTAGCTCGATCGTTGTTAAAAAGTTGATAAATGTTACATATAATCCATATAAGTTTATAATTACTAAAAACAAAATGTCTTGTAGTATCAGGGGCATAATCAAGAGGGTCGAGGGGTCCTTTGATTCATCATTCAGTTTTTTTTACCATCCTCGTTAATGTAATCTTCTTTACTTCACACAGACATTACATAAACAACTATTATTATGATATTATCAACTCTCTTTGCATACATATGTGTAAAATTACCAAAATGTCCACTTTGACCAAATTTTTATACAAAATGTCCATTTGACTTTTCAAAAGCAAAAATGTCTATCCTCTTTACGGGCGCCGGCGCCTGTATACTTACGGGCGGCCGCCTGTGTAATCCCCAATCAGAGAGCGCCATGTGTCCTACACGGGCGCCCACGCCCCTTAAAAATGACAAACGCCCGTTTAAAAATTAAGTTGTCACGGGCGTCGGGCCCACACTGACACCTCTGTCACGGGCGTCCGCCCGTAAAAATAAATAATAAAAAAAAATAGTCTGTCATCTCACAGGCGCCCGAACCACCTACACAGGCGCCCGAACCTACCACACAGGCGCCCGAACCTACTTACGGGCGTCCAAGCTTTTTTTCTCGAAAGACGTGTTACAGGCGCCCGCCTGTAAGTTACAGGCGCCCGCCTGTATCAAACAGGCGTCCGCCTGTAAGGTTTTTTTTTTTTTTTAAATCCCTAATATGCTAAAATACAAAATGTGATGTAGAGATGTACAAACAAAAATACTTTAATAGAGGTTTGTATAAATTAATTGTATGTCTCACAAGTTTATTTATAACGTATGAATGTCAATAAGAACTACAAATTTATCAAATATAACGACAAACAATAATTCTGAAATAATGGTGTAATTTCATATACATGTATGATGGGAGAAAGACATGATGTCGTACAATTAAGTTTGCCGTTAATGGTGTAATTTCATATACATGTATGATGGGAAAATACACCATTATTTCAGGATTATTGTTTGCCGTTATGTTTGATAAATTTGTAGTTCTTATTGACATTCATACGTTATAGATATAAACTTGTGAGACATACAATTAATTTATACAAACCTCTATTAAAGTATTTTTGTTTGTACATCTATACATCACATTTTGTATTTTAGCATATTAGGGATTTAAAAAAAAAAAAAAAACCTTACTGCGGGCGCCTGTAACACGTCTTTCGAGAAAAAAAGCTTGGACGCCCGTAAGTAGGTTCGGGCGCCTGTGTGGTAGGTTCGGGCGCCTGTGTAGGTGGTCCGGACGCCTGTGAGATGACAGACTATTTTTTTTTATTTTTTATTTTTACGGGCGGACGCCCGTGACATAGGTGTCAGTGTGGGCCCGACGCCCGTGACAACTTAATTTTTAAACGGACGTTTGTCATTTTTAAGGGGCGTGGGCGCCCGTGTAGGACACATGGCGCTCTCTGATTGGGGATTACACAGGCGGCCGCCCGTAAGTATACAGGCGCCGGCGCCCGTAAAGAGGATGGATATTTTTGCTTTTGAAAAGTCAAATGGACATTTTGTGTAAAAATTTGGTCAATGTGGACATTTTGGTAATTTTCCGTAATTATTAACCCTTCTTATTTACCCTTTCACTTCTCCTCTCACATCCGTGACGGGCTAACGTTGTTGCTGTCCTTCCGTCGTCATGCCGGCTTTGTAGGGGTGGGAAGGACGTGACCAGGGCGTGAGACACCCGTCATCCGGTAAATCGGTTATCACACTCCACTACACACTCTTATGTATGAGAAATTGATTTCCCAAGTGTGAATTTGGTCCGTTTTCTTTGACTTTTGCCTTAAATTTCCGCTTGTGACTCCTGTGAATTACGTGATTTACGGTAATTTTGACCTTTACAGTTTTCTTTGCGTACGAATGTTTGACTCTTGTGTGAAAACAGAACAACTCAGTGGTCCCATTCAACATACGCACATATGATTAAGTTGTTGTATCAAATTTAATTTATTTATTTGTTTTATTATATATTTACTTTATTATATATTTACTTTCTGTTTAGCATATGTGTTTTTTCTTTTATTTTTTTCATCATTTTTATATATAACTTTATTAAAAATCACTAATTAAAAATAATTTATGTTACTTTCTGTTTAACAGTTTTGTAATAAAACAATGTTATATTATCTATATTTCTTATTACTAAAAGTTTGAAATACACGAAAGATATTATACTATGAATCAGTGCATCACCTATCAGTAAAATGATCAAATCGTGTTGATATTATATTATTGGGTTAAATAACAATTTTATTTGATAAAGTTTAATTTTGATTTTTTTGGTCCATTAATTTTATAGACAGTTTATGTGTGATAACTTTGCGTCTATGTGTTTTTATAATGCAAGAACAATTAACGTTTACATGTTAAAATCATGTAAACTTCTTTTGATTCACATGCCTTTGTATTTGAACAGTGATCAACATTGAAAGCATCGTGATCAACATTTCATCTGTTTCAAAAGAGTAAAAAGAAAAATTATACTCTAAGATTTCGAATTCCTATGTCAAAAACCAATGATTTTGTGATCGTTGACTAAAACCCTAACAGATGTCAAAATTCATGTAGTTTTTATTTTTTTAGTTCATGTATTATTCATTATCTTATCTTAGTTAACTAACGAAAAAATGGTGATGTTCACCATTTTTTTAATATACATCTTCCTAAACTAATAAAGAGTATATTTAGGGGATACTTGTCAATTTTTTAGCATCCCAAAATTTTCATTTTCCCGCCTATTACTTAACCCAAAACTAATTTTTACATGAATATTTTATACTCAATTAGAAACCCCTTATTTTAAGTTTTCAATAAATCAAACACAAACTCTAATTCTTGTATTAAGTGATTTTTACTTGTATGATTTTTCTTTCTAAAAGATTATCTCATTTTTTATTATATATACATTTAAAAATTATATGTTTTCTTACTATTCGACCCGTGTAATACACGAGATTATACGCTAGTATTATAATAAATGAGTATTTTTAGGGACATATGTCGCGTTCTGATGCAATCTGAAATCTTTTTTCCCGCTTCTCTCTCTTAATATATATTTATAATTTTTTTAATAATTAAATTATATAATTAAATATTGAAAATATATTATAATTTATTATAAATAATAAAAATATTTCAATTATACTTTATCTTAAATATAATTTTATAATTATTAAAAATCTATTATTATTTTATATTAATAAATTATATTTTGTTAATTATCCAACCCGTGTAATACACGAGATTTTAGACTCGTTAACTTATAAATAAAGTTTTCTAGAGACACTTGTCGTGTTTTTAGAGCACATTGATTTTGTTTTTCCGCATCTATCTTATTAAATATATATTATATTAAATATTAAAAATACTTTTAACACAATTTTTAATTAAAAATAAGACTTTTTTGATACATTAAAAATATTTTAATATTAAAAAAACACACTTTTGTAAAATACCAAATTATTATAAAATTTAGAATTTTAATAATAGTTTTACAAAACGAAATATTTAAAGAAACAAACTTTAAAAAATTAGTGTTCAAAAAAATAATATAATTATTTTATTATTTAAATTTATGAAATTATATTTAATCTTATTTTACATTAAAAAATCATCTTATATAGTTTAAATTTTTATTGGTAACTGTTAATTAACAATATTTTTTATTAATCTATGTAATACACGTGGTATTAACCTAGTACCAAATATATAAGAAAAACTCAATACATATGACTTATAATTAATAAACGAACTTAAAGAAACAAACATAAGTGAACGTTAATGAAGGAATATAAACAAACGTTCACAAATATAAATGAATAAACTAGAAATTTGTTCATTTTTGTTCGTTTCAATAAATGAACAAAAAAAAATTTTTGTTGATGTTTGATTATTTACTTATTAAACAAACTTTTTAACGAAGGGTTAACTGAACTTTCGGTTAACTTATAGGAGTAGGGCAAGTTCATCGATACTACTAAGTAAGTTATTGCGGGTTATATCTTATTGAGCGGATCTCAAACTTGTTTACGGTGGATTCGGCTTATTTAAACTATGGTTTTTTATAGGTAAAGGTGGAGTTTGATAAAAAATTATTTAAAATTAAAATTAGAGTTAAATGCAAAAATGATCCATGTGTTTATATCAAAAATGTCATTTTAGTCGCTAAATAAAATTTGTTGCCATTTCAATACTTTTTTTTTTTATTTTAGTTGTTGATATAGTCATTTTAGTTGCCATTTTAGGGACTATATAGGCAATTAAATTTCAAACACAAGGATTAAAATGACATTTTTGATATAAACATATTTTGGGATTTAACTCTTAAAATTTTGAGTCTTTCTTTGGATAAGGATTCGAGGCCACATGGTGTGAAAAGAATTTGACATTAAAAAAAAACAAGAAGAGAGAAATTTAAACTCTCTTTTTAAGTTTTAAAGACCAAGATGATTTATGTAGATTGTAGAACCATCAAGGTGGTTTTTTTATATGGAAAACCATAAAATTTCTTTTATTTTTGTTTTATTCGGCAAAAAAGTAGAGATACAAAAAAGCAATCTATGAGCATAAGGTTGATTTTATCACTTTAAAAAGACTAAAAGGGATAGATCCGTTATAACACATCAAAAAAAAAAAAGAAGGGATGAAAACTTATTATAGCAAGTTACTTTTTATCATACGAATTAAATAAAAAATAAATTAATAATCATTTATAAAATTTAAAAATTATAAAATAATGCTTTGTTATAATTGGGATTAAATTGCTTATAAATCTTTAAGTAATAATTAATAATATAATTTTTCAAGTTTTCTTTTAAAAATGGCACTTTTTACAAAAATATAAAACAATATTCGTATATTACATGAGTTAAATAAAAAAATATTAAATAACTAATAATAAGGCTTACAAATTATAAAATGATATTTTAAGATAAAGTATGATATACTTTATGTACAAATAAATAACCTGAGTGATAAAACAATAATATCATTTTTTTAACTTTTTTCAAAAGTTTATTTCTTAAACATTTTGTTAAAAAACTGTTTTTTAAAAAAAATGTTATTTTAATGAAAATCTAAGCTAATACGTACTGCATATATAACACATGTTGAATAAAAAAACACAATAACAAGAAAAAAGACATAAAGTCACAATAAAGAGAAAAAAACACCAAAACACGTTAGAAATACAAAGTGATACAAAACGTAATTTTATTAATAAAATTTCCGACTATATAAAAAAATCTCCCTTTTCTTGGTATAATGTTATTTAAAATAATATTATATGCAAAACTTATGATCGTTTAAAAAATGTTGGTGAACATGATAAAAAATCAAAAAAAGTGATCATGACTAAATAGTATTTTATCACCCTTTTTTATATAACTCGATTTCAACAATTAATTACAAAATCTAATGCGTTAAATAATAACTATACTTTTTACACTAAAAAATCTTTTTTATTTTATCCTCACTCTTGTTTAAAAATAAGGTGATAAAAACATTTACATTTAGAAAATGATAATCCCAAAAAAAGATTAAAATCAATGGCAATTTAATGATGATTCTTAATGTACCCAAAAAATAGTGTTTCAAAACTTACTTCTATCAATTTAACTAGTAAGTTTACCCGCGCGTTGCGGCGGTGTCGAAATACATAATCATTCGAATTTATAATGTTGAATGAAAACGCATTATACTTGGCTCAACTTGTTTCTGAATAAAATTAATGTCAACACGTAGAATAAATAAAAACATACATAAAACAACACACGAAACATATTTGATTTGATTTGGTCGTTTCTGTAAAAAGTTTACAACCAAACATTGATCAACTCGAACTTTTACTGACGCACACATATAACTAAACACTTAACAAAACAGTTTTTGTTTATTAGGAAAAAAATGATAAATTCAAAACTTTAGAAACTCTAGAGGTTAAAATGGTTAAATATATCAAAAAAAATAATAATAAAGTTGCGTTTATAGATAGAAAAGAGCATTATGCCCAATATGCGGTGACAAAATATGACCTAATAAAAGTAAATGACAAAAATATATAAAGGAAGTAAAATAAGAAATTAGTGTTTTTTTGAAGTTAATGAATGAAAATGATAAATTCAAAACTATAATAACTCTAGAGGTAAAATGGTTAAATATATATATAAAAAAGCATAAAGTTACATAATAGATAAAATAGAGCACTATGTCTAACACGTTGTGACGTAAACATTACCTAATAAAAGGAAACTAGTATACAGGACCCGCGCGTTGCGGCGGGGTCTGATATACTGACGTAAAAAAAACCAACAGAACATGAGGTTAAAATCGTGTACAATAAAATGCACGAAAATACCCTATACAAGATCTATAACGTAAGCTTTGAAACTAAGGGTTGAAGATTAAGAACTTATTTAATAGTAAAGAATGCGATTACAGAAGACTTAAAAAAAAGGTCGTGCGTAAATGTAGAATTTATAAATGATACAAATATTATAAAATTATTAAATGCAAATCATATATATATGTAGTATATATAATACTCATGGTTTATAAAATTATTAAATCTAAATCGTTTGTGAACTAATTACGATAAAAATGATATTAAACGATACAAATATTCGATAACGTACGTATGCGTTATAGGCATGTAAACAACGCGCAAAATTTCTGTGACCGTTTGGGTTAGAAATTTATATAAACGTTCATGAGCCCATTGCGATCAAATTAATATAATTATGACATTTATCAGATAACCTAATGACGCGTTAAAATCATGTAAACATTAAAAATATGTGAGTAAAGTGAGGGGGCCTTAAAAATAAGAGTTCAAAGTTCAGGGTTATAAACGAAAATTTCAAATTAATTGAAAATTATTAAAATATATTTTTTGATCTTTAGACGCGGTAGTGAATAGTGATTATGTGAGGGTTTGTATCATGTGAAAACCCGGTATAAGAGAGAAAACCCTTAAAACCTATCTGGACCATTGATTTGGACTTTTGAAAATAAAATATGTGGTACACATTAAACTTGAATAAAAAATTAGGTTTTGGATAAACAAATAAGTTTTAATGTGGGTTAATGTAGACCACATGTTTATTTTCAAGATTCCAAATCAACGACCCAGATAGGGTTTAAGGGTTTTCTCTTTAAGATCGGGTTTTTATATGATACAAACTCTATATATATATGTGTGTGTGTGTGTGTGTGAGAGATGTTGGGGCCCACCGTTTGTGTGATGTGTGTGTGCGTTGTGTGTGTGTGTGTCATGTGTGTGTGTGTGTGACGTGTGTGTGTGATGTGTGAACAGTGATTATGTGTGTATGAAAATATTTGCTAATTGATATATATTTTTTGATCTTTAGACGCGGTAGTGAATAGTGATTATGTGAGGGTTTGTATCATGTGAAAACCCGGTATAAGAGAGAAAACCCTTAAACCTTATCTGGACCATTGATTTGGACTTTTGAAAATAAAATATGTGGTACACATTAAACTTGAATAATAAATTAGGTTTTGGATAAACAAATAAGTTTTAATGTGGGTTAATGTAGACCACATGTTTATTTTCAAGATTCCAAATCAACGACCCAGATAGGGTTTAAGGGCTTTCTCTTTAAGATCGGGTTTTTATATGATACAAACTCTATATATATATATATATGTGTGTGTGTGTGAGAGAGAGATGTTGGGGCCCACCGTTTGTGTGATGTGTGTGTGTGTTGTGTGTGTGTGTGTCATGTGTGTGTGTCATGTGTGTGTGATGTGTGAACAGTGATTATGTGTGTATGAAAATATTTGCTAATTGATATATATATTAATGATGGAAAATATCTATAATAAGTGCATGTTTGTGATTCCATATGAGACTAAATTATTAACTTATTGGCTTTATGAAAAAGCCAATAAGTTAAAAAGATGTTTGGTAATGTCAGAAAGACGTTTTCTTTTAACTTTTTGAGTAAGGTTAAAAAGTTCTTTTTAAAAAGATATAATTTGTATCTTTTAGAATACTTTTGAACTTTTGGATGGAATAAGCTATTAAACCCAACACTTTTTTTAAAAGCTAATCCAAACAACTAATTGATTTTTTTACTATTCACATATCAAAAACCAATCCAAACACTTTTTAAAAAACTTCATTTTGAAAACTCTTAAATCAATAAGTACTATTGACAAAAAAGTCCTTTTAAACTTAAATAAGCAATCTCAAACATGCCCTAACTAAAGGAAAAAAAGTACTCGTAATTAAGATTCGAACCTACCACTTCAAATTTACGTCGAAACATAAATAAACTGAAAATGTACATAAAATAAACACGGAAACGTATGTTGTTTGACCAGTCGTTTTCGGAAAAGTTTACACCGAAACTTTGATCAACCTAAATTTATATCGACACATACAAAAATTAAACATGTAAGAAAATAGCTTCTTCTTTTTTTTTTTTGTTAAAGAACAAAATGATAAAGTTGAAACTTTAATAAGTCAAGGGGCAAAAATGGTTAAATATATACAAAATTATTAAGTTGCATTATATATAGAAAAAGATATTATGCCTAACACATTATGAATTTATGATGTAAAGAACGTAACAAAAAGAGAGAAAGAAAATATATATAAAAGAAATAAAAGGGAAAAGAAAATTCATCCGAAGGTGGGGATTCGAACGGATGACCTCGTGCCGGCAGACTTTAAAGAAATTAAGGCTGACTAGGGCTGTAAACGAACCGAACGAACACAAACGAGACCTTGTTCGTATTCGTTCGTTTAACTTTTAACTTGTTCACGAACGGTTCACGAACGCTTACCGAACGAAAATTATTGTTCTTGTTCGTTCATTAAAGATTTAGCTTGCTCACGAACGGTCCACGAACGCTAACGAACACATACTATTTAAACAATAAAAATCAACATCTTTAATCTCAAGTAATGGAGATAATCATTTATAAATATATAAATTAAGATATTATAGTTTGAACTAAAAATAACTTTAAGTATTATGGTATGAAATTAAATATATAAATAAACTACACATTTAATGAATAAATATAATAAATGAACTTAACCGAACATAAACGAAAGTAAACGAACATGTTACCGAACGTTCACGAACACAAATGAACGAACACGACCTCTGTTCATGTTCGTTCATTAAACTAAACGAACGAAATTTCTTGTTCATGTTCGTTCGTTTATTAAACGAAAGAACATAAACGAACTTCCCGCCGAACGGTTTACGAATTATTCGCTGAACGTTTGGTTCATTTACAGCCCTAACTGACTGACCATTAAACCAAACAAAATTTTTTTTGTAAATTGCTTGACAATAATATATTTAAATAGAAGATTGGCTTAAAGTTTGAAAGATTTCTATTGGACCGACCTTTCAAATTGAGTTTATAAGAATATCTTTTACATGAATTTTTTTTACCACGGTATTAATCTACCAATCACAATAAAATTAACAAATTATATATTTTTAATTCTTTCTTCTTAAAAATAGTGAAACAGTTTGCTTTATTATCTATTAATTTATATTTTATCGATTAACACCGTAAAATATACTCTTGAAATCTACCTTTTTTTTTAGTGGCTCTTGAAACCTACATAAGACTATTCACAGCGGTCACCCCACTGAAAAATCTTCCCCACTGAAATTTCATGCCACGTCATCATCCCACTGAAAACCTTAAACACCCACAATGGTCACCCCACTGAAAACACTTCCTCACTATTCCACATCATCAACATTATTTAAATTTAATTGATTTATTTATTTTTTTTGTTGCAAACTAAAAATAAAAACTTTAGAATTTAATTAAACCATTCAAATAAAAATACAAATAAAATAAAAGTTACATTGCAAACTTAAATAAAATAAATCATAGAAAAAAAACTAACAATTCAAATAAAAATAAAATTTAACGATATTTATCAAAGAGTTTCTTTTTCAATTTTTTCATTATTTCACGTTCTTTCTCGTCGAGTTCTTCGGGAGGCAAAGACTCCATTGCTCTGAGGTCAGCTCGGAGAATCTTCTCTTCTTGAATTTGAAGCTTTTTTTCGTGCATTTTTTCTTATCCTCGTGTCTTTGTTTTTGAAAAGGTCGTGAAAACTTGGAGTTGATCAGCGAGATCGATTGTTGTCCGGTTAGAGGAGACGGTTTGACGACTCGAAGAGGAAGCCCGTTTTGTTGTATCTCACTTTGTCGGTCTAATCGGTTCCGGGGGTGTCGAACTCGGCTTCTTCCTCGTCATCCTCGAGGTTAACCGCGTTATTTGTATGGGCGGTCGAACCTCCCGGCGAATACTCGTTCGATTCGGAGTTTTTGATTCTTTTTGAAGAACTTTGGACCTCGTAACCTTCTTGGCAAAGAACACGAAATTTTGGCGAGTCTTTTATCGCCACCCAAACGTGGTAGTCGTTAAACGTTTAGCCGTTCCTCTTTAGTTGGTATTCCTTTTCGGCCCATTTCAACACGTTCTCGTCGCTCATCCCGCTTTTCCGGTTGTTGGCGCAGTTGCTATAGATCCCATTAAACTTTGTTAACTTGGTGCACATATTCTTCCACTTTGAATTTAATTGATGATATGTGCGGTATTCGGCATCGAAGCCCATCATATTGTGCAAAGTAACGATGACTTTTTTCCAAAAATTTTCGCGTTTTTGCGAATTACCTACAAAAAAAATAATTAACCAAAAGTAAGTAAAAAAATTTATACGCTTTAAAAAAATAAATAGCAAAACTAAGTAAAATAGTTTTTACCTTTGGTTTTGTTTTCGGACTCGTCCATGTAGCATTTTCCGAGAGCGGTTTCTTCATCGTGAGTCCATTGTTTCGATGTCATTGGACTACTACTCGGCCCGGTTCCGGTCGGCTGTTTGTTTTTCTTACCTTTTTTATTGCGTTTTTGAGTGTCTTGTGTCTCCGACACGACTTCATTATCAGGTTGATTCGGTGACACGAAATCTGATTCGAAGCGAGGTTTGGAAATGCTTTGTTGAAAACCGCTTTGGGAGTTGGGAGCAAAATCGGGTTGGAAGTTTGGTGGTGGTTGAAAGTTTGGGTTATGTTGTTGAAAGTGTTGGATGTTCGGGTTTTGTTGTAGTTGAACCAATAAATTTCGAAGCGATTCGGGATCGTATGAGAACGGGTTCGGGATTGAGATTGTTAGGCCTTTGATTCATGTTTGTAATTTTTTTTAAAAAAATATAGAGAGAAAGATGAAAGATGAAGAGATTTGGGTAAAAAGGTTGAGTATTTATTTGGTTTAAAAAAAAAATTTTTAGGAAGAAGCCGTTGGTAAACGGCTAGTTTTTTGTTGGCCAAACAAACTCCAAGATTTCACGCGGGGAGCGGGGGCCGTGGGAGAGTGTTGGGCGGGAGCCGCTTACACGGGTGACGGTGTTCCCGCTGGAAGCCGTCGAGTGGAGAGTCCCCACTGGACGGGCGGGGTAACCGTTGGAGCTAGTCTAATACTGACTTTATCATATTTACTTTGATAAAATGATGATAAACAACCAACAAGAGACGACGCTAAAAAATACATTTAATTTAACTAGAGTCTAGCTAAACATATCTCCCTACTTTAAACGTTTATTACCATAGGAGGCCCTGCGGAGGGACAAACCCGACCTCCGTCCAGGACCCATTTATCGTAAGGACACAAAAATTTTAAAAATCGTTTTAAAATTATATATATTTACTTATATCTCCAAATACAAAACTGAAAAAATAAAAGTTTATAATTCACTAAAGGCTTTTTTTTTTCTCAGTACGTCCGGAACACTTGAATTCTCAGGGAAACCCCTGAATTATTACACACCACTCTAGAAAATTTCAAATAAAAAAGATAGATTTTTTAGTATAAAAAATAAGAGTATTATTATTGGGAGGATTAAGGAGTAAGGATTGGGGTTTGCTTGGTTTCAATTTTTAACTTTTTATGGATTTAATTATTATAAATAATTTAGGTGTTAAAACTACTAACTATATTAATTTTTACTTCAATTAAAGTGGAATAAATCAATAATCAAAATGCACTGACTTTATATTGTTTTACTTTAACCATTCAAAAAGTTAGAGTATTTTGATAATTTTGTTCTAATTTTACAAAAAAGTTAATGAATTACCCAAAGTTATAATATTATTTGAAAGACCTTTATAAATCCAATTTGTATTTTTTTACAAACCACATAAATTAACGATAAGGACACGAGCGATTTTAACAATCAAATAGCAATTGATTTAATGGTATCAAAATTTTTAGTAGAATGTCTTTGATTCTGAGATTGACTTTCTAAATCTCATCTTGAAGAAAATGTGTAAATCAAAAAATATGCTTAAAAAATTAAAAAGTAAAACATGGATAATTCTTTAATTTTTTTAACATGTGTCACATCCCCAATTTCGCACGTGCGGTGTCAGACCGCGCGGGTGTGACGTGGTCATGATCATAGCTCTTGGTCATATAGATCGACTTTTTATGAGTTACACAATCATACACTTTTGTAAATCAGACAAGTTTCATAAATATGCAGCGGAATAGTTTAATGTTTAAAGCAGCGGAATAAATAAAGTGTTTGCAGCGGAAAGTAAATGTATCAGACTCTACATGTCAACATAAAGTTTGTGAGTTCACAGGTTTAGGCAGTAATAAACAGTAAGACAGACATATACTGAGTATGTTAAAGTTGTTTTGTTAACGATCCGGATTGTATCAGTTCATCCTACCGAAATTCGATTGTCCTTTGCCTCCCCGGGTCATCGCGAAACCCAGCAATCAGCATCGATATTACACTCGTCGTGACCTCCAGTCACAGTTGTTGTCGAGTGGGGCTAGTCAAACCTAGTAGTACTACGAATAACGACTCGTTTGTTACACAACTAACGGCAAGGGTATGTGAGAACTTGTTGCGATAGTAGGTACACTCAAAATAGTTTTACAACATACCAGTCATATATCTAAAACAGTTGCATAATATTCTCACCCTAAGAGTTTAACAAAAACAGTTAAGTATATAAAAGTGTGACTGTAAACTCACCTGAGTTAAGTATATAAAAGTGTGACTGCTTAGTGCGCCTTTAGCGGTTACTTATATCAGATAGGTGTTAAGAGTTTGTGTTCACATTCGTGTGGGTCTTACAGGACCGTATTCGTGTCCAAACAACTCTAAGTTGTTATGTGGGTCTCACAGGACCGTATTCGTGTCTAAACAACTCTAAGTTGTTATGTGGGTCGCTTTGACCGTGATTGTCCGTGTTGACCGTGTTTGACCTAACGACCCGCTGGTGACGTGTTTAGTTCAAGTGATCATTTAACGTGCCATTAGTGTCGTGTGATGTGTGTGAGTGCATAAATTACCTTCGTGGGATAACTTACTATTTATAGTAAGTTTCCGTTTTAGGAAAGTTTATAAGTTAAGCAAGTCATTCAAGAAATCATTTTCCATTTGTTCTAGCATGCATGGTTAACCTATATGAACATGTTATCATATAGCACATAGTCACACTTAATCAATTAATCACGTTTCTTGTTAAAAAATTACTATTTATAGAAAGTTGCAATAATATGCATATTTCACCAAGTGTAACGATTAAACTCATCAAAATATCAATATCTTAGTCTTAGATAACCGGTTAAGCATGCTTGATATGACTAATATATCGTTTTTCACCTACTTCTTAGATTAAAGTTACTATTTATAGTAACTTATGTCAAAACCTTTATTTTGACAATTCTCTTGCATCCATAATTCCTATTATTAACATATCAAGTCCAATTACCAATTTACACATAAAATCATGTCAAGTTCATCATTGTTTGAACATTTGTAACTTAAAAGTTACTATTTTTAGAAATAATGAGGTAAATCAAGTTTATAACTCTTTCAACAATCAAACATACTTAAAAATCATCATACAATTTATAAATCACTATTTCAAACACATGCATATGGCCATTTCATCATCTCTCATCATATTTGCAAGAATAAAGTTTCTAAACTTAGTAATATCATCAAACAATCCATTTTTACCTATAAAAATCATGTTAAATCTTGTAGAATATCCCAAACATCATTCATAAGCATTTGTTCATGTCCAAAATCACATAAACCCAACTAGATCATGCATGCATGTGGCAAAAAGTCATCTTTAATATAAATATGACCATTTATCATGACAACATTACTATGGGTCATCCCAAATCATCTAATAACTCATATTATTTATAAATCACAGATCTAGATAGTGAAGAATTCGTGCATGTGAAGATATAGTGTGTGCATGCTAGCATCTTGGCTTCCATGTGGGTTCTCAAGGCTTGTAGGTGTGTTTTTAAGGTGAGTAGTGTGCATAGGAGCTAATAAGTTACCTTACTAGGCTCCAAGGAAGTTAGAGGATGATGTACCTCACAAGGTTTCGTAGAGCCTAAGTGTTGTGAATTTAGGTTATGGTTCGTTTATTTCACGAACGTTCGTTATTTCAAGACACGTACGTATGTTTTCTGATAATTCCCCAAATTATCGTCTTACTCTGTGTGTTTGGACTGTTGTGCCACGTGTCACACTAAATATTACTAATTCTAGTGCCACGTATGTAATAATAATACAAAAATAATGTAATTGCTGATCTGGAAAATACGAGGTGTCACAGCATGTATCTAAAATAAAGCTAGTAAATCAAACACACAAATTATATTTCACAAATTGAGGAAAAACTAACCGATAGGAAAACATCTGACTTGTTTATAAGTATTTGCTCTCAAACAAACTCAAACACAATAAATCCTATAAGAGGGTATATAAAATATTGCTAAGCTATAAGACTTTGATAATTTTTTTAAAGGTACAACAATCCAACATCCTTTATACGTCTCGTATAGGGATATACGATGTGTATAGGGGCAATCTTTATTTATCAAAGTTTTTCAGTGTTAACAATTGGGTTCGGTGAAGCTTGTATCATACGAAGCCAATCATTTTCGATTTAGAGACTGTTTGTATACTTCTGAATGGGTCCAAATCGGAATTGTTTAGATTCAGACCGTTTGTTTAAAAAAAACAAACATCTGAATGGACAGGACATGTCTGAATGCAAGCCTGAATGGTTCAAACTTGAGGTTAAGTTTGAACGAGAAGAAAAGAGTGGTTGGCATCCCTTCCACTTCACCGGTGCTTGTAAACACAACCACGTCCACCTCACAACCACCGTCCCTCTTCCATGTCGCCACCACACATAATTGTATCCACATTGTCGTCCTGCACTCGGCTTCCATCCATCCGCCACACACTCTGCTTCAACCCATATGTGAAATCGGGAACCATCAACGGTTCTTTCAACCCTACCACTAATGGCACTGGACACAACACTCTCCGAGCTTCACCGAACCCAAGCGACTCCCCAAGTCCTGCCTAAAAATGCTGAGATTCTGGTTCGTGAGGTAAAAGGGACCGACGGCGACCGGATCATTAATACATGTCGTATCCCACTAACCATCTCATTTTCCGGTGGAAATGAAGGTGACGGTGGTGGAATTAGAGGCAGACAGTGATGGAATTGGATGCGGACGATGGTGGAATTGGAGGCGACGGTGGTGGAATTGGATGCCGGAGAGAAAAATAATACGACCCCTAACTCAAGGGTGGAGGCGGACGGTGATGGAATTGGATGCCGAAGAGAAATAAAACGACCCATAAGTCATGGGTCAAACTGAAAAGAAGGTTTTCATTCAGAGACACACTCAACCAAACAGTTTTTGCTAGTTCAACACTTACTGGTTTATATTCTCTAATTATTCAGATATCTTATTGAATTAGCCTTTGATGATTCAACATTTAATGATTTACACGTTATCAAACGGCCATTGTATACGTCTTATATAGACATTATACGAGGCTCATAGTTAAGAATTAAAATAAAAAAGTTGTACACGGAAATAACCACTCTTCTTTTTTTGGAACGACCAACTAATCAACTGCCGAGTATTTTGTACGCGGCCCCCAATGGTTACAGGATGCCCAAGCTGGCCACTAGTCTAGAGGGACGGAGCCTCTAGTCTACCAGCCATCAATTTCAGGAAAACACAACCCAAGTAACCGCCTAAAGACACGACAGTGTAAAATCGGTAAAACCAGATGACATAAAAAATCAAACTCATAACCTAAATCTCGTTTCATTTCCGCGTACCCCAATCTTACTATTAAAGATATGACATTAGGCTGCCCACAGTGCGCCCGTGAAGGGGCTGCACGTGGGTGAGGTGGAAGAGGCAAGTTGGGAGTGCGCAGTGGATGAGGAAAAATTTGAGGGTGGTGCACGTAGCTAAGTGCTGTGCATGTAGTTTTCTTTTTTTTTTTTTTTTTTTTTTTTTAACTCACATCACAAATATATAATTGATATAAAATGTAGTGCATGTGGGAAGGATGTGTTGGAGTTAAAAAAAGGAGAGAGAATGCATGTGAAAAGAAAGAGTAAAATGCTGATATGGCAGTGATAACTAGGATTGCATGTGGTAAATGCTGGTGTAGCATTGCGGGTGGTCTTATTAGTAACCACTTTCTTCTTAATCAATGAAAGACTGATTGAAGATACCAAGTCGCCGTGGAGAAAAGAGCCATACACGCACGAAAAAAAAGAAAAAAACCCCAAATATTTGTCAGTCCCTTTTCCACACCCAAAATAACCAAATGACAACAAAGTTACAACTTGATATTCACATGATACAAGTAAATTGTAAGAAGAATCTTCATCTATAAAAGGCTGTACAAGAATCTTAGCTGGAAACACTCCTCCTCGATCAGAACACTCTCACCCCATCCCTTTCAATGCAATCACAGTAAATTGTTCGTCAAATTTTACAGCTATAAAACTTGGCTGTAAGCTGTTAAAAAACACAAAAAAAAATGTAAATAATAATAATAATAAGAAAGAAACTTTTTTTTTTTTGTTTAACGACAATAAAGAAGTTAGTTACACATTGTGTTATGGGCTTGAAACCCCTCAAGTGACCGACCCTATTGCCCCTTATATAGCCAGTCACGATACCATCCTATTACATGCTTCCTGTAGCCGACACGTGACGATCACATGGTCACGGCATCGCGTTAGATATCAAAATTGAAATCTAAGTAAACCATAAGATACATGAAATAAGATTGATTTGTATTTTTGTTACAATATTTATAAATAAGTTATAATCTACGAGTTACAATTGTGTTATCATATCACAACCGAATAATAAATTTGATTAGTTTTATTTTATTAAACGAAAAGTTTAAGTTAAAATTCAAAAAAAAAAAAAATAATAGAAAGACAAAAGAGTAGAAATTAACGGGCCGGGGAGCGTTAGTTCAGCGCAACAAATCTTTGGAATATCATGAAACCATTCTTTCCTGGTCTTCAATTATGGTCCATCTCCTGAATCCACCCATGAAAATGCACACGCTTTTCATCTTCCTCGTGTTGACAGCCACCTCCACCACCGTCTCCGCCGTCCACAACCGCCGGACGCTCCACCAACCCTTCTTCCAGAATGACCCCCCAACCCTCCCTCCGGCGCAACCTCCGACTCAATCAGCTGCCCCTCTCCCATCATCTCCACCACCATCCTTAAACATCCCATTTTTATCCACCCCCACATCGCCACCAGACGACCAACCATTCTTCCAGTCTTTCCCATCACCACCACCTCCTCCTCCGCCATCCCCATCCACCTCCGCCACCGCCTCCGCGTCTTTCCCGGCCAATATTTCCAGTCTTAACCTCCCTAACTCCCCAAAACCTAATCGCAGTTCTTCCAAACTCGTACCTATCGCCATTACTCTCGCCATTGCAGCTCTGATCGTTCTTTCAATTGTTGTAGTTTTTAGAATTTATAAACGAAAAAGAAGTTACTACGATTCTCAGTCTAATGACGAGAAACTTCAAGGTTCTAACAATGATGGAAATAATAATTATAATCGAATCCCGAAGCTTAACCGGCCGTCGGAAACGAGCTCGGAGTTTCTGTATCTTGGTACTCTTGTCAGCTCCCATGGTGGACTTGATGCTACTGGTACTCGTGGAAGTGATAATCATGGTGATAAAGATTCGAGCTTGGAGAAAGTTGGTTCGCCGGAGCTCCGCCCTTTGCCACCTTTAAGCGGTGGCATTGGAGGACGTGGTGAAACTATTCTCCAAAATGGTGGTTATGAAACGTCTGAGTTAGAGTCTAGAGACGATGAGTTTGAGGCGTTTTACTCTCCTAGAGCTTCGGATGGCGGTGTCGCCGGTGGTAGAGCGGAGGCGAACGGTAACTATCAGTCGCGAAGAAGTGTCGGGTCGGGTTCTTCGTCGTCTTACTCATCGTCGAGTTCGGGTTCTCCGGCGAGGTCTATTTCAGTAAGTATTTCTCCGCCTGTTAGTTTAAGTCCTAGAAATTCAAGAATGAAGTCGCCAGAGCTTGTTGCTATTCACACCGCTCCCCCACCGTCTCGCCCAGCTCCGCCACCTCCACCACCGCCGCTAGCGCCGGTGCTTGAGATCACATTCCAATCGCCTGAAGTTGGTTTGAGTAAAGATAGTTTAGACTCATCACCCAGACTGTCAAATTCATCAAACGATCAAAACTTTCCTCCAGTGAGAATCCCGCCGCCGCCTCCGGCACCGGAGAAACACCCGGAAATCACGCATCCGACGCCGGCAGCTCGGCTGAATCCGCCGGTGTTAATCAAGCCTTCAAGAGCTGTACCTGTAATTAGTCAACAGCCCCCTGTTTTTCCAATCGGAAGGTTGACGGAAAATCAAGAAAATCTTGAAACAAAAGAGGAAACCCCAAAGCCAAAATTAAAACCACTTCATTGGGATAAAGTGAGGGCAAGCTCTGATCGTGAAATGGTGTGGGATAGTCTCAAATCCAGCTCCTTTAAGTAAGAAATCAGTCGTCACACTCCTCACCCTGTGTTATTGTGTGTATTTTTAGTGTAAATTTACTCATAGTATAATTCTGGGCTGTTGATTACAGATTAAATGAAGAGATGATTGAGACATTGTTCATTGTAAAACCATCAAATTCGACTAATTTAAACGATAAATCTTCAGTAAAGCACTCGATTCTTTCTTCAACTATTGACCATGAAAACCAGGTTCTTGATCCAAAGAAGTCCCAAAACATCTCAATCGCATTGCGGGCACTTAATGTCACAACAGAAGAAGTTTGTGTTGCACTTTTAGAAGGTGGTTTTCTTCATCTCAATTAAAGTTTGAATCTTTCATTAGACTGTCTTGGCTTATAGATTTATCAAGGGTGTGCAAGTATTCTAAAGAGGATATGTACCTTTCATTTTTATAGATTTCTCATCGTTTTGTGCTATCCGTAGTTTACTGCTGTTATTTTTAGTACCTTTTGTTGTGTTGCTGTTTGGATTTTGATACTAAACTTTACATGTCAAATAAAGTTTTTTCGAGAGGGCTCTCAAACAGAGCAAACCTCTCTATCTTCTGTCTTAGATGGAAGGTTTTCCGAGTCCTACTCTCCTCAGGCTTTACTGGGCACATTTGTTTGTTTGTTTATGTCATAAAGCTGAAATATACAAATTTCATCTTGAATTATGTATGCCAATAAGTAATGTAGATGTACTTAGAAACTACTAACAGTCATTTGTTTTTTGTGGAGGTTTACTGGGTATGTTTGTTTGCATCTGTCATAATGCTGCAAGAAATAACCGATTTCTTCTTGCATTATGCGTCAACAGGTAACGTAGATGCACTCAAACCTGAGCTTCTTGAAAGTTTATTAAAAATGGTTCCAACGAAAGAAGAAGAACGCAAACTGAAAGATTACCGAGATGAATCGCCTTATAAGCTTGGTCTGGCCGAGAACTTCCTCAAAGCCGTGCTTGATGTGCCTTTTGCGTTTAGAAGAATCGGTGCAATGCTTTATATTTCCAATTTTGATTCCGAGGTTGAGTACCTCAAAAGTTCTTTTCAAACTCTCAAGGTAAATAGTAACCAGCAAATACCTTTTATCTAGCTTATTTCCATCAACTAAACTTTTGTTGAATGTGAATCAGGCAGCTTGTGAAGAACTTTTAAATAACAGAATGTTTCTAAAACTCCTAGAAGCCGTTCTCAAAACCGGAAACCGAATGAATGTTGGCACAAACCGTGGTGATGCCCAGGCATTCAAGCTTGATACCCTTCTCAAACTGATTGATGTCAAGGGTGCAGATGGCAAAACAACTCTTTTACACTTTGTGGTTAAAGAAATAACAAGAATAGAAGGTGCACGGGTCACCAACCACACCACTAACGAAACCACAAAACCTGTAAACGGTTTGCAGATCATCTCCAATCTCTGTTCAGACCTTTCAAATGTCAAGAAGGCTGCAGCCATGGATGCTGAGGCTCTTAAAGGGGATGCCATTAGACTCTCAAATGGGATTGCTAATGCTATTGATGTTGTTAAACTGATGGAAGGCACCAAGTTTTCTGATTCATTGAGCAGATTCTTGAAGATTGCACAAGATGAGGTAATCAAGATTCAGATTCAAGAACGTGAAACGCTTCGTTTAGTGAGAGAAATCCCTGAATATTTCCATGGAAATGCTGCTAAAGAAGAAGCTCACCCGTTAAGAATATTCATGATTGTGAGGGATTTCTTGACTGTTCTTGATACAGTCTGCAAAGAAGTCGGGACGTTAAATGATCGGACGATGGTTAGTTCGGTTCATAAAATTCCAGTTCCGGTAAACCCGGCTCCGGTTTTTGATGGATTTCATGGTAGGAGACAGTATAGTTCTTCGGATGATGAAAGCTCTTCTTCTTTGTAGGCATTAATTTGAATATTAAAAAAAACAAATGTTTAGATGTTCTTTGTCTTGGGTAGTTTTTGAATGGGAGAAGAACAAGAAAATGAAAAATTATTGTAAAATAGGTTTGTTTAAATGATTAAGAAATCACTGTAATTTTAAGGACATTTGAATTATTTATGTGATATTGAAAATGTATTTTGTTTTATGAATGAGGTTTATGAAGGCATTATACTTAAATTAGTAATAATTTTAGCAAACCTCGATATAATGTTAACTAGGTTAAATCACGTGTGTTACATGGGTTTTATATATAAAATGTTATATAAACTTGATTTTTTTATAACTATATATATTGTATTTTAATATTCAAATTATCTTATCAAGCTAAATATTTTAAAATATATAAAAATAATTCATGAAAAATAATTACTATTATTATTATTGAATATTTTAATGAACATAATTTGAAGTTAATAATACTAAGAGACCTAAATAAAATTTAGATAAGAAAAAAAGTTTAAACTAAAAACTTTATAACTAATTGTAGATTAACTTTGTTTACTTAATAATATATTAATTACTTTTCATCTCTATAATTCATAATGCATGATTAAATAATGGATATCAATAGTTAAATAATAGATATACAATGAAAAACAAAAACTAAATTACTATAATGATAATAAATGTTAACAATTATTTATATTTTTAAAATTAATAGTTATAAACAGATAATAATAATTTAAAATAAGTTGTTTTCAAAAAATAAGAAATAAAATATATGAATATTAAATTTAATTTTCATATTTTATTATATAATTAGCTGAATAAGTAAAATTATTTATATACTAACATTTAATAATATTACCATACATAAAACGAATTAATTTTTATAAATTATAATTATACTATAATTTGTAAAATATATAAATAAACCCTTAGTTTTTGTAACTTACGTAAAAAATGAAAAGATTTATAAGTTTTATATTATTTAATAAAAATAGTAAGTTAAAATATAAAAAATATATGAATATACATGAAATAATTTAGGTTTTAATATTCTTATTATTAATAAAATCATTATTTGTATAGTTTACGATTTGTTTTATAATATATCTATTTTATCTTATTTTGTTATAAAAATATATGAATACGCATGAAATAATTCGGTTTTTTAATATTCTCATTTTTAATAAAATCATAGTCTGTATAGTTTACAATTTGTTTTATAATGTATCTATTTTATTTTATTTAGTTATTGTTTTTTTTCAATATACTCTAAACATATTATTAAATTTTCTACATTGAAAGTGTAAGATATTCATGACTTAATTATTTATCTGTATACATAATTTATTAAATATAAGAAAATAAGTTAAAGTGATAGTTTGTCAAATTTATTAATTATCACTATTAATAAATGAGTGTTAATAAATGATTTAATGCTCCAAATTTTAGAAGAAAAACACAAATAAAACATGCTTCATTGTATGGCATGTGATATATAAAAAACATTGATTTATTATAGAAGATAGATGTTTATTTTTCACAAAGTAGCATGATGGTAGTATAGTAAGTTAGCAACCTTGATCCAGACTACAAAAGTATTATATGCAATAGTTTATTAAATATTATAAACACACAACAATAAATATTAGTTTGTTTAAAAAGTTTTTGGCTTGATTGAAAAAACTGAGACTTGAAACAACTCATTTTCAGGCGAGCTCAATAGTTTACTTGACTCAAATTTCAACTAAATATAATATATATAAATGGAGAGATGTTTAATAAAAAAACATATTAGTTAAAAATAAAAATAATCATTTATATTCATATAATTTTAAAAAATATAACAGTAATTTTCTTAAAGTAAAAGAAAGTTATATTAAATCATGTGACTGGCTACAAATAATTTTTTCTAATATTTTACATTTCTTATTTAAATAAATCCTTACACACATTTTTAAGAAAATAATTGGAGGTTCTTTCATTCTGCTATTCCATAAATCACTTGTGCAATGTTAATTTGTTATCTAAAATTCAAGCCTATAATCATTAATAGTATAAAGTATGCTTATGGGAAATTGTTTATGCATTATAAAGTCACCATGATTGCTCAGAAAAGTTACAAAAAAAATCAGGAAAATGGGTTAAAAATTTCAGGAAATTTCACATATGACTAATTCTCTTAAAGTTGCTAAAATGGTTGGCCAAGAATGAGAGATACAATCTCGGGCTCAAATTATTTAACAGGTCAAAACAAGTTCCGAGCAAAATGGGTTCCACTCAGGACTAATAAACAAATAACTAAAATACTATTTCATTAACATGTAATTGAACATTGCAATAGTGAAGCTAATATGTCTTGACTGTTGACATAGAAGTCAAACTCAAAAGTCAAACCAAAACAAACTATATCACATTTGATTTACAACACTTCAATACTTCTCCAGTACATCACGAGCAACAATAAGTTCTATATGTCCCACATCCCCATTATCACTCGGCATCATCAAGATCTCATCATCAGTCGAGAAATGGTAATGCTGACCGATTGCCCGCAGCAGTTGGTACACTTCAAACATAGTGGGCCTCTCCTTATGGGCCAGCCCAACACAACGACAAGCCACTTTCAAAAACTGAAAAACCTCACTGTTATATCTCTTCTCATTGATCGACTCGTCGATTGAGTCTTCGAGTCTCGACTCAGCAGATAATTGAGTTACCCACTCGGCTAAACTCCCTTTGAAAGTCTCAGGAGCTTTAGCCACATGGGTCGGTTTTTCACCCGTTACTAGTTCTAAAAGGACCACTCCAAAGCTATAAACATCCCCTTTTGGTGTAGCCACTAAGGTTCTTGCATATTCAGGTGCCACATAACCTAAATCGCCAAACTCACCGTTTACAAAAGTACTCAAATGGGTGTCAACCGGGTTCATGAGTCTTGCAAGCCCAAAATCAGATATTTTGGGCTCGAGGTTTGAATCTAGTAAAATGCATTTTGAACTTATGTTTCTATGAAGGATACGTGGGTTGCAGTTATGGTGAAGCCATGCGAGCCCTTTGGCTGCACCGATCCCAATTTTTAGCCGTGAGGGCCAATCGAGGTGGTTCGGGTCATCAACAGTTGAATGTAATTTGTCATGGAGAGTGCCGTTGGCCATGTATTTGTAGACTAAAAACCGTTCAGTTTTGGTCACACAAAAACCTAAAAGTGGAACTAAATTTTGGTGTTTAACTTTCCCAAGTGTAGCCATTTCTGATGCAAATTCCTTCTCTGAATGTTGTGTGTCTTGTAATCTTTTTATCATGAGCGGGCCGCCATCGTCGAGTACTGCTTTGTATAAACAACCCGTCCTTCCTGACCCGATTATGTGATCTTTGCTAAAACTGTTGGTCGCTTTCATTAAATCACTCAACCGCATCTTTGAAACCGGATTTCCAAACATGGAAAGCTGCATGAACATCAAAGGCTGTTAAAATGAGGCACCAGAAATCAAAAATAGAGGTAACAAAACGTACAGGCTGATCCGGTTGAGTGTGGGTCAAAACATATTCAAGTTAAAACAAGTCACTTTCAAAACGGGCCGATTGACCCGCAATCAAATTTTGTCCAATTTGTGAAAAAAAAACATAGAATATAACTAAAATGTTGGCATATCCTATTAGCTAAAAATGTTGATTTGACCTATATGAAATCACCAAAAATTGACCTGTTAAAGTCAATAAATAAAACACAACCCAAACTGACCCGTTATGTTTTATATGAAATTACCATCTCCATTAGAAAAGTTAAGACAAAAAAGGGATAAAATTATATTACCTTGATGGTTTTAGCTCCTTTAATACTCTTGGCCCATTTATTTCCATCAGGATCATCATCAACCTTCTTTCTAACAACCTTACGCATAAAGATCATCATTCCTAAAATCACAACCAACGCCGCCAGAGTCGCCCCGCCAACAGCCGCCCCGATAATAACACCTATACGGGTTTTCTTAACGGTTCCTGTACAAGGAGATAAAGGCCCGCCACATAACCCGAGATTACCCGCATAACTCGCTGCATCAATACTCCTATTCTGAAAAACAGGAACCGGGCCAGATAGAAGATTATTCACAACACTAAACTGTTTAATACGATTCAAACCACCTAATACCAAAGGAATCTGTCCCGAAAACCGGTTGCTATCCAGATTGAGGACATTAAGGTAGGAACACTCTGCAAATGTGGCAGGTATTTGACCCGAGAAGTTGTTTGATGAAAGATCAAGAGTTGCTAAAAGCCCGAAAACGTTTGTGACGTTTGTGGGAAGAGATCCAAAAAAGTGGTTACTTGAAAGATCTAAACCTGTCATTGAGGTACAATTCGCAAGCCCAAGAGGCAACATGCCTTTAAGTCCCATATCAGATAGGCGAATGTTTAAAACTTTGCTTTCATCAGGATGCCAACATTCAATTCCAGTGAATTTACAAATGAATCCTTCAGTAGAGTTATTGAAATCCCAATTAGATAGAGCATTATCTGGATCTTCAATTGAATATTTGAAAGATTTAAGACAGTTGATATCAGTTTGGACAGCATTGCTGGAAGTGATGATTGTAAGTATCAAGAAACAAGCAGTTATCATCGGTATGGTAATCTGTGCCATTGAATATAATGCCTGAAGAATTAACAATTCAAGAAATGAACCTGCAAGTGACAGTGAAGCAAACAGTTGCGATAATTAGGATGATAATAACTGTAATTCATCTTGTTGAGATTTTTTTATGAAGCAGAAGCTAAATAATTACTCTTTGATGCAAATTTTGGATTTAATTTGAAGGAGAATACAGTTTTTGAAATATGGGTTGTTTGGATGTGAGTATTCAAATTGATTACAGTGATCCAAGCAATCATAATTTGACCATAGACAATCAAAATCCTAAATTTTCAAACTTTTTTTCAAGAAAAAACCAGTTATTGGGACTTAAAAGAGTATACAAACACACCCTAAATTAAGTTCGATCCGAATTCATGAAATTCAATACCCAATTCAACTATTCTTGAATCGGTATCATAGATCACAAAATTGAAATAGGCAACCCGGAACATAATTAAAAAACCCAGATGCAAATTCACTTCAAGAACAAACTATTTACATGAGTTTGAAGTTATACTGCAACAGAAATAAATTATGAAGATGAAGAACATACAATGAAGGATTGAAGATCTTGGTGAAGATGGGTTGTAGCAACAGAATCAGGATGTTGATGATGAACTGAAAAGAAGCGATCTTAATTATAAAAGAAAATGAAAGGTATTGTGGTCAAAGAAGCGATTTTTAATTTTCATAGCTGATTTAAGCGACGACTTGACTGAAAGCTGCAGCCACTCATAATGGTTCTTGACTGAGTCAAGCAGAAACCGTGTGAACTATAAAAAAAGGTTTCTTTTTATGGAATATGGACTAAAGAATATGAATCAATGACCACTTTATATTTCACTACACTTTTTTTTAATAGGTTTCTTTTTATAGAATTTGGAGTTTGGGCGAGCAAAAAAGTCTTTTTGTGTTTACCATTTTAAAGACAACGTGCACAACTGAGTAAACCTCCTGACCTTGCTTCAGCAAATTTGCCTCAGCCCGAATTCAAACCCAAGACCTCCCATAGAGAAGTCAAGGGGGTAACCATTAGGCTAGAAACCCTTGGTTACTTGTTTAACACTTAACTTAATGATTTAAGCATTACAGTTTTATGTTTTATATAGAAAAAAAAGAAAAATGAGAAAGCTTACCACTTAATTAGGACTAAAGAAAATGAGTTAATAACAACTTTATATTTTAATTGCTGCCCAATTTACGCTACAACACAATAAATATAAATTTACTTATTTATTAATACACCCTTATTCACTAATTTACACCCTTATTTATTAAAAACTTTTTAATTATTTATAAAATTTACATAAAGTAATAAAACAATAATAATATATTATAATTATTATTCAAACATTCATTTTATTGTGTGAATACTATTTATAGTAAACTTTATCTATAATTTTATTATTTTTAATATTTTAGTTATAGTTTTAACCATTAACGTCTTTTAAACTTTACGTCTGCATGTTCCTTTAAACTTATTAAAATTTAGCATGTTTCATGTCATAAAGTGTGGTGTTACCTACTAGCTTTTATACAACATTGATATAAAAAAATGTGAGTTAAAAATTAGCAAGTTAATTCTATGTTCTTTTAATTTCTTGTTTCTATGCGCTTATGTCCTTTTGTTCACAAATCATTTCAAACAATTTTGTTTCGTTATTAAACATGTCAAATACAACAAATGCCACATATCAGAGAAATCAAATGCAAAATTTGACAAATTGCTTTGTGACAACTAAACTCGATGAAAGCAATTTTCTACCACAAAAACAACTTATAATCAACATCTTAAAAATAACGGATCCATTACATCTGTGAATGAGATTATGAGAACTTACATATAGACTAAAGTGTAAGTTTGCAAGTGTAAGGACTAAAGTTGTAACAGTAAGCCAATCATATAGATTTTCTTAACTTGCATTTCGAGTATAAATTAATCCATGTAATCTACTTAAAAAATGGAAAAAAAAAAAGGCAAAAGAAAACAAGTTCTGAGTTAATTTGTTTTACACAACAAATTTTCTTTACATATAACTACAAATCATACTCAATATCTAAAATATAAAGACATACGAGGATATAAAGAAAAATTTGACACGAGGATAGATATATGTACATGCCAATAAGCATGAATGATTAAAGTCACCCGCGCGTTCTGGTGGGCGTTGTGATTAGTATAAGAATTTAAAAACTAAGTTAATAGTAAAAATATGTACATGCACAATAAGCATGAATAATTAAAGTCACTCGCGCGTTTTGGTGGACGTTGTGATTAGTATAAGAATTTAAAAACTAAGTTAATAGTAAAAATAATAAAAGTAAAACAACAGTAATGTTTTTACGAACTTCATTATTCGTGTTGTATTGATGACATTAACGTGGCTAAGGTATAAAATAAATGTTGGAGACCGAAAATGCAATCTGACCAAACAACATAAACCATGTATCTAATCTTACAAAATTTTGGACTTAATTTGCAGTTTAAAAAGCTTGGAAACCAAATATGTAATTTGATCAAATCAAAGAAACGATTTATGCAATTAACTCTCTCTCTCTCTCACTCACACACACACACATATATATAGAAAAGTCATCATATGAGAACCCACCTTAATTAAGTAAACCCAATAACTCAAATTCAATGGTT
Organism: Mikania micrantha; assembly: GCA_009363875.1. Classification (NCBI taxonomy): domain Eukaryota; kingdom Viridiplantae; phylum Streptophyta; class Magnoliopsida; order Asterales; family Asteraceae; genus Mikania; species Mikania micrantha. Next base: position 69,450,555 of record CM018684.1, read on the forward strand.
CAAAATTTTTATATTTAATAAGATAATAACATGTGCCACTAATTACTTTTAAATGCAAAAGGGTATTTTTGTTATTTGACTTAATATCAAAAATCAGATTTACTAAGAGAGTGACAAGTGTCACACTTTTAAAAAACCATCAATTTTCCTATTTTTAAAATAAAGTTTCCTCCCTTGATTTTTATAATTATAACTTTTTTATACTAAGTTATTTTTTTATAAAAATTACACATTAAACTCGTCATATTTTTCTCGTTAATTCCCTTATAGTCATGTCAAAAAAAAAATTTCGAGCGTTCATAATTACAATAACGTAAATAGCAATAAATACAATAATTTCCCTCATTCATATATATATATATATATATATATATATATAAAAGCTTATATAATTTTACATATTTCCTAGAAAGTGAAGGGAAAAGAATGACGTCGAAAACTAAGGTAGTTGAGATGTATGTATAAATGAGTGTGAATGAAACTTGAAAAAGAAAAGAAAAAGAATCAAATTTGGACTTAGGTTAATAGGTTTCATCTATGAAAGTGAATAGACGTTTACCACTAAGCTTACTCCTATTAGTTAAAGTCTTGTACTAATTTGTAAATATATAGAACTTATTTGCTAAATGAGTATACATACAATATTGTATCGTTATATTCGAAGATAGATAGGATTAGGGTAACAATCTTGGTTTAAAATAAGATAAATGAGTTGTTTTACATAATATAGGTCAAGATAGACAACCTAAAATTATGAGAATGAAATGGATCTAAACATGTAATCAAAATTAATAACATATTTGTTGAAAAAAAAATTAAAGATTTTAAATAAACAATTTATTTGAGTTGAGATAGATAACTATATAATTATGCCCAAACTGATTTTGTTTAAAACTCATTTTGACATGAACTTATTCTGAACAATTACCCAACCCAACTAAACCATTTTGACTTTTTGAATGGAAGGTAATGTGTTCAATCATATGCAATGGTGTAATTTTGTTTGAGATAGTTTAGAAGTAGAATATATATTGCCATTCAAAAAAAAAAACAAAAACAAAACAAACATAGGATGCGAAAGAAAACCTAAAAAAACCTAACCATATCCAAATCATCAGTCATCTAAGAGGATTAATTAGCATACCCAAAATCTGTATTTGTTCCCTTGTTTTTGGATTTGAACCTGTAATCTATATGCCAAAGACAATAACCATTGGTTATACCAAACACCCATGCATCAACATATTAAAACCCAAGACAAGATTATTTCGGCTACAAATGGGGAAACAAAAATATTATATCCATGTTGGATGCAAGCAAAAGAACCTTGGGCTTCAGTCTTGGAATCATTATATTAGTCTTCTTATGTTGCATAGGATATGGAACCTCTTTGTATATGCCATTATGATTAATAAGTATATTAGGAGTTGTGTTTGTTATGGTAACCTTAGGTATCACCTTTTTTTTATAGGTGAGGTGACAAATTCAAGTATGTTAGAGCTATTTTTCGGTTCCGTAAAAGAGTGGTAGGGACTTGTGTTGATGGCTTTGGAGGGAATGTCCTCTACTGTTTTTGTGCAATTTTTTCTTTGATATATATTTTCCGGGTAACTCCCTTTTATACAAAAAAAAAAAAACAAAAAACAAAAAACAAACAAACACACACAAGACAAACCCTAGTCGGTTAACAGCTCTATCTGAACTAGAAACACAGAACCGAGCGCAGATGCGAAGTGAGAGGACTACTCACAACAAAACAGAGGAACAAAAAGCTCTATGTGCTGCTCACTTTGAATGACATCCACCTATATTCACACCAAAAACAACTTTAATATGTGTATGAGTGAAAGGCCCTTCCTTTTGGGCCTGTTGGGGTTTGTCGGGACCAATGCTACGAGCTTCCGGAATGCAATGGGATCTTTGCTTTAACCAAAGCAGAGCTGCCTGGGTAACAAAACAGAAGACGTAGACCCATGCTCAACTATTTTATGAGCCCTAAGCGAAGTAAAAAGTCAGGACCCTTGCTAACGTTTACGTTAAAATTTTCTTTCCTTTTATCAGGGCTAGAGACTGACAATAATATACTAAATGTTTATATATGGTGTATTTAAAAATTTTGTTTCTATTTACATGTATAAAATGTTTAAATTAAATTTATATTCTAGTTTTTTTAAATGCAAATTCTTTAATAAAATATTCATTATTATTTAAAAAAAAACATTTTTTAATTGAATATTTGAATTTTTTTCATGGGCCTTTGGTGTAATTTTATTTCCTTCCGAATTCACAGGCTAAAAAAACCATAAACTCCAAAAACCCCACTACATATAAAATCTTTTTTAAAAAACAAATAACCTAAATCGATGTGAAACCAAAAACATATGAACAAACAACCAGGGATCAAGTATGTAACCTAAACCGTTGTGAGTAAAAACAAATATTTCACCGTTCTTCATTTGCTTCTGAAGAGTACCCACTGACCAATCGTCAAGCAAAAATCAATCTAGAAATTGATCATCTTTGTAACAAAAACCCGTTGTTCATTGCTTTCATCTGGCTGTTTTGTCATATCTGTGACTCTGAGAACAGTATCCGCCATTGATGCTTACTGAAATTCTCGGCTTCTAGATATCAGGGATAACAAGAAACTGCAGTTATAGACTCGCCCAATCTGAAATTACGTATAAAGAATGCTGTGCAGGTTGAATTTTGTGATGGGGACGAAGAGGGTTTCGTGAAGGAGAACTTGCAAATGCCAACACTTGTTTTCTTGATACTTCTTCCTCTATGGTTAGTATATTATCTCATTATTTTATGTGCAAATATATTTGACAAATCATTTGTAGATTTAGATGTTGAAAACTAATATGATCACAAAAATTTGGAGTTTTTTTTTAATTAACTTTTCATATTATATGCTGTTTTTTGGTACTGAATTGAATGCAAAGATATGATTTATTGAGTTCAGTGGTTTTATATGAATGTATATCTACCCCTTCTTTTTTTTTTTTGAATTTTTCATTCATTTCTTCAGGCTTTAATGGTTTCCAACAAAGCAACTTGCAATGGAAGCATCTCATTAACTGATTTCCAAATTGCTGCCAATGCATTTGCTAAGAAGTGGCAGAAGTTCAATTCTGGTTTTCCTGAATGGTTTTGGATTGATTGCTCAAATAGATTAGGGTTTGCTGCTCATGGAGCCAGTGATGGATATCTGTCGGTACAGAATGTGTTCTTTCAAAGATCTTTCAAGGTTTGACTTCGTACAACATCACAAAAATTGCATAAAATGACACCTAATATGATAATATCTGATATGCAGTTTCTTATGCAGGAAGAACAAGACGAATGCAGTTCAAGTGATTATGAAGAATTGATTGATAATGCCACTTTGGTATCCATATTTTGCCCTCTGTTTTATTCTTTATGCTTGTTTCTTCAGTAAACTGTTTGTTTATTTGTTAAAGTATTGGAATCTTGAATATTTTGAGTTTTGAAGGTACAGAGCAGTGGTGATGATGGGCATTGGTATGATTTCCATGTTGTATTAAGCTCTTCATACAATGTTCCAGTGCTCTACTTTCGTGCATACTGTAGTGGTATGTTGATCTCTACTCGTATGTTTGGGTAACGGGTTTAAAATAGGTTAGGGCTGTAACGGGTCATTTTGGCAGGGTTCTCAAATTGCTTCCTGAATCTTAAAATTCTTGTTTTTTTTTTATATCTTCTCAAGACTAGGCAGCATAATACGTAATGGGAACTTGGTTATTTGATCCTATTTATATCCAAAATTAAATTGCATTTTTTTTTTTTATTATGATTCCCAAAACTCAGAGTTGTCAGATGTGTAGATGGACAACCTTTGAACAAAGATGAGATTGAAAACAATTTACCAGCCGAATCTGCCAAGATGCTGAAAGAATCCAAATGGACCTTCATAACTCAAGAAGTAAGTTATTATTCCCTCAAATACATTGATCCTTTTGCATAATAATTTGAGGTTTATTTATGCATTCAATATTTTTCAACTGTAGGAGCATCCATACTTGAATAGACCATGGTACATGCTACACCCGTGTGGGACAAGTGAGTGATGAAGCTACTTCTTGCTGGTGAGAATTCAACAACCGAATATAGGACCGATCAATACTTGATATCTTGGTTTTCCGTGGTTGGCCAAGTTTTTGGTCTGAAAATACCCTATGAAATGCTAAAAAACATTGGTAAACTGGTTCATGAAAATGATAGGTTAGTTATTTCCTTATGAGAATAACATAACTAACACAAAAATGTTACACACAATTGATTACTTTGATATTTCTGATAAAATTTTGTTTCCTTCACCACCCTTTATATGTGACTTGATTAATTTGGCATTAAGAAGAGCCAATATGCTTTGCAGGAGAATTAGAATAAAGCTGACATATTTTTATCTAATTTTGTATGGGTCGATTTTGCTTACAACAACAACAAGCGTACCCAGTGAAATTTCACTTAGAGTGGGGTCTGGGAAGTGAAAGATAAAGACACACCTTACCTCTATCTACAAGTAGAATAGAGAGGCTGCTTCGTAAGAGTCCCCCGGCTCAGAGGTCCGGAATTTTTTTTTTCCACAGCTAAAGGAAACATGTAACCAAAACAAGAAGCATAAAGCATAAACATGAAGCACCAACGTTTTAAACGTAAGCAGGTAAGCACTAACCATATAAGCCATCGAATCAACACAAAATGTGATCCAATGGTTTCAAAACTGGACCGGTTGAAACAGTCGAACCAGATTCAATAACTTGACATAATAAACATATATAATAATCCGAAAAAAATTATATATGCTTTGGATTTTAGTTAAAAAAAACTGAAATACGATCCGACCGGTGAACCGGCTCAACCAGCCGGTTCGCTTGCTGATTTTGGGCCGGCTTACCCACTTGTTCCCGGTCCGGCTCTGAAAACCATGGTTTGATCACTATAGTTTCGTGCAAATGTGCAATACAAACTAATGAACTGTCATTAGACTGTAAACAAACCGAACATTCAACGAAATGCATGTGAACCATTCGACAAGAAGTTTGTTTATGTTTGTTTGTTTGCTAAATGAAAAAAAAATCATTCATTTAGTTAAATAAAAAAACATGAAGAGTGGTTGCGTTTGTTCACTCGGCAATGTGTTTGTTTGTTTGCTAATGTTCACTCATTAACTGTGTTTTATATTTTTGATTTTAATGTTTTGTTTTTTACATTAATATTTAAACTAGAAACCTAGGCATTTGTAGCTCTTATCTTGTTAAAAACATCAAATTTATTTAATGTCATTATGTCTAGGAAATGTTAATTTTTATTTTTTAAATAGCTTATGTTCGTGAACTATTCATGAATATAGTCAAATCCTTAGGGAACGAACATAAACAAGAATATTGGTTTGCTTTGTGTTTGTCAATCATTCATGAATAAGTTAAACAATGCTATGTTAGGTTCATTTACAACGTTAACTACCACTAAAAACCTTACAACTTAAATCAAGTCTTCACTTTGAATTAACAAAATTACATGTGTAAATTCTGTAATATTTGTTAGAACTAATAATTTCATTTTAACAAAATAGACATTAGAACAAATTAAGTTCAGTGAGTCTACGAGAAAACCTGACTGTTGAGTCTGGTAAAGTGGTTTGAATGAGAAACATGGAAGCAAGGACTGCATTGACAAGTGCATCGCCACTGATGTTTTGGAGCATTTGTTTGAAAATGGATTGTGAATCCACCATACACGGGTTCAATTCTAGGGACACTAATCCTGTCCATTCAACTGTTTGAACCCAAACATAAGTTATCTATTTATGTTTGTCTAAGAAATCAACCTTAATTTAAAAAAAAAAAAAAACACTTGTATGCGTACCCGAACACAACTCATTTAACCAATTTGTTTAGACAGGTCAATTGAGTTGTAATAAATTTTAAATGAGTTAAATAGGTTATAAGATGGTTGTAATAAATGGTTGACTTAATGTTAAACAGGTTAACTTAATCACAATCTGTTTAATTAAATATGTTAAACAGTTCAATCTAATTGTTTATTAAAAGTGTCAGAAATTGAACATTTTCTTGCTTTGTCACTAGTGGGCTTAATATAGGCCCATCTTAAAATGAAAGCATGTCTTCATTTTTACTATTGTGTATATGAAGTTATAAATCATTCACCACCTAACAGAATGTAGCTCACATGACAAACAATTGTCATCCATAGACTACACTATCTATTCTAGTCTACTCACATGGTATGGGATAAGGTGGCACGCCATCCAAATATCATTATCCAATAAGGGACACCCAAGTGTACAGAATCATCTTTGGAGGAGAACCCACAAATCTCTGAAAAAAGTGGTCATAATAAGCTACTAAAAAATTGAAGAAACTGATCACACAATCATCACCCATGGCTAGCCTCCAGCTCAAGACTGGCTTGACCTCTTCACTGACCACCACAAGACCGGTTGCACCCAAAGGTCTCTCTGGTTCGCCTCTTAGGGTCTTCCCTTTTTCCAAGAGATCTTCCTCCACCATCAAAGCCATTCAGAGTGAGAAGGTCATTTCTTGTTTTTTCAGTTTAAATTCAAGATCTAATTTTTATAATTGAGAAAGTGTGTACATAGATAGTAAGCAATAAAAGTAATAGATCTGTTTTCGGTTTCCTTTAAATATTTTTTTTGCACAATAAAAAACCAAACCAAACCGAATTCATAGAGGCAAAACCAGATTTTAATTCAGTTTTGTTTGCTTTTTAACAGAAAACGCCCAAATTTTAACAAGATGGATGTCTTAAGAATTTAGGCTCTTCTCGGTTTTGTAACGGGCTAAATGTTTAACATGAATATTCATAGCCAATATGTAATTCGGTTTGGTTTTAAATTGTTTTGGCTTGGTTTCACTGTAGTCGGGTTGAAACCGAATCCTAAAAACCCCTGAAAACATTAATAATTCTATATATTTATAACTTAAATGTTTTAAATTGAAGTAGTCTGATGCATTTTTACAGAAATATAACCCAAATCAAACGATTATCATTCTAATGAGTTGAAATTGGCATCTTAATAAATTTATTTAGGTTGATATAATCACATATTTTGTTTACCAGAATTTGTATTTCCTCTCCCCTGAATCCTAGATGTGATTAAATTTTGCAGCCTACATACCAAGTGATCCAGCCCATAAACGGAGACCCATTCATTGGAAGCCTGGAGACTCCAGTGACATCAAGCCCATTAATTGCATGGTACCTCTCTAACCTTCCAGGATACAGGACCGCCGTAAACCCCTTGCTTCGTGGCATTGAGGTTGGGTTAGCCCACGGGTTCTTTCTAGTGGGCCCATTTGTGAAGGCTGGCCCATTGAGGAACACAGAGTATGCAGGTGCAGCTGGATCACTAGCCGCTGGCGGACTTGTTGTAATTCTTAGCATTTGCTTGACTATGTACGGGATCGCATCGTTCAAAGAAGGCGAGCCATCAATCGCACCATCGTTGACTTTAACCGGGAGGAAAAAGGAGCCAGACCAGCTTCAAACTGCTGATGGTTGGGCCAAGTTTAGTGGTGGGTTCTTCTTTGGTGGAATTTCTGGTGTCATTTGGGCTTATTTCCTTCTTTATGTTCTGGACCTTCCTTACTATGTTAAGTAGGCGAAATTATCATTTGGGCCCTTTTAAATTTGTATTGAAACATGATCAATTGATCACCTCATTGTATAATATACTTTGTTTATGGACTTTATCCCAAGAAATTTGTAACAATTTTAGGGTTGAAGTACTACGTCAATCAAAATAGAGAGCTGAGAGTTATTCTTGTGTTTTAAAAATAATTAAAACAAAGGTGCTTCTACTAGGAGTGTTCTGTGTTCATTCGCGGGTCGACCCATTAAAACCACGAAGCCAACCTGCTAATATCGGTTTGGTTCCTAGTTCACTAAGTCCTAAACGGGCTAAAAGAAATTCGGGTTGGAACAAGTTGTTTTTTACCAGCCCATCACATTCACATTGATCCGTTAACAACTTTTGACCGTTTATTTATACACTTTAAATAAAACTAAAGAATGTATTAACGAAGATTACAAAGAAAATTCCATTACAATAATTAAATTATATGATTTAAACTTTAAACAGGCTCATCTTGCTTGAAACTTTACTAATGGGTCCTTATATATGTATGCATACGTACGTATGTATGCTTAAAATTTGTATCATGTGAAAACTCAATATTAGAAAGAAAACCCTTAAACCTCATTTGGGCCATCCATTTGTAATCTTAAAAATAAGTATGCGTCCACGTTAAAGTTGAACAAAAAATTAAGGTTTGAATAAATAAATCAATTTTAATTTGGTTTAATGTGGATCAGATATTTATTTTCAAGATTTCAAATAGACAACCCAAATTAGGTTTAAGGGTTTCTTTCTAAGATGGACTTTTCACACGATACAAACCTTGTATATATAATCTGTGACGACCGTTAATCATGCACCACCTCTGCTAACCATACACCGGACACATTTTATATGGTCCGTATAAGGCCATATGAGATGTATAAAACGCAACCGTTAAACATTTGTCAAGTCATTCATAACCACATGGTCTGTAATGATCTATACAACCAGTATCTCGTATAAAGCTATGCATGTGGTATAATGTTATATAGATAGTATTTGACTATTTGGTTTATATACGACTAATATGGGTCTATACGGGCCATATAGAATTTTGTTCAAACTGATGTATCAAGAGTGCAACTTTTGTCGGTTTGAGTAAACTTATATGGGTAGTATATGCTTATATGATCCGATTGAAGACATACTGATAATGTTTAGTAACAAAGGGTTGTGTATATGTGTGAGAAACTTTTTATATTGCATCAGTCAACAGAAAAAACTAGAATTGGAAGCTTATTATCATAATTCATAAACAAGACATTAAAAGCTGCTTACATAGAATATATTCCTTGCATTTTCTGGTAATTGGAAGGATGCTTTTCATTTGGTTAAAAAATTCAATATTTTTAAAGAAAATTAGACAAAACTCACATTTTATACAATGCGCACTATATTATTAGTAAGCTTTTTGCCGGTTTGAGACTCTGCAATTATTCACATGACGTTACAGGATTAGTGTGATTTTCAATAGAATTACGTGGCAATCAAAGTGCTTTATTTTTTATTAATAAATTGTCTTTGGAGGCCACCGATCTAGCTGCTTGCGCCTGCATTTTATCTGTTACTTTTGGTTAGTTTGGTATTAAAGAGAATCCAAGAGTTTACTATATAAGTAGGTTATTACGATCACAAAAAAAAATGAAATGAAAAGAAAAATTCGCTCTCTTATTATCACAAAAACCTACTTTCTTATAAGCAAGCTAAGCATATTGATCTAAACTATCACTTCATACTTCTTCGGCAAACTTCATAATAACTTTGTTCAACCAAACGACAAGTGGCTAGTTGATATTTTCACAAAAAGTCTTACCGTCATATTCAGAGTAGCATCCTCTGTTCTAACTGGGATAGGGGTAAGGATTGTATCCATAATTCTCTTCCAGACTCTATTAAAAAGTGGGAATATACTGGGTAAGTTTGTTTGTATTTTTACCGTCATACTGTTTGTTTATTGATCGGTAGATTTTTTTCATGAGATTATATGGTTTCGTTTTTGAATAATTGAACAAGAACCCTAGGTTTAAAACTTTAAATCCTTTTTTTTTTGCTCTTGGTGACATTTTCTTTCATTTTCCGTTTTCTTGGTTTACTTGCTTATTGTCTACTTTTCCCTAATCTTTTTTCTCTCTTTTCATTTATTGTTTATCAAAGTTAATACTTGTACGATACTTATTTTATTTCCTTTACTCTTTTAATTAGCTATTACATTCCAAACTTTTTTAATTCCAACAAAACTTTTGTTATTTTATTTCAGATATTGAAATTTGTCCTTTTTACAATTGAAAGTTGAAACCTCTTCTCTCTCTCTCTGTTTTTTTTCTTGTTGCTATTTGTTTTTTGTTTAATAATTACGATATACTTATTTAATCTATCTTTTTTATACAAGTTTTATTTAAATTGATTCGAACTATCAAAAAGTATTAATGTAAAGTTAGAAAAGAGCTGTGGCAAACATGATTTTTTTTCTTTTCTTTTTCTTTTCTATTGATTTTTCACAATTTCATTTTTTGGTACTAAGTTTTATATTAATAATATAAAGGGAAAATTACCAAAATGTCCACTTTGACCAAATTTTTACACAAAATGTCCATTTGACTTTTCAAAAGCAAAAATGTCCATCCTCTTTACAGGCGCCGGCGCTTGTATACTTACCGGCGGCCGCCTGTGTAATCCCCAATCAGAGAGCGCCATGTGTCCTACACGGGCGCTCACGCCCCTTAAAAATGACAAACGCCCGTTTAAAAATTAAGTTGTCACGGGCGTCGGGCCCACACTGACACCTCTGTCACGGGCGTCCGCCCGTAAAAATAAAAAATAAAAAAAAAATAGTCTGTCATCTCACAGGCGCCCGGACCACCTACACAGGCGCCCGAACCTACCACACAGGCGCCCGAACCTACTTACGGGCGTCCAAGCTTTCTTTCTCGAAAGACGTGTTACAGGCGTCCGCCTGTAAGTTACAGGCGCCCGCCTGTATCAAACAGGCGTCCGCCTGTAAGGTTTTTTTTTTTTTTTTTTTTTTTTTATAAATCCCTAATATGCTAAAATACAAAATGTGATGTAGAGATGTACAAACAAAAATACTTTAATAGAGGTTTGTATAAATTAATTGTATGTCTCACAAGTTTATATCTATAACGTATGAATGTCAATAAGAACTACAAATTTATCAAATATAACGACAAACAATAATTCTGAAATAATGGTGTAATTTCATATACATGTATGATGGGAGAAAGACATGATATCGTACAATTAAGTTTGTCGTTAATGGTGTAATTTCATATACATGTATGATGGGAAAATACACCATTATTTCAGGATTATTGTTTGCCGTTATGTTTGATAAATTTGTAGTTCTTACTGACATTCATACGTTAAAGATATAAACTTGTGAGACATACAATTAAGTTATACAAACCTCTATTAAAGTATTTTTGTTTGTACATCTCTACATCACATTTTGTATTTTAGCATATTAGGGATTTATAAAAAAAAAAAAAAAAACCTTACAGGCGGACGCCTGTTTGATACAGGCGGGCGCCTGTAACTTACAGGCGGACGCCTGTAACACGTCTTTCGAGAAAAAAAGCTTGGACGCCCGTAAGTAGGTTCGGGCGCCTGTGTGGTAGGTTCGGGCGCCTGTGTAGGTGGTCCGGGCGCCTGTGAGATGACAGACTATTTTTTTTTTATTTTTTATTTTTACGGGCGGACGCCCGTGACAGAGGTGTCAGTGTGGGCCCGATGCCCGTGACAACTTAATTTTTAAACGGGCGTTTGTCATTTTTAAGGGGTGTGAGCGCCCGTGTAGGACACATGGCGCTCTCTGATTGGGGATTACACAGGCGGCCGCCCGTAAGTATACAGGCGCCGGCGCCCGTAAAGAGGATGGACATTTTTGCTTTTGAAAAGTCAAATGGACATTTTGTGTAAAAATTTGGTCAAAGTGGACATTTTGGTAATTTTCCGTATTAATGGCCATCAAATAGAGTTGCTTATACAAAAGATTTAAGATGGCACAAATATAACACGTATTATAAATTTTAAAACAAAGGCGAAAATACACATTAAAGTTTCACGACATAGGCGAAATCGGTTTATATAAAGAAATTTAACCTAACGTCCGAAAAATCAACGGTACTAGAAAAAAAAGTCGGCGGCTACCCCACCCCTCCTAAGCTTCGCCCTAAGCATGGGCGAATCTTATAAAGGACTCGGGGGCGACCGCCCCTATTTTTTTCGTCAATAGTGTAAATTTTCAGACCGAAAGGTTATTTTTAATTAATATGTGTGTTTCGAACCCCTCGTTTTCAAAAATTTAACATGTATTTAGAGTCACATAAATTTTCGCCCCCTTCCATAACAGTGAAGCTTCGCCACTGGCCCTAAGTAGATAAGTGGTTTTAGTTGGTTATTATTACTGAATGGAGGTGAGTTATCATCAGTTAAACATGCAAACTATATTGTTTTTTCTTGTCAATTAAAACTAAGGGTGTAAAGGAGCCGAGCCGATCATGAGCTCGTTAAGGCTCAAGCTCGACTCGTTAAGAGCGTTATTTACTAGGCTCGAGCTCGGCTCGTTAGAAAATTTTTAGGCTCGAACTCGGCTTGTTTAGATTTTATTTATTTAATTTATTTACTTTAATTATTATTTAATTATATCTATAATTATATTTTCTAAATTTAACATAAAATATTTCATTTAAATATATTTATCATAATTTTTATATAAAAATATTTAATTTTATAAATAAACACTTAATATAATAAATAAAAATTATATAAACAAAAAGCTCGTTAAGGCTCGCGAGCTATCGAGCTCGATATGTAAAAGCTCGGGCTCGGGCTCGATAACTAAACGAGCCACACTTTTGGGCTCGAGCTCGTTAAGGCTCGGCTTGTTCGAGCTTTTTACCGATCCGATCTCAAATATTTCATGAGCTGTCTTAGTTCGTTTACACCTCTAATTAAAACGTTAGTTGAATATAGTCTTTTTCATGTAATTTTTTGGTTAAAATAACCATTCTGTTCCACTAGCTCTGAATTGACGTTTTCAATTTATTAATTTCATTTTCAAATAATTCCATGTTTTTTTATGGGTCATTTTATTTGGACACCCCACTTTTATATTTTTACACCCCTGCGGGCCAAGACGGGCCGTACTGGCCAGTACGGCCCGGTATTGAGTACAGACAAACATTGCAGAGAATTCCTTGGAATCAATGAAACATTTTATGGGACGGGCCGTACTGGCCAGTACGGCCCGTCTTGGCCCAAGCTTATTTTTTCAAGCCATTTTGGGTGTCAACCAGTTTTGATACACCTTGGTACGGCCCGTACTGGCCAGTACTGGCCGTACTTGTCAAAATTTTAACTTGGCCGTCTCACCCCCAAACCAGGCCGTACTAGTCAGTACTGGCCGTATTGGTCAAAATTAATTTTTTTTAAAAAAAACAGAATTTAATTTTAATACATTTAAATATGTCTGGCAAAATGGCGAGTTGGGTCGGGTTAGGTAACGCGTCTGAACGAGTTCGGGTTAGGATGAGTGCGGGTCAGAACGAGTTTTAAGCAAAATCAGTTCTGGTTCTAAATGAATTGAACGATTACACCAAAACTTTGAGGAGTATGTCTATTACGTTATTTTAAACGTTATAGGTTTGTTATGTTATTATTTTAAACGATGTTAATTATACAACAACAAGACGGCCCGTCTCTGGAATGTCGTTTTAACCAAATATTTCATTTTAGAATTAGTTTGTTTACGTTAGTTTAAATAATTTAAACGAAATAAACTAGGTGAATTTGGTTTCATTGTTAAAAAGAAAATAACGAATTTTGTTGAAATTTCGTCGGAATTGTGTCACAATGATCTCACTTTTTCATCGGAATTCCGTCGCAATGATCTCACTTTTTCGTCGGAATTCCGTCGCAATGACCAGTACGGCTTGGTTTTGGGGTGAAACGGCCAAACTAGGCCGTCTAGGCAAGACGGCCCGTATTGGTCAGTTTGGCCTGGTTTTGGGGTGAAACGGTCAAACTAGGCCGTCTAGGCAAGACGGCCCGTACTGGTCAGTACGGCCCGTCTTGATTCAAATCATTGTCTTAGGATGTCAGAGAATGTCTGTACGATGAATGAGACGGGCCGTACTGACCAATACGGCCCGTCTTGCTCCCAATCATTGGCACATGTTGTCAGAAATGATTGTTTGACCAAGTACTGAGACGGGCCGTACTGGGCAGTACGGGCCGTCTCAGGGGTGTGTTTTTAAAAAAAGGGGGTGTGAGAATAACAACACCCTTTTTTATATAACAATTTTTGTTTATATGTTAATTTTTTTGTTTCATTTAATAAGAGACTAAGAGTATTCTCGTAAAATTAGTAAATTACAAATTAATTAATGAAAGTAATGGATGACACTAGAAACGTATTATATAAACGAAACGAAAATAGAAGCAATAAACTAAAAAAATAAATTACAACCACTACATTAACACCATGTGTAGTGAAGCAGGAGCCCTCTTATAAGTTATAATATTAATTATGCTTATTTTAATTTGTTTATAATTCTTTTAGGTTTTTTGGAATTTTTTATATATTTGTTATATCATTCGGTTTTTAAACCCTAAACCAGTAAGACGCCCGACTTGACGTCCGGTCTGGTTATGAAAACAATGTTTAAATGCATGACACCGGCAAACTTTTTCATCAAACTTATGCAATACGTTATACGTGTATCCTAATTTTAATAAGGGAAGGGTTATCTACACACCCCAGGATTTTAATTCAACACCCCGCCGCCACCCATACGCCCCGTAGTGGCCACTACGGGGCGTTTGCCACAGACTGACAACCTTAAACGACAGAATTCTTTTGTCAGCTTTTTCAGGACCTATACGACCCGTAGTGACCACTACGGGGCGTTTAGGTCTAAAAAAACAAACGCGCAACATCTTGGGTCGTTTGAGGGTGATTTGGGGGGTTTGGGTATGATTTTTGAGGTGTAAAAATATAGTTTTTTTTTTAAAAACTATTTTTATATTTTGCGTATTTTGCGACGTATCTCTCGTAGCATTTTTATTTTACGACGACGTATCTCTCGTACGTAAAAGTTTAGTTATTTTTTTAAACGCATGTTTTTTTGTTTGTAAAAATCTAATATTTTTTTGTTTAAAACTTGTTTTTTATTTTTTACGGTCTCTCAGTTCGTTTATTTTTTAATTGTTTTTAAAACATTTAGTTTTGAAAGCTAAAAATGTTTTTACTTCTTAGATTTAATTAAAATTTAAATATATTAAATAATTTATATATGAATGACGTTCTTTGTTTAAGCATACTGATGTTACAGAATAATACGATAAATAATGCATCACCAAGCAAAACATATTTAAATAATAAACACGCATCAACAAGAAAACATATAATAATAAACACGTATCACCAACAAAGCATATTTAAATAATAAACACGCATCACTAACTAAAACAACCAGATATATGCACGCATCATCAACCAAAACAACCAAATATATACAAACTATAAACATGAATACAAGTGTATGTTTAACAAATACAAATATGACTGAAAATACTAAGGTGGAGGTGGAGGAGGATAATCTCGTGGCCGAGGAACTGCAGGAAGCTGAATACCCTCACCTTCTGCATGCCTAAGCTCGACATGCACATGCCACGAGATCAGATCCTCCAACCGATCCAGTCGTCGCGTCTGATCAGACTGCTGCTGTAAGATCTGCGTCTGCTGCTGCTGTATCTGCAACAACTGCTGCGTGAGCTCGAGCTGCTGCTGCTGCATGTGCTCATGCTGCTGGATGAGCTGCTGCGTCGAATCAGTTATCCCCTGTATCATAGCCTCGACACGAGCGGGAAGCCGCACCGCTCTGTATATGCGCTCAGGATGCTGATGTGGCACATCCTGATGCGGCTCCCCCTCGCCATGTGGCGGCGGCGGTGGCGGTGGCGGCTGCTGCGGCTGTGGCTGTGGCTGCGGCTGCGGCTGTGGGAACACAGGCATAGGGTCCTCGTCTCTGTAATGGAGATCATTTGGCCCCGGCTGCCAAATGACCCCCCTCTGGAGCGAAAATCGAAGCCCGACCCGTGGGAATGTCTGCGCGATACGCATGCCAAGCACTGTCCGTCGATCTAAACGAACTGGATGAAAGGCCTCCATACCGGCAGGCTCCATATCTATAAGCCCGTTAAAACGAGCAATACGTGTCACATACACCCCCCCGAAGATCAGCCCCCTCTCCTGGCGGTGGTAATACGTGCTAAAGTACTCGGCGAGACAACGTGCAAGGTTGCACGGTCTCCCACTCAATATACAATACAAAAAAAATAAATCCTGTGAAGTGCACCACTCCTGGCTCATGCCACGTCCTGTAACAGACGAGGCAATGCACCGGTGCAAATACCGAATGAGCGGGTCACGAATACGCGTGACCCGGGCACATGGCAAGCCACAACTTGTCCACAACTGGTGGCCGCATGACATACTACCTTGACGCATAACCTTGATCTTATTTATTTCATCAAGTAGTAAATCAAGAGCTTTATGTGAAACCTTGCCACGTAAGTTATTAAACAAGGGTATTTTATGATGACCCATTGTCTTTATTAAACTTGTTTCAAACCCATGTTTCATGTTTACCTCCTGCAATTCTATCATTTGATCAACAAAACCTACCAGTGTCGAGAGCGAGTTATTAGTGGTTCTTAGATATCTTTTTAAGTTTGAATGTTGACTCTCGACTCTGTTAGTTGTACGTTGACCAAAGTTAGGCGTTCTGTTAGTCCAGGCTGTGACAAACATGTCTTTGTATGGGTTTAACCAAGTCTGAGTCACATAATTCAAAACCCCTGAAATAAAAAAAAACTATGACATACGAAAACGTAATTTTACCAAAAATAATGATAATGATATTGAATGACGCTTACTTTGACGGTTATCTGAGACAAGTTGTTGGTACAGGCGGTTATAGTTGTAGTCGTAAATTTCAGGCGACGAAGAGTCACACAAATTCCCCCAACGACCCTTAAACTTTTTCCAGTCACCGTCTGAAAAACTCGCCTTGCAGTGTTTTGCGATATTTTCGCTTATGTGCCACCTGCATAAATACCTGGAAGCGTGCGGAAAGACCTTACGACATGCATTCATCAGAGCAAGGTCTCTGTCGGTTATTATCACGCGGGGCTCCATACACTTATCTAGCATATCTTTTACTCGTTCTAGAACCCAATGATAATTTTCCTCTTTTTCTTTACTCACGAACGCGTGAGCAATACAAAACGTATGGTGTGTTGAGGTAACACCAACTATCTGTACAAAAGGAAGTTTGTACATGTTAGTCTTGTAAGTCGCGTCGATCATAAGGACATGTGGGAACGCACGCCACCAGGTGTATGATTTTTTATGACAAAAGAAAATCTCCTCCACGACATTCGTTTCAGAGTTTTCCCGAGTAAAGTATACGTAATTTTTAGTATGTAGCAGGTTCTCTAAGACCTGCATTGGGGTTGATCCGATTTTTTGTTTATTTTTAAATTTATGCTGCACATTGTATACGTCTCTACGGATGGAGACGTTGTTGGGATTATGCTTCTTTAGGCTGGAAAGTATGTTACGTGGGTCCATGTGTTGCTCAGTCAGATGGTGCACTATGTTTTGTTCCTGCTCGGACATTCTTCTAACAAACGGGTGCCCCTCAAGATTTTGAGCAGGTTCATGGTTGTGTTTGTCGTTTCTGACCTGAAGCTTCCAACCATAAGAATCAGAGTCGTATATCCCTATTAATTTAAAAGGACACCCGATTTTCTTGCTACCGGTACGCCTTAAGATGGCTGTACTATTGTGTTCACCACCACGATCACACACAAGCCAGATTTTGTTGACCTCATCGGTCCCCTTCTTTTTCTTAGATCGTCCGGTAACTACGATGTATCCATTATCAAGGGCTCTAGTTTTCACCCATGCCATCAGCTCCTCCACAGAATTGAGTATCTGAAAACAATGTTGTCATTAAACTAATGTCAATCTAACTAAAAACAAGTGAAAATATATTACCTCATTGGTATTCCAATCCATATTTTGGTATACAATGTCAGCTTCTTCCTTTTTAACGGCCACTTGGGGTGGTTGTGATTGTTCACCACCGTAACATTCCCTGTTAACGTCTTCATCATAGCAAGGTTCCTGGTTCAAATCAAACTGCCAGTACGAAGTTTGACCCGCAACCTCTTCGTTAAGATCTGGCAATGCGGGTCTATTTGTCGCCTCTGACGATTGCACACCAGTCTCATCCTTAAAAACATTATGATTAGTTTGTCATTTGATGAACAATAAAAGCAAGTATACACAGTTTCGTACCTGATATGTTTCAGCCACATGCGAAACGTCGGAATATTGACCAAAGAAAAAGTCTCCGTCCCACCAAGACATATTTCAAATAAAAAATACGGCTGTAGTGTAGATATTTATTAAACGAAACAAGAGAAACTGGTTCAAGTATTTGGAGAGTGATTCGAGAGAATGCGTAATATTGTAACTCAGTATGTGTGTATATATGGACGATGAATTCGTAAGTTGCAACCTATTTGTCACGTTTTAAACATTAAACGCCACGTAGTGGTCACTACGCGGCGTTTAGGGTTAACCCTAAACGCCCCGTAGTGGCCACTACGTGGCGTTTGGGTCTAATCAACTGACATGTCGGAAGCTTTTGCAGAACCTCGTACGAAAACGCCTCGTAGTGGGCACTACGGGGCGTTTAGGTGTAATCATGGTACGTGTCGTTTGACCGAGCTAGTACAATTCGTACACAAACGCCCCGTAGTGGCCACTACGGGGCGTTTGAGGGATGTGCAGACATTATTTTGGGGTGTAAGTTTAACACCACCCTTTTAATAACTTTATATAATTTAAACTAAAGTTTTTCTTAAAAGAAAACATTAAGTTCTTTGGGAAGCGACTTGATACCATGGTCAAAAGCATCTGATATGTCTTCCTGTCCGTACCATACAACCATCAGTGTCTTCTCCAAGCAACTCTTCCACCAAACCCTAAAATAAATTCTTCCATTAACAAATTTGAGCTTTCAGGGTTCAGCCATGGCAGAGTAAGTTCTTATCTCTCTCTCACACACACAATTCAAACACTAAGATTGTTCATCACATTTCTCTCGATCTAACTTTTTACTCCTGCAGATCTAACGTATACACAAATTACTGTGATCAACAAACCAGATCCAGAAACGCATCCTCCTCCACACAGTCATCAGCAACAACCACAAGCATCCACGTAACCGCACTCGACGGTCTCGTAAACGTGAACTCACTCTTCACAATCGCCGTCTTCGTCGGCCTCTCGCTCACCACACCGGGGCAACGCAGCCTCGAGAACAGATCCGCCTGCGACTCCGACATCTCCGTCGCCAAAAAGCTTCTGGTGTTCGAGGTCGTATCGTTTAGTTTCTTCCTGTTCTCGTCACTGGTCGCTCAAGGCCTTAAACTCGCAATCAATCTGCTCAACAGTAAGGATGTTGATGAAGCTTTTAGGGCGCATATTAATCTCAAAGCGTTGCGATTCGGGATGCTTGGATCGGCACTTGGATCGGTGATGGGGTGTTTGTTCTTGATGTTATCGATGGTGAATGTGATTGAGATTCGATTGGGGATGCTGAGTTGTGGAAGTAGATCTACGGTGAATGCAGTTGCTTCCATGATTGTGCTGGTGACTTCTGCTCTTTTGGTTTACATTTCTACTGCTGTTTATGCTTTTTTGCATTGATGATTTGGTGATCTGTTGACTAATCTAACATGAATTGTAATTTTCATGATCTGGAAATTGGCTTGTTTGAGATTGATCTTGATTGGTAATTTGGATGATGCAAGCCCGTAAAGTCGTAAACTACACGAGGTTGGTGGTGACTCGACTCGTTTAGAAACCGAGCCAAGTTGAGCCAGCCAATGCAATTTTTAAATATTTGATTTTGTTATTTTTACACATATATACGTATGTAATTACTAAATGTAATATATTTATATTTGCCATATGAGAAAGATACCATATAAACTATGATGATCATATTTATTTTTATATATGTTTCTTTTCACTAAAATATATGTAAATGGATATACTCCTATGATATATTTGAATGCTAGGTAAATGATTTAAATACTAAAGGACATTTGTCTGTATGGTACCAAGATGTGTTAAGGTGTTTCTTTTCAAAAATTAACTTCATTAGTGAGAAGGAGCTGATTACTATAAAATATAAATATTACAAATGTTTATTATAGTTATTAAAGTTTAAGAATGTAATCAAAAACTTGGTATATACAAAAAAAAAAGTTTATGCAATTTACTCTAAATTTTATTGATAAATTGTAATGTGAATGGTTGGTAAATTTATGATTGATGTTTAGAAAAATTAACTTCATTAGTGAGAAGGAGCTGATTACTATAAAATATAAATATTACAAATGTTTATTATAGTTATTAAAGTTTAAGAATGTAATCAAAAACTTGGTATATACAAAAAAAAAAAGTTTATGCAATTTACTCTAAATTTTATTGATAAATTGTAATGTGAATGGTTGGTAAATTTATGATTGATGTTTAGAAAAGTCCAAGTTTTTTGAAATGATGCATGGTTATTCATGATATGATTTTGTTATTTTTATGTCAAATTGTCAACAACTCTTTAAAGGAGAGAGTCATGTCGAAGCCATGGTAGGTACCCGAAGCCACATCATCATCCTTGCTTCTACTTTCTTTACCCTAAATTAAGATCAAACACTGAAAATTTGGGATCAAGCCATCACAAACAATTACCAATTTACCATGGTTTGATTTCATGGTTTAGGTTCACTGGCCATTCAACATGTAATTTTAACAATAGTTTGGTTGATCGAAAACTTTTAGACTATATAGTAATGTTAAATCTCAATCGGCATATTAGTTTGCAAAGAAAACACAACTTTAAGAAGAATTAATCTTAAACAAGGTTGGAGGCAAGTTTTAAATATATATAACATTTTGACATAATATTGGTTTTTTATTACTATTATTAAGTTAATAATTTATATCGGTTGATAAAATGTTTAGCTAATTTTTTTTACTGGATTTCTAGTTGTAAAGTTTTTGTAAATTTATTATAATTATCTTAAATGTAATAAGATTTTTTAGTTAAGCATATTTAAACTTTTGATGAATTTTAATAAATTTTACTAAAAAGTGAGAATATACTGAGTAAATTAAATTTGTTTAATTTATTTTAATTGTGGTAAAGATTTATAATTACGTAAAAACATGATACTATGAAAGTATGAATTATGAAACAATGACTTGTAAGTCTAGTATAATTAAGATGGGCTTAATAATAATTCTGGTAAACCCCACTCTCACTGGCTATAACCCATTTACTGCCTCGACGGCTCGGCCCACTAATCCTTTTCCTAATCCCTTAAACCGTGCAAAACTGCAAATGAACTTATGAACCCACTACCAATGCAGAGAGAGATACAAGAAACCTAAATCATGCTCATAATACTTAATTTGGGAAATTTTCTTTGATTCTGGTAATGAATTCTTTGCCAGCATCATTGGAACATCTAACAATATATTAGTATAGGGTGGAGTTATAGTAAAAATGCTTAGATTGTTGAGAAGTGTGAGAATGATTGTGGGCCATTGATATATAATTTAATGGTTGAGATCAAAGTTGTATTAAAAAAGTTAGTGAAAGGGTATTTTAGTTATAGACACTTTTGTTAATTTTTTATCATTTTCCCCCCATTTTTAAACGGTCATAACTTTTACATACAATATTATTTTTTAAAAAAAAATACACCAAAAAAACGAGCATTTTTTTATCTTTAAAACGAGTATAGTATTGTTATATAAAAAATTTAAAAAAACGTTTTCCTTTACCTTTTATATTTGTAATGCGTTATTGTGTCTAATTGTTTATTATTGTGTCTTTTTGTTTGTGAGTGTTTTTTTTGTCGTCGTAGTGTCTAACTATTTTTTTTTATAAATTCATGAGCTTTAAAAATAATATTGATGAAACAACAAAATCACGTACTTTTTATATGTAAATCATAATGATAAAACAAAACAAATTCATTTAATACAATAATGTGTATATTACACAATGACCTGAACGTAAAACACAATGACGCGTAGATTACACAATGACCTTAACATAAAACAAAATAATGACTATTACACAATGACCTGAACGTAAGACACAATGATGCTATATTACACAATCATCTGAAGATAAAAAAAAACAATGATGAATATTACACAATGACTTGAACATAACACACAATGTGTATATTACACAATGACCAGAACGTAAAACATAATGACGCGTAGATTACACAATGACCTTAACGTAAAACAAAATAATGACTATTACACAATGACCTAAACGTAAGACACAATGATGTTATATTACACAATCATCTGAAGATAAAAAACAATGATGAATATATTACACAATGACCTGAACATAACACACAATGATGTTTATATTACACAATGTTCTGGCGATAAAACATAATGATGAATATATTACACAATGACATAAACATATATACAATGACGAAGATGTATTGTTCAAAAAATAAAAACAATTTATGTTTTTAAAAATTATAAGTTTTATAAACATAATGGTAAAATAGCACAATTATGTACTTTTAATACATAAAACATAAAAAATAAATAAGAACAATTTATTTAATGCATAAAAACAATAATAAAATAACACAATATGATATAAAAAATAAAACAAAATAATAAAAATATTAAACACAATGACATTAAGCATTAAACACAATAACTTGAAGCATTAAACACAATGACATTAAGCATTAAACACAATAACTTGAAGCATTAAACACAATGACTAAAATGCCCTTTTTATAAAATTAGAGTAATGCCACCTGTCAAATCCACAATCCTTCTCACCTTTCTCACTAATCTCACCATTTTTAGTTGAACCTAATCCTATTCATGGTTGTAAAAATCGCTAGGCGCTAGTCGGGCGGTGAGGTACCGCCTAGGGATTAATCGGGATTAATCGGCGCTAGGCGGATTGAAATTTTTATATGTAATTTTACAAATATATATTATATACACACATCAATATCAATAATTTAATATAATATTTCAAATAATTTTAAAAAATATACTTAAATATACTAAAAAAAGCAATTTAAAGTTCAAACTTAAATACTGAGTTCAAAGTTTAGAGATAAATTTCGATGTTAACTGCCTGGATTCGATGTTTTAGAGACATATTAAAGATTTTCGGTAGAGAAATGTCTAAATAATCATGAAATTGGTCCCTTTTTACCCTAAAAAAGTCAAAAAAATAAAAAAAAAATGAAAAAAAATAAAAATCTGATCGGGCCCCCTAGGCCCCGCCTAGGCAAAAAATTAGACAGTAGATGGGCGCCTAGGCGGCCGCCTATGCCGATTTTTACAACACTGATCTTATTAGTATATATAACATATCTATTCTAATAAATAAAAATTTTTAATGACACATGTCATGTTGTATAACACATCAATCTTGTGTTTTCGCCTCTCTCCTTTTAAATATATCTTATATTAAATAATAATATTAATCATTAAATATACTTTTTATACATTTTTAATTTAAAAAAAACACACTTTTTAAAAAACAAAATATTATAAAATATATAGTTTCCAAAAACAATTTTTAATAACAAAATATTTAAATACAAACGTTGAAAATATATTGTGCTAGAAAAAAATAATATAATTATTTTATTATTTAATTTGCTAAATTATATGAATTTTTAATCATATTTTATATTAAAAAATCGTTTTATATTGTTTAAATTTTTTTGATAACTATTTATTATATTATTTATTCATCATGTGTAATACACGGGGTATTAACTTAGTATATTATATAATCAACATATATAATAATTATATACACATAATTAATCATGTGATAAATGCCATGTAGTGAACCAACGTATCGTTTCAAGTCACGAACCCGTTTATATGACATTATCACTTGATCCAGTTTAATTTACCTGCCGACAAATGTTGAGATCATCCTTATTATTTTTTTTTGATGGTGAGGTGTTATAAAGATATGATTAAACAAACACAAAACATAAAGAGGTTGTAGAGATCTTAGATTCAACCTGAAACCAATAAAGATACATGGTCATCAAACAAGATGGCAATAAATAAAAAAGAGATCAATGGATGCAAATCAAGTGGTATCCATGGTTGCAAAGGCACCACCTTTCATCATCCGCCTAAACTCTTTATAATTGACCATCCCATCCCCATCCTCATCTACCTTCTTAACCATGACCCTACAATCGTCAACGGTTCGGCCTTGTTCCAAGCCAAGTGAAGTCAAAACGGACCTAAGCTCCTCAACCGTGATGAACCCATCTCCATTCTTGTCAAACACATTAAACGCCTCTTTCATATCCTCTTCTTCATCCCTCTCCTCCATTATTATTGCTTTGTACAACCTCTCAAACTCCTCCATGTTGACGGACCCATCACCATCTGTGTCAATGTGATCGATCATGTGTTTAAGATCCTTCTCGGGTATAACAAACCCAAGGCGTTCAAGAGATTTGGATAGCTCTTGTTTGGTGATCTTGCCATCATCGTCATGATCAAACATGCGGAAAAAGTGATGGATCTCTGAAAGATCCATCAAGAGGGGTTGAAAGAAGGATTGCAAGGAGAGGGACTAACAAAGATGGATGATCAATGGAAGAGGGAGGGAGTGGTATTGAGAATTGATTCGATTAGTAACACACACATTTATATGGCTTTCAAAAGCCGATGGGAGGGAGGAAAATAAGGAGTTTTGGAGGAATGTAATGATTGAGGGGACATCCATGAAGATAGTAGATTCTTTGGTGTAAAATTTAAGGGTCTTCGGCCACTATTCAAATATACATATACATGAATAAATACATCCGTATATATATACATATACATGTCCAATGTGGGACTAGCCCACTTGGTAGAGACACTGTCTTTTAAGAAGGAGGTCTTGGATTCAAATCCAAGCAATGGGTATTTGGTAAGTATTTTTCGTAAGTATTTTATTTAATTTTTAAATCATTTATTTTTAATTAAATCTATTTCACTTAAAGGTTGTTTTAGGAGAAACACAACGGTTGTTTTTTTATTTAAAAATTAATTTTAGTAGTCTTAAACGAACTTGAATGATAAAATGTAAATAAAATTTGCTAGCTGCTACATGATAACTTTTCTTCTACATAATTTCCATTACATTTTGCAAATTTTCGAGATAGACGCACCTTTGCCCCACTACTTATTTACTTAACAACGTGAACCTTTCCTCCTTTTGCATTTTACTGAAAATAGCTGGTTTATTATAATTTGTTTGTATTAAATTATTTGAATAAATAGTTTAAAATATATGTTGAATTCAACCGATAGAAAACTGCGTGTTGAATAATTGCATGATGCTAAATTTTAATAAGAATGACGTTAGTAAGTAATGGTTAAGTTTTTGTTCCCTCGCAAAGAATGTATGGCGCAGAATTGCATTATGGTGTGGAATCCCTTCACTGATCAATCTCTCCATAGAAGAAATGATGCTGGTAATAGATGATTGTTTCATAAAAAAGAATCAAAGCAAACTAATCCAAGGAATAATAATAACGACATTCTGGTGTTTATGAAGATTAAGAAACGATCATGTCTTCAATCAAATACAACCAAAAGAAGAGAAGGTCATAGCATTGAGTTTTTTATGGATCATGCATAGGGCAAAAATTAATTGGTTAGATTGGAGTTTGTGGGGTAGTTTTAATTTCATGCATAATCTGTAAGTTTTCTTGTTTTTGTTGGCCTTAAGCAACTTGTTTGGGCCTTTTCTTTCTTTTTTAATATCAATTTTCTTCCGTTCAAAAAAAAAAAGTAATGGTTTTTGTATTGTGGTGTGTGTGACTTCAATTTCCATTAGTTTGACCATAATTAAAGACCGTGCATCTTAATAATTAAGTATTTTGGTAATTCTGGTTTAATACACGTGTAAGAAAAGATTACGAGGAAGGTAATTTTCATCAAGCTTCATTAGTTTCTCATGTTCTTTCTTGTCGTAAGAGTTGGTAAAGGTCTATCTTGTCCTTTAAGTTAGGAGACATTTTTCATAATGAGAGGAAAATTGTCCTCGCTATTATAATAAATCATATATCAATAATAAATTAGATGAAGTATTTAGCAATGTTTTCAGAACCGTACCGAACATCGAACCGAATGTCTTATTGGTTACTAGTCGGACCGGAATTAAGAACCGGATGATATAATAAATATATAAAAAAATCCAAAAAATTTATAGAATTACACACACATTTAAACAAACATATTCATGTTAAAAAAAAAAAAGACAAGGTTTGATTTTAATGTTTAATTCTTTGAATTTTATTTAAAAAAAACTTGAAATCCGGTCCGATAGACAGAGACTAGCGAAGGTTTTTGTTTGTTTTCCGAGAAGTTGATGTCAAGAAAGGTCGAGTGTCGAGACGACCTTTCCAGCAAGCTGAGGCCGAGGGAGTTTCCTTGTGGGTTTCACGACTACCTTACCGGTAGGCGAAGGCTAGTGAAGGTTTCCGTTAGCCTTTCCGATAAGATGTCAGGGAAGGTCACGACAATTAACCTTTCTAGCCAGCAGAGAACAGGGAAGGGTTTTGTTGGCCTTCCTGGTGGTGTTATCAGGGAAGGGTTATAAGCAGGCTAAAGCCAAGGAAAGTTCATAGTTGATTTACTTTTTAGATCTAAAAAGATTGACTTATATAGAAGAATGATAACATGCATTGTCAGCTTAAATAACAAGATATTCATCTTAACATAAAATTGTTTTACTTATTATGTAATTACGAAAACAAGTACAAGACTTTGTAAATTACAATGAATAATTATATCATAAGTTAACAACTTTCTGGTAAAGATTAAACAGTGATGATGAATATTCAACTTTCATAGATGCTAATCGCCATGCCAAAGTGCCATCAACAGACAACAAATCATCTTTTGCTTGGGTATTCTTAGACGTATGGAAATCATAACAAACTAGAGACAAACACCACGCCAGATCAGAGATAACACGACCAAGGTGGAGGTCTCACAGCAAGGTCTTTATATAAACGTTGAAGCATGTGATGGCAAAAGATGATAAATCGGAGCTTGGATGGCACGTTTTACACATCAGTTAGATTTTAAGATTACGTGAAAACTAACATGTGGCAAAAAAAAAAATCAACAAAAAGAAACCATGATTCTCCATGTAGATAGTATATAAGAGATGATAAAGAGTGTGTTGTGAACTTGTGATGAAATAGTACTTGGATGCCTTGAGACAACAAAACAAGACTCTGAATGGAAAAACCAAAGAAGCCTAAGAAGCAATTGAAGTAGATCTAGATGCTAAAGGAAAGTCCTCTATTTATTGGTAAAAGGTGGGTTTTGTGAGCTTTTCTTCAAGTTTGCCCCGTTAGGCTTAATGAGCCTTTCATACATAACGAGCTTTCACCTATCCAAAGATATTTAAAGGAGGTAAAGGAATATGCAACCCTTTTTTCCTACTCATAAGGAGGAAAGGAAATGTATTTCTATAGCCAACCTTTCCTTTCATAGCTCTTGTGTTGGTGAAATGCTCATTTTGAGGAGGGGAAGTAAGATTCAAACAATACGTATGAACATGGTAAGGACTAGATCCGTAGAAGTAGTATTTGAAAATATTAGGCAAACACAAAAAATGACCAATATGGAAAAGTCAGGTATAAGAGCTATGCATACACACGAGGACCAAATATAGAAGAATAAAAAAAAATTCTTTGAATAATAAAAATGTTAAGAGCTAAAAAAGTAAGATCCAAAAGTTACCTCTAAACACATGAAAAGCGAAGTGAATGAGATAGTATTGACAAGTAAAATATACAGGAAGGTACGTTTGACCTCCCTCTTTGTTACATCAATACAAAAATGATATAAAGTGGGAGTATATGTGAGTGATCTGTGGTGTGTTTATCTTATCAATTGATGCCTTATTTATACAAGTCTTGGTTCCATGAGTATCTCCAAAGTGAACCTGGCCTTTACCTATTGGGATCTTCTAACATATGATTTTTATACCTGCATTGTTGGTTGTCCCACTCATCTCATTTGAGAAAATTTCTAAAACCTTGCTTGCCAAAACCAAAAAGGATATCTCCTCCCTGCCTTTATCATCTTTGTTCATACTATAGGGTTTTACTTGTCTCATAAGCAGACTCTACTACCATGTATTGTCTTTACTCTTAACGTCATTATTCTGCAGGCAAATGTGGAGAGGTTGTACCTTCATTTCCTCACGTCTGAGCATGCGCCACTTACTTTTATAAAATTAAAGGTAATTTTTTCAATGCCTCTTATATACTTTCTTATTTTTCTTGCCATCATGTTACTTTTTGCCTACGCCATAGCTGATCCTTCCTACATTGAGTATGCTTGTGACTTCGAATACTATGCTTTTTCTATAGCTAAAGTGATCGAGTTAATGAGTACTAAATGCAACAAACACAATGTTTAATAGATTCTTATCCCACTGGAAACCCATTCCAACAAGCTTCTGTTCCTAGAGGTGACTGTAGAAGTGTATAAAAAGTTACAGGACTTCACTCTCAAACATGCGATGTCTTCTGACACTGTAGTATATAATATTAAAGCAACATGCCAAGAAACATCACAAAACCTAAATCTTTATATAATCACAGTGAAGCCACACAAAGCCAAACAAAAGTCCACCTTATGTTGTTACGATGAAAAGACTGGATGATAATTCCATGGTAACAAACTATAATACTTATTTTATGGTTTGACCTAGCCTCAAATCAGAAAATTACTGGTTCCCAGATGAACAGTATTCCTGCCTACACATTGTGAATTTGATTTTTTAAAGAAGGTATTTTAAGAACTTGCATTAAGAGCCTCAATTGTAGAAAAAATGAATTTGAAGATACAAGGGTTTGCTGGTGGTGGTTGCAAGCTCTTCTAATACCCAAGCATAATCAAATTACCCAGATGCTCTAAATAGATTAGCTGAAGTAGCAAAAGAATTCTAGTACAACCCCTGAAGGCAGTATAAATTCTTTCGTAACACTGATTCACCGAGTCACTCAAGTCTCAAGAGTCAAGTCTCAACTTTGATTTTGAAAAGTAAGGTGTTTAGGTCCTGAAATCCAAGACACGAGGCAAAAGCTTCATGTGAATGAGGCATTGCTCTATGTACAACCAAAACCTACAGCTATCTTATCTTTTACAAATCAGGCATTTCATAAAGTAAACCATTCATAATCTCAAATTAGTATTGTTATTTTTACATATAAGACAAATACTACTTTTGACTACTTTTGACCTTGATGTGCATGAAGCTCTACCTCAAGGCCCTAAGGCGTTTTCCCAATCATCTCATGTCTATGGTATGCTTTTTAAAACCAAGGTCTTAACTACTCCCAAGAAGGCCATGATCTAAATTCAAATTTGATATCAAAAATCATTAAAGGGTGCCTGGTTTTTAAGATAATATGCTTAAAGAATTAAAGGCTTATTATTTTACAGACCCCTATAACACCAGAAATGCATACAAAATAACAGTAACATGTCGATATTATCATTGGCCCAATAGGTTTCTAGAATTCTCAATTTGACCTCTTAATTCTTAGGAATTTCTCATATCAAACTAAGTTCATTTGTCCACATATCGATTCACTAGAGAGAAGAAATTCTAAAAGTCTACAATAATTATATACTACATTTTCAACTATCCACACCATTAACCAGTCTTCTATGTTCATCAATGGCTGCGTGTTACAAGTCATAGGCATAAACATATAGGTAACCAAACCAACAAGTTTAAGTAACGAGTGAATTAGAATATGAAATGTAAAGCATACTGAATCAAATTATTCATACATGATAAAACGTAAAAAGTTGTAACAGTAAACAATCAAAGCACAATTCAGGATCATTACCGAACCGAAAATTATTCAATTGAACAACCATAACTCAACGATTAAACTTACGGAGTATCCCAAGGCTTAGGCTCAGGTACAGCAACAACCATCCCTTGCATCTCCTGCGTGAGCACAACCTGACACCCGAGCCTCGAGTGCTTATTCAAAATCCTATGCCTCGCATTTCTCTTCAGGACATACTGTTCGTCGTACGTCGCCGGCGGGAGCTTCTCGAGCCACTCTTCCGCGATGTTGACCTCGCACTCGGCGGAGCAGGCGTCGATGTCTTCTAGACGATGGGACGCCGGATCGATAAGGTTGTGGTTCGTTAGGGCTTTAAGGAGAGTTTGGCCGGAGAGACCGACGATCTCACGCTTTTGTCCGTCGAAGTCGTAGGCGATGAGCTTGACGATTCGATCGGAGACTTTTGCGGATGGTGATGATGATGTGGCAGATGAACGTGAGATGATGGTGCGGGAGAAGAGAGAAATTGTAGGGTTTCGGGAGATTCTCCGTAATCCGGCGATCGCCATTCTTGATTTGGGGTAAAAGGGGGTGATTTAGTGCCTTTGGGTCCTGTATCCCTAAGATCTCATCAACTTGCACCAAGCGCATATGAACTTGTGTGTTAAATGGAAAACACAAATGATCATCTATAAGTCTACGTGCATTTATCAATATCACTTCACGTATGCGCCACATATGCAATTAAAATCATCACATTTTTTTCACAAACATATTATAATCATCATCCCTTATCACCTCATCACTCCCAATATCCCATCACTTCAACGTTCACGCGAAAATCCCGTGACCAGCATCGCGCCACCGAGCATCATGCCCGGTCACACCACATATGTAGTGGGTGTAAGTCGCACTTGGGACGTGACTGAGGCCCCTCACGCCTAGATCAACCTCCACTACACATAGCCTAAGAGAGAGTGTGTGATGAGGGATGAGTGGCTCGTCACTCCACACCCTCACCCACACGAAGTGTGTTAAATTGTTATTAACACTTCAAATTTAAGTTTATAAATAAACGTTTTTAAAAAACTGAAGCGGTCAGTATGCAAACTTTACAGATGAAAACATAAATATCTAAGAGTGAAACTTAAAAGTTTTGATATTAAGAGTAAGGGTTCAAGAAACTTAAGTGGATGAAAGTAATGTTATACAAAGTTTAAAGATAAAATATAGAAGTTTAAGAGTGGAGTATAAACATTTTAATATTGAGTATAGAAATAGATTATGAACTCTAAAAGCCTAAATATTGTAGTTTGGGTCTCTTATGTAAATATTAGAAAGTTTATATTTAGAGTCACGCATATCCTTATGTAAAGTCTAAGTTTTAGTATGTAAATAAGTCAATTAAGGATTATGGCTATATATATCACAAAACGTACGCATGTATGAATCGATATCTTTTGTTTATGTATGAAGAACATATTCTGAAATTGCAAGAGAAGATTATTAAATACATCGTGTTTGTTCATAATTCAAGCCCGAATACCAACATTTTGTGTATCGCAGTGACCCAGTGATTTAGTGAACAAACCCTACATTATGATAAACTTTTTTGTTCTTTCGATCACCTAATTTCAGACTGAATAAAATTAGTTATTTTTTATTACAGATTTGAAAATAAACACTTATTTCATGATAATATAAATATTTTGTCGTCGAATTTGGACATATTTAAGTCGTTCTTTTTTCTATCATTCTATTACAGATTTCCCACCCGGAAATTAAGTAGATGCAAGTGTGCAACACGTTCTAAACGACTAAAGGTACGAGTTGGGCTTAGTATATTGCAAAATGGGCTAGAGTCCAAGTTGCCATTTATATGTAAACCGACATCCTGACTCTTGTATACGGTATACCTGTACTGTACCGCTATACGTGCTTGTTATCTGTCATCTAAAATATGTAAAATAAGTTTAAGAATTAATTATCTATACTATTATATAATGAGTATTGGTGAGATAAAAATCCATGATCTTAAAATTAAGAAAAATACAATTTAAAGAGCTTGTGGTACAAACAATCTAAGCTTCAACTCACACCCATATCCTCTTCTTTCTTATTTTTTGATTGAAACCCTTATTTCTACTTTCTTTCTCCCCAAAAATTCTATTCCATTCTCGGCAATCCAATTCAAATACGCTCCTTAAAAACAAACCCTGATTCCATTTCAAATTTCAAATGCTGATGGATCTGTGATATGCGCGACCTCTCTCTCGATTCCACCCGCCTCCCTCTCAAAAACCCTAAAATCAAAGAGAAGATTCGTTGCAAGCACCACCACGACTACTGCAATTGTTGTCCATCTTTCATTCTTAGTTGTCTTTGACTTCTACTGTTTGTGATTGTGCAGGTAAGTTTGATTGAACTTATTTTTTGTTCTATGTAAGGGTTTCGAGTGTTTCATCATAAATCTTAACTTGTGAAGTTCTTTCTGCGGATTCTTAAGTTTCATAACCTAGATTGGAGTCACACATGTTCAATTGTTGGCATCTCTGGCATTCTCGACTTTTGGAATGTTCTTCCATTGTTTAGCATTTCTTTTATTCTTGAGCACTTGAAAGTTTTATCTACTTATTTATAGAATCCAAATGCATGCATTTTGAATTTCTGAGTTTGAACTGATTATTGCAACTTTAATTTGCATCAATTAGCTTAGTGCGTTTGCAAAACCTGATTATGGTTATAAGCATTTCTTTTGGATTCAGCTTTCCTCTGCCGGTCTAATTCGGTTACCAAGACTTGAGATGGAAATGGCAAAGTTGGATGTTACCGGTAAGCCTGCTACTGAAGATGTTCATATTATCACTACGTAAGCTTGGTGTATTCATTGGTTTTTGAGTTTTTACTTTTGAATGGTGTTAATGTAGAGATTGATTCACTACAATTGCATTTTCTTGATTTTGGGTTTTTGTCGACTATATGTATTTATGATGCATCTGTTTATAATGCTTTGTTTTCTATCTTCAATTTGATCAGAACACTAGGCTTGAGAAGATGTGTTGGAGGATTTAGAATATGGCTTCACGAAATAACATATGGTACTTAATTTCTTCTTCATTTTAGGTTTTTCCAATAAAAAAGTGGGGAAGAATAAGGTAAATTTTTTATTGGAAAAGGGTAGAAAATAAAATTGCAGTAACATTGAGATATCGTCATGTTGATTATTTGAAGCTTGGAAGCTTGCTTAAACATCAAGTATGTTATTAGGTGGTTGCTTTTTGTTTTTTAAGAACAGGAGCATCATGAGCTTAATCTAGGATAATAACTAATTTTAACCAAGCCCACCAATGCTCTTGTTCTTCGTTTGGATGCATTAGAAAGGGACGTTGATGAACATGGGAATGTGGTCACTATACCAAAATTAAACAAAAGCACCCTAAAGGTCTGTTTATTTATATTTTTATGTGATATAAAATTAGATGTAATATCATGGTTCAACTTATGTTTCTGTTTATTCTTTAACCACTAGGTAAACATTAACAGGCAGAAAAAAGATGCATTCCAACTTTTGAAAACTGAATTAGAAATGGATCCAGATTAAAATCCTCACTTTGATCCTTGAATGGGAATAGATAAAACATGCTTTTAAGGCTTAAAAAGATGACATTTGAGTTTGTAGAGGAAGGCAAGTGGTCTACGGAGGTAGAAGCCATCAAGTTAAATGTGTCTTGTGTTTTGTTGCTTTGTATTCAAGTCTAGCTTTTAATTGTTGATTTGTTGTTTTGCATTTTGTTGGCATTCATGTTTCCAGATTCAGGTTGGAGATACACAAGCAAGAGAATTCAAAGCAAAGCAAAGCAAGCACAACTTGCTAAGGCCAAGGCTGAGCGTGATATTAATCCTAATTTCTTGGACACGCTTTCGGTTAATGTTCGACTACGAGTTGATGTTCTCAAGGATCTTCCATTCATCTGCGATTTCAAATTCTACCTTAAAACCCTAGAGAGAAAGAGAGAGAGGGAGAGAGAAATTAAGAAGAACAAGATGAGAACGATTTGGTAAATGGTACCCATGAGAGCATGTGAAGTAATCGATCTTGTTGCTACGGTTCATGTAGATGGTACCTGATGACAACACCCTACGAAGACACAGAA
Source organism: Mikania micrantha (assembly GCA_009363875.1). Classification (NCBI taxonomy): domain Eukaryota; kingdom Viridiplantae; phylum Streptophyta; class Magnoliopsida; order Asterales; family Asteraceae; genus Mikania; species Mikania micrantha. The sequence goes on from CM018684.1 coordinate 69,484,422, forward strand.
GATTACAACGGGAAAAATTGAGGATATCAATGAGAGGACTAGGTATGATAGAGATGAGATTGATGTTTGACCACTTGCTTTGAAGCTTGAACATGTGATGGAGATTACCGAATAAGGTATGTGTATTGAATCTAACCCTTATGAAGCTTGAACATTATGCTTATAAATCTCAAAATTTACTAATTGAAGTTATGTGATGTGTTTGATTTTTGTGTCTTCCTAATAGTAAATTCCAGGCTAGCTTGAAGGCCGCGCCCCAATTTTTTGGTATGTTGTAGTTACTTGCTTTGGATTAATGATAATTTGCGAAGCTTCTTAAGTTAATAGGAATTTCCGTTTTATTTTAGGTTTTTTTTACATGGTTCTATAGAAGCATATGGTATAGGATGTTTGTTTTTCATGAACGAAACCACAAGGGGAGCTTGAGCCTTGCTCCACCTATTGGTATGTTATTTCGGAATCTTAACATGAATGAGGTTTAATTTTCATATACCTGCACCTAGCAACCCTGACATTATTCGTTTTGTAAATTGGTGTGGATTTGAATGCAAGGTTCTGGTTTATTTCCGTGTAATTTATCAATCTGCTTACAATTTGTTTGATGATTTATTACAGGCAATATGTGTAAGTTTTGAATTAGTTTTCGATTTCATGATTAGAAAAAATGGTGCACCATCATTCAATCCAAACGATTCAAATTTGTGTGTAAGAACCGAACACCCAAGAGGTATGAATATCACAAATAAACTAAATATTTGTCATAAAAAAATCCAATATTTAAATTTCTTTTATTTCTATATTAGTTTCTGCTGATGAGAGCTTAAAACGTCTTGTACTATCTCAATGCAACCAAAACAATGGGTGTGAATCAGAAATGTTAAAAGACAAAGAGGCACTGGAGTTGATATGGAGTAGCGCTATGGAATTATGCAATTCCATTTCACTTAGTTACTTCCTAAAGAGACATGGGCGCTTAGCTTTCGTTTGTTTTCACCAAGGTAATACTTTTTTTAACATTATTATTAAACTAATCTTTTTTGTAAATTAAGTTTTTATTTTACGCTAATTATAATGTTTTTTTACATAGGATTAGCTGTAGTTTAACTAAAATTCCACCATCCTGATTATGCTTCTAAAGCTGATAAATCATGGAAATTGATTGCAAGTGCATTACATGTTGCAATGGGCTGTAATGTTGAGATCATGATATGCCATTCAGATAATCCGAAAATTAAGAAATCCTCATTTAGATTATTCAGTTGTGCTAGGGGAAACAAGCTGCGGTCCAACAAGAATGCCATCGAATTATCTGAAAACATTAATGTCGTGTCTGATGGTGGGTCCCATGATTCGAATACTTGTCAGAAAAAAGAAGTGGCAGCAAGAATATTAAGAAATAGTGATGGGAATGCATTCAGAACAGTGACTACACATTGAATTGCAGCTGTAGTGGTGATGGAAATGCAGCTCAAAGATAAAAGTTCTTGATCATTCAGAACAGTGACTACACATTGAATTGTGCAGGTTGTGTTAAAGCCTTTCATTTTGTTCTTAGATTAAAGCAACTATAAAGTTTAATTTTGATTATAACCATACTCTTATAACTAATTTTTTGTAGGTTCGCTTCTTACAAATAAATCCATATTCTTATTACATGTGAAAAGATTGTGATTGTAAAGTGCTTAATTATAGGGAAGGCTTGTGCATGTTTTGAGTTAGATAAACACCTCTATTCTTGGAACATGTTTTATGCAATTCCAGTACTTTCTTGATCTTTTATATTTGGGGACTGCAATTCAAATTCATCATGTCCTGGTTGCCCTCACATATCAGTGAGACATTTTTGTTGGTGGAACAAAGTGAGTTATGCTTTTGAGATTATTGATTGTTCCAACCATGGGGTTTATTCACTTAATGTGTTTTATTGCTATATAGTTTTGTGTTGTGTTACATGCTACTTTCATGTGCTGTTGGCATGCTGTGGACCAAATACAAACCAAAGAAATCATGTTAAAAATGTTTATTTTGTCATGTAGTGACTTGTAATCTTAGCAGAAGTTCTTGCAGCATATATGAGACAATTGGAAGGATGGTATCTATAATATATATTTTATAAATTCGTTGATAGGTTTGTAAGGCTAATGGTATTGATAAATTAATAGAAAACAAGTACAACATTTTAAATTGTCAACGCCGCCGCATCGCGCGGGTTCCTGACTAGTTTAAAATATAAGAGTTTTTATATATAGTACAAAAAAAATCACAATTTGTTCGCTCCGCTTTGGGCCACAAAAAAACTTGAGCCGGCCCTTGGTTTTTCAAACCAATGTCTAGCTATTAACCAGTCTATTTAAGTTAAAAATGGATTATGTGGATATTAACTTGTTTGGTTATTAGTTTGGTTAAGGATTTTGAGCTTGAATAATCTGTTATTAACCAAGCCGAATGGTAAGTGTTTTGAAAACGTTGACCAGTTTGGCTATTCTTAAACCGTTTTACTACTCATAACCGTTTATGCATCTCTAGTGGTATGCAGTGACAGCACCATCGACGGTCGATGCTTGATGTACGATCAAACCATGTAATCTAGGAATCTAACTTGTTAATATAGGTTTCCATATCAATAACTTCCTAGGCATAATTTTTTTTGAACGGCTACAGGCTGAACGACTCATTTAAGCCTAAACGGGCACACATTCATGGGCAGGCATGGGCGAAGGTATGTAGGGACGGGGAGGGGCGACCGCCCCCCTCTTTTTTTCGTCAGTAGTGTTAATTTTCGAGCCGAAAGGTTAATTTTTTTAAAAAAATTTGATTTCGCCCCCTCATTTAAAAAAAATATTATAGTACCATCTCTTCTAAATATTTTTTTTTCGTAATTGATAAATAAAAAATTAAATTCAAAAGTTACCCACATATTAAAATCTCTATTTTTTTTGTTCCTCTTTATTTCTTCTAAATAGAGTAAATTACGGTTTTGACACTTGTGGTTTAAGTGTTTTAACTATTTCAACTCAAAATAAAATCTTCTATCATTACAGCCCATGTGGTTTAAATAACTAACGGTTTTGGCCCCCAAACTTGACTATTCTAACAGTTTTGACTCTCAAACCTAACTATGGTTCGGGTCAAAATCGTTAGTTTTTTAAACCACATAATCTTCATTGATAGAAGATCTTATTTTGGGTTGAAATAGTTAAAATATTTAAACTGCATGGGTCAAAACCGTAATTTACTCTCATAACTATTTAAATCTCACATTCCCCCTCTGACTTCTTCCTACCCTAATTTCTTTATTTTTTTCTTCTCGATCGCAGAGCATTTTCTTTCCTAAATTTTGTCCCCACCAGTCCACTGCCACATGTTCCAGGCCACCACCCACCCTAGATACTTGTTTGATGAAGAAATTGTTGATGCAAATCTAGATAAACGTAAACAATCCTTAGCTAATTTCAAAGGTTGTCGAGCTGAATTGTAATTCTTCTTTCAGATATTACTCTTTTTTCACGCATAATAATTATTATTATATACTTGTATTTTTATTGATTGACCCGATTTGACCCGAATCATTGACCCGAACGTTTAACCCGAGTAACCGAGACATACCGGTCGATTGAAAAAAAAAATTTAGGTCACGTAAAATTTCGCCCCCCCTAAAGATCGTTTGAAGTTCCACCCTTCACCCACCAGATAAGCGGGAACCGGATAAATTCGTAAACCCTCTCCCCTGCTCGGGTTTGAACCCCTGACCTCAATAAGGTGCAGCTTCTCACTTTCATTGCAATATCGCTAGGCATAATTAATTGGATGCAAACATCCATACACCCAAACCAAGCTAAAATAAATCAGTAAGAATCAATAGGGGTCATCTAGTTGTTAGGGGTCTCAGTTTAGGCTGTTAACAAATGCTTATGGGTCATAATACATGTCGGATGGTTTCTAATTTTGGTTTTAATAAAATAAACTTATTTTTATAATTTATAATATTATTGGAATATCGCTGTAAACTTGAGAATTACCTATATTTTAAAAATACATTACCTATATTTTAAAAATACAACTTCTATGAATAGAAGTGTTTTATAAATTCAAAGTTTGGACACATTGATTTACATTTGATGCTTTTCTTCTATTGCTTATACCTAGAAGCATACACACTTCTTCATCCCATTTCTTCTATGTGAATTAAATTCATATTCAAAATTGGAATTTATGGAATTATATATATATATATATATATATATATATTGATATATATTTATATCAATTCCAAACTAAATGAATAAAAATTAAGTTTAACCACATACAAATTCAAAAAAAAAAGTTCATAACTAGAAATATCATAATACGAAAGCATAAAAAAAATAAAATGTTTGAATAGTTTCTTCAAACAAGCCAAAACGAGCGAGTCAAACGAAAAACTATCCGAGCAAGCGACGGGTGAGTTTACCTTGGCTCGTGCCCGGCTCGTTTAGAAACCGAACCGAGCGTGTTTTACAAACTTTTTATTACAAATGTTTTTTATAAACTATTTTTAACTAGTACCTTATCATTTGCTTCTTCTTGTTTAACTTTTTTCTGCAAACTAAATAGTTTAATATTTCCTTAAATTAAAAAAAATAATAATTTAACTTCATCGTTGTAATGTGTCGCTGTTTTTTCTTCTTTCCACGTTATAATTTTGGCGCCGCAAAACGCGGTTACAAATAGAAAGGTTACCAAATTATTCAAAGATGGAGAACCACTCTATGTGGCCATCCCCATTTTTCAAAGAAAACTATACATATATATAGTTATATATCACGTGAAAACTTAATTTTTAAAAGAAAGTCATTAAACTATATTTGATAAATTCTATCTGACCATTTATTTAAAATTAGAAAAATAAACATGTGGTTCACATTAAAACATATTAAACTTGATTTGTTTATTCAAACTCTAATTTTTTATTTAACTTTAAATGTTACACTTATTAAATTTCAAGATTACAAATGAATGTCTAGATAGGGTTTAATGATTTTCTTTTTAATATCATATTTTCACAAGATATAACACATCTCATACATCGTTTGTATGTACAGGTCATACAAAGCTATACGAGACGTATAGATAGGTAAGGATCAGACTATAGAGAAAATTCGTAAAACAATATAAGACATATAAATTTGTATGAATCATATAACACTCTCTTATACAAACCATATAATTAAATGAAATGTGAAATTATTGATGTAAGATGTATAAATATAGGGCCTCCTACTCATAGGTGGCCCGGGGGAGAGGCAAACCCGACCCCCGTCCTGGACCCATTTTTTAGGGGCACAAAACTTTTATATATATGTATATATACATATTTTTTTAAATGAGAATTAATAAGGCGAAAAGAACTAAAAATAAGAATTTATAAACGCATTGTTTAATGGGCGCAAAAACTCATTTTTTTTAAGTATAGGAAGTTACTTTCATGTCCTTTAAACAAAATATGTATGTTAGTTCGGTTAACGGTTTATTCGGTTTTCAAATTTTTTTCCCTATCAAAAAAACGAACCAAATTCGAGAAATGGTTCGGTTTTAATTTCGGTTAAAACCAAATAAACAGATTGAAAGACAAATAAACCGCTTAAAAGTCGAATAAACCGATTCAAATAAACCGAATTCAATCAAATAAACCGATTAAAACCAAATAAACCGATTAAAGACGGAATAAACCGATATGAATAAACCGAATTCAACCGAGTAAACCGAATTTAATCTTATATATTATTAATAAGAAAATAAATTTAAATTTGAATTCGGTTTAATTGGTTAACCAAACAAACCAAATTTATAAAAACATTAGAATTAAAAACCGAAATTCGGATATGGTTAGGTACTAAACCGAAAACCGAATTTGTATACAGCTAGAACCAAAACGAAAACCGAATTCAGAATTCGGTTCGATTTTTTCAGTTACGAATGCGTTTCGGTTTTCGGTATTAAACAGTTTTTTGAACTCCTCCACTTTAGTATTTGAATTCGCTAAGAGCCTTTTTTTCCGGCTCGTCCTGAACACGCTAATTCTCAAGGCCGCCCCTGCTCCTACTAAACTTCATTTAAAGTTTAAACATCAAATAACAAAATCGATTCGTTACACACATGGTTTCTTTTGTGTAATCATGATAGGATAATATTGTGCACGTGGTGGTCCACGTTGGCGAAAGTTGTTCAAATCTACGTGGTAGGGTTAGCAATTTATGTAAAGACAAAGACCATGCATTGGCTAATTATTATCCTCACATGCAACCTCTTTGGCTCTTTCGACAAACGGCTGCACCTTTAGATTGTTTAATTAAATATTTTATTTTTATTCATAAAACATAGACGTCAACAATTACTTTAGTTTTTTTTTTTTTTGACAGCTAACTCCAAATGCTAGAGTTCAAATTGTAGTATAATAGTTGTGACAATTTTTACCCATATTAATGAAAATTGGTTGGTTTGGGTAACCAATTGTAGTATAATGAGTTGAAATAGGTAAACATCATAATATTGAATGAGTTGAGATGTGTATCACATAAACACAATGCGGGTCAAGATGGGTAACCAAAAAACTATGTAAATGCAATAGATTCAAACAGTTAAGAATGATTAATAACGTATTTGATGAGAAAATCATTAAAAATTATCTAAATGAACTATTTGTTTTACTTATAACACATCTTAAGTTAAACTAGGTTGATGTTTTTAAGAACAATCTATTTAGGCCCAAATTGATTTTGCTTAAAACCCTTCTGACCCGCACCCATCCTGACCCAAAACCGTTCTGACCCGTTACCCAACCCGCCCATTTTGCGAGGCATACATTAACGTCATGTTGGAAGAAATTCATATGAGAAAACACTAGCTTAATTTAGAGCATTCTTTTTGTTCTGAGAGAAACTAGAACAAGAACTCACATTTAGAAAGTCACGGGAGTATCATTACGCGATAAGCTCTTTGGAAACAATTACTTTATTAATTTTAATATTTATAACTAAGTAAAAAACATGTGTATTACTTATGTAAAATAAAATATAATAAATAATAAAATATCAAAATAAATACAAAAATTTAAATAAAAACTATTATATCAATGGTACCCCGAGATTCTTTCAAATGAGAGGTCTTGGGTTCAAATCCCTTCCGTAGCGAAAAATGGGTCTGAGGGGGGTCAGGGGTTTCCCCAGTGGGGTTCCTCCTGAGGTGGTTGTGGTGGCTCATGGGAGGTCTAGGTCTAGGTAACTAGACCTTTGTGGCATGACCTGAAAACAATGGGTTCACACGGTTGAGACCTTTGCCGTTTAAAAAAAAAAGAAAACAACGAAATATAATAAATGCTCAAAATTGAATCTCTTGAGTTCATAAAATTTTGATATGTGGTCTTAGAATTGATAAAAACTAAGATTGAATACACGTGTATTTTTTAACTTCTAAAAAATGGTACTATCTTATATCTACGACTTATTTTGCTACTTAATTAATATTTAAACTTTTTTTTTTCAATTTTTGTTTTGCAAGATTAGATGTTAATCAATTACCAAGAATTTAGTAGACATGTTTGTTTGTAGATGTTAGTCAATCAGTGCTGCAAATTTAATAGGAGAAATATATATAATAAGGTTAATTGATGAGACTTTATAAGCCGACACATGTCACCTAATATTTGTATTTAGTAGTTATAGTTGTTTAAAACATTTGGAGGGGTTGGTTTTAATACTAGAGTCATCTATAGTTAGTAATAAATTTACTTTTATTCAAAGTTTTGTGCTCCACTTATAATAGGATGGTTTATTATATAGGTATATATAACAATTAATAAAGCATACAAATCTTTTAAAAAGAACATTTTATGATAAAATATTTATTTCTATAAATAATATTTATATACACATATTTGGTGAGTTTTTTAAATTAAGAGTGTTGATAGATAATTTATTTATCAAATTAGTATTATCTAATTGTGATTATTATTTTTAATTTATGTTCTGTTTAAAAAATTTATTTTTGGTTTTGATTTTAAGTGTTTAACTTTAAGATCATTATGTCAAATATTTAGAATATGGAAAATGCTAATTATATTTTAAATTAATATGCGTTCATGTACCGTTCGTGAACAAGTGCAATTCTTTAATAAACAAACACGAACAAGATTTTTCATTCGGTAAGTGTTCATTAACCGTTCGTAAAAACAAGTTAAATGTTAAACAAACGAAGACGAACAATAACGCGTTCGTGTTTGTTCGGTTCATTTACAGCCGTAGGTGGTATATTTGAAGAAAAAGAAAAGGAAAGAATATATCTGAGAAAGAACAAATCTATCAAACCCGCTGTCAAGTGGAAGTTTTGTTTTCAACCAAGTTTACGATCCCCACTCTCCCTCCTGGTCTCCTGAAACATATCAATCACTTTCACACGTGTTATATTCCATTGGTTTTTTTTTCTTCATGTAACTATAATATTCGGTTTTTAATAGAAAGTAATATATTTAATTAAAAATCTCTTCTAAATGAATAAAAATGTTTGTATACCCAAAACCAAAACTAGAAGTGCATCACAAAGTAAATTAAGAAGGTGATTATTTATTATTAAAGAGTCTTGGTATTACACATATTAAATATAAAAAAAATATTTGTCTAAAACGATTATTATGATAAACAAAAATTTAATTCAAAAATTTGTAGATAACAACTGAAAAAAATTAATAATTTATTTATCTATATGTTTGACTATAATGTTAAAATATTGTTGATGATATAATAACTATTCAAGATATTTAATAACAATATTAAATATATTATATTGATATAGTTGTATAAAATATAATCTTTTAATATGATTATAATTACACGAGTGAGAAAAAAAATAAGCCAATTCATAACTTGGTTAATAGGAGAGATGCAAGAAATAAGACTGAAGGGTTGTTTGTTTGGGTTTAAATGAGTCTGAATTTAAATGGTTCAGTTTCAAACCATTTGTTTCGTAAAAAAACACATCTCAATAAGATAGAAGGTCTGAATGAGGGTTTGAATCATTCAGACTTCAGACCAAGCCTCAAATATGAATGGGACTCGGCTGAGGTCGACGACAGCTGCACACCGCCACTTATGGCGAGGTCGATGACGGCTGGGGTGGTGACAGAGGTGAAGCGGTGATGGTGGTGGCGATGATGGAGTTGCACTGAGACTGGGAAGCTTAACGAGTGGATGGTGATGGTGAGGTCGACAATAGTTGGGCCTGTGATGGAGGTGAAGCGGTGACGGGGACGACGACGTGACGGGGGTGCACGAGTCCTCGACGGAAGGGGGTTATTTTCATTTTTTAAAGGTTTTTAAATAAGAGGGTATTTTTGATTTTTCATTCAGACGTGAGACGAAACAATCTTAACTGATTCAACACATATTAGCTCAATCTCTTTTAAGGATTTAGACATCTTATTAATTTAGCACTTAATAGTTTACACATTACCAAATTGCCCCTAAGATAACACAAAATGACATATATCTCCTTCAATACTTATTTATTAGTATATAAGTGTGACTTAGAATCAGAACATATTTGAGATCTATATCTAATGATAGCTATGATTTATGATTATAAATATCTATAACTAAATTCATGTGCACTCAAAACCATACTTGTAAGTAACAAGAAAGATCTGATTGTCCTAATCTAATTGTGTTCTTTAAAACTTTATATTTCGTAACACATCATATACTTTGAAACTGTAACGGTAACTATAAAACTTAAACGAGAAAGTTGTATTATGTTAAGTCACACGTAACAGTCGCCTCTAGCCTTTGTGATGCTAAGGTGACCGTGAATTCTATAGACAACCAAAAAAAGAAGATGTTATTTGGGATAACAAAGGACCATAAGCTATGAAGAGGTGAGGAACACACCCTCACGTCCATCCATATTAGTTGTAGACTTGTAGATGGTCATAGAAACCCACTTACCAATAAGTTCACACTGCTTAAGGGTTGTTTGATAGCCTCTTAATGGAACCATCAAGAGGCTACCTCTTAACCGTTCAACATTTAACGTGTTTGGTTTGAAATAATTAACCTCTTAATGATTTGGTTTAACACTTAACCATTCAGCACCAATACCATGCTGAATAAAAAATACATATCATTCAGACCTTTAACAAAACGCTCTTAACTGGTTCAACATTTAATCAAGCAGACCCGCTTAATGATTTAACACTGAATGGTTCAGACACTATCACACTACCAACACAGCCCATTAGTCTTCACAGTAACACAGTTTCAAACCAAGTGTGTACGCAATTCATCCAGACAAATACAAAAAATTAGTCAATACCTTCCCTATGTCTCGTATAGGGCTATATGAGGTGTATAAGAGGTCAATCATTGGTTGTCAGAATTTATCAGTGTCAATGATTGATCACATATACGCCTATACGTGTCGTATATGTCCTATACGCCCGCATATACGTGAGCAATCATTGTCCAGTCATTTGGTGTTTGAGAAGGTTATACGCCTCTTATAGGTATATATATAGCGTATAAAATTGATGGGATATGATGTTAAAATAAAAAAGTCAAGTACGTAGATAAGTAATCTCAAAATCCAGTTTTTTGTAAACTGAATCGGCCGGTCAGACCGGGAACCGGTGGGGTGGCCGTCCCAAATATAACATGTGAACCTCCCTCTCAAGAATTGTCCAGTTCACCGGTTGGACAGGGAACCAGTTCACTACTCGTACCAAATTTGTTTTTTTAATAACTAAAATCCAAAAAATAATATGTTAAAATAAAATCCTGTATTTTTTTTAACATAATTATATTTGTTTGAACATTAATTATGTTTGTTTAAATGTGTTTTTAATTATGTAATTTTTTTATATATTTATTATGTAATCCGGTTCTTAAATCCGGTCCATCCGGTTCTTAAATCCGGTCCATCCGTTTCTTAATATGGTCCAACCGGTGTGACCAATAATCTATAAAACATTCAGTTCAAAGTCCGGTACGGTTATGAAAATATTGTCAAAAACTATTAGCTAAAGAACTTGTATCTTTATTTGGCATAATTACCAAAGGACATTTGTTTCAATAATATCAAGATGTGTTAAGGTGTCTTTCTTAAAATAGGTTAAGAGTTCTAATCTTATAGCGGATAAAAATGAAAAAAATTTAATGTTTAAAATTTTATTTTGGCATAATTGGCCACATCAGCCACATGGCTACGCCTGATTGGGAGGCGGCCCCTCGTTAGAAGACCAATAATTCATTTATTCTCATAAATCATAATCCACCCTGGACTCTTGCTGGCAAACACGCACACACACACACAAAATTCCCTTAAACCCTGAATCTTCGTACAAAATTATCCAACTCTCCACCGCAAAAACCATGGAAAACATCCATAATCACCGTTTTCTAATCATCACCATTTTCACCATCTCAATTTCCGCTCAATTCCACCTCTCATACTCTAATCAATCCCCGACGATATACGAAATCTTGAGATCACACGGACTGCCAATGGGTTTGCTACCGAAAGGTGTCACCAATTCAACTTACGATGAATCGGGTCGGTTTGAGGTGCACTTGGATCAAGCTTGCAATTCCAAGTTCGAGAACGAATTGCACTATGAAGTGAATGTTTCGGGTACGTTGACTTACGGCCAGATCAACGGAGTTTCGGGTATTTCTGCACAGGATCTATTCATGTGGTTTTCGGTTAAGGAGATCCGGGTCGATATTCCCAGTTCCGGGTTGATTTATTTTGATGTGGGTGTTGTTCATAAGCAGTTCTCGTTGTCGTCGTTTGATACACCAAGGGATTGTTTGGCTTCTTCCATGTCAAATGATAATCTGCTTGTTAGTCAAACTGTACCTAAGGTAAGAACTTATCTTTGACTTTCTTATAATTTTGGCTTTCTGGTATTAAGTTCAATGAATTGATCACCAATTTTGATGAATTTTAGAAATTGAAATCTGGGTTGTGGTATCTAGTCGCCTTTGAAAATGGGTTATGATTAAAGATAGGAGTTTGTAGTATCCTTTTGATTTTCTTGAAACTTGAAAGAACTAAAGAACCATTACAAAATATCACTTAATTGATTCAATTTCTGGTTTATTCTTGGTAATCCAAGGCACTAGGGGTACTCAAGGGGCATTGGGCAATGATAAGCTTTGAGCCTATGCGAAAGGTGCATAAAGACACTTTATGTATATAAATCAATTTTAGAGGTTCTTTACATATTTTAAATATATTTTAGGTTAGTTAAATGGGCGAACCTTGTAGGTTAGTTTAGGGGCAAATCTTGTATCAATTGGTAAGGTTGCTTCTATGTGACCTTAATGGTTATAAGCAGTAGAAAATAGCCTCTTTCGCAAACATGTAGGATAAGGTTGTGTAAAGCGATCTAGCACCTCACAGCATAGAGCGGGAGTTAAGTCAAGCATCGGATACATTTTTTATTAAGTTAGTTTAAACATTTTCTGAGACATGTTTTAATTTGGCATGAATCCTTGCTTGAGCGTCCTATGGACGCAGGGCGTTATAGTAGGGTGTTGCCCTAGTCGAGAGTTTTTTTCGCCTTTGACTACATAAGGTTTACAGTTTACACAGTATTGAAAGTTTCTATGTGTGATGTTTTTGATATGCAGATTCAATCAAGAAAATTCGGCCACCACGAAGAACAATCAGTGACAGGTTTTATTAATTTGAAGCTGTGAGTACATAAAGATGATTCAAAATGGCACAAATATCTCGATAAATTTATGGGTGTATCCATTCCTTGTATGTATATGTTTTCTTTAGAGTCTGAAAAGGGTCATAGATCGTCATTTTTGGCTGGAAAAAACCGTGAAACGAAGAACATAATACAGAAGAGATGGAACTCAAATGAATAAACATTGAAGCAATGATCAAATGTTACATAATGTAAGAACATATAGTCTTTTCGCTCTTGGGCGGATTCTGTTTTTGTAATATAAAGTTATGAAGGTATCAATAAGAAATACAACGGATTTTTGGGCTGTTTACATGGTTTGAGATGTGTAATTAAATTTTGGATTTTGTTATTGTCAATTCTGTGGTGATAATATGTCATAAACTGTTAAAATTGGGTGGTTTTTTGGGGCCTGAAATTGTCGAATCTAGAATATGATTTGTGTGTTATTCGTTTTGTACCAGCAATAAATGCATAAACAAGATTGTGTAGAAAAATGTTGTTGTGATGTAGAAATGGGGCTTCATAATTGGGGGTTGGGTAGGTTTATTCACCTACTTGTAACTTGTGCTTGGCTGTTGATTATTTACGATTATTCAATGGTTTTAGGCAGCCGCAATTTGTGCTTTGATTGGAAGTGCATGTACACTCTAGTTGTAACAACTCAATATTTTTTAATAGCAAATTTTTTCACTTTTGTCCACTATAAGACTACAATCATCAACCTATTTTAGGTGGGCATCTTAACGCATCTTGGTACCATTGAGACAAATGCCCTTTCGTTGTAACAACTCAATAACATTATAAATTTTGTATCATTAGACTACGTATGATGACCGTGTGGCATAAACTTTTGATTTTTGTCATCTTATGATTAACAAAAAAATTCTTGAGTTTTTTTTTTTGATTGAATTATATATATATAGACGCCGGTGATTTTAACTACCTTGAAATTAAATCTGAACCGTATAAATTCTTTAAGATTAGATCTGGACCATTTAAATTAGGTGGTTATAATGGTTTTTAGGTGGTTAACTCCGGTTACCGATTTCTTAGACGGTTTTTCCCATGTGTCATTTAATCCACCTAAAATGCTGCCATATCAGGAAGTTATCTACGATTTCTATTTCCCGCCATTCGTAATTCCTGCCTGCGGACTTTCCCGCATACAAATTATGCTTTGTTAATAAGTTTCTCTTCATATTCAAATTAATTAATAAAATATTGCTAGAAAGAGGTGTAATGTGTTGTAAACAACTTCCATCATATCAAGTTATCAACGCCTGATAATTCAAAATTTTTAAAAATTATATGTTTAAGCGCCTAAAAACGGTTAACACAAACAATTCAAACAAAGTTGTTTACAGATGTCGGAGAGTGGAGTTAACTGTTTGCCAGTTAACTGAGCCTATATAAACAAAGGTTTGGGATTTGCATCTAAAGTTCGGTCGATGCTAAACCTGCAACGGTGGAAAAAAAATTCTGAAGAGAAAACAACGCATAACCCAATCAAGGTAATCTCTAATATTTAGTTATTATCATACTATTTTATTAATTCAGCATTTTCATTCTAAAACATGTATTTATCGTTTACTGGAGGAATGGATGTGATCAATGATACCAAGCCAATGCACAAACTTATCAAGGTAATCTTTAATGTTTAGTTGTTATTTTTATGTTATTTTATTATTTCATTGTTCGCATTTTGAAACATGTGTTTGCCATTTACAAGACATTATTTCATGCTACAATGAAAACATTACGGGGTTCAATTTAATGATACAAAGGTATTTTTTATGTCCAGATTACATTTCTCCTTCTTCTCTAATTTTGATAAAACAACTAACATTTAGACATTTAGTAATTAAAAATTGTTCAGGATGATGTAAGTGTGAAGACAACTCTTATAAGTCGGAGCTTGAAAAGGAAATTAGTAATAAGGTATGTTATTTTTTAAATTCTGCAATTTTTGTGTTTATCCTTGTATGTAATAAAACCTCTTACTGTATAAAAATACTATTTTGTTACCTTTGTAGCTTTGAATAATGACAAAGAAAACAGTGGATATCTCTAATGAGATGGAAATTAAATGGGTTGAGCCGATGAGATGATTGAACTACACATTTCAAAAGATTATCAAGAAGAGAATGAGGCCACTGATCGATACTGATACGGCCGATTCATTAATGCATTTTAAACTCTCTGTCTGCATTTTTTTTTAAATGTTTAGCACTTTAAAAATGTAGCTGTTACTCTGTTAGACATCTTAAGTTAAATCGTATTTCTTATGTTATCATCTTTTGTTTGTAATTACCAATCTTAGCTTATGTATTACTCAAATGAAACTGATTCCTAAAAAGGAAACATTTTAAACACAACTTTGTTATAGATACACTTGCTTTTTGAGTAAAGTACATTTATAATGTTACACTTATTTCAAAAATATCAACTAAAATAATTAGATGGTTTATTGTTTATGTAACAACGTTAAAAAAACATGTGTGTAAACATGATATACTAACATCTTGGCAAATATTATTTTTTGGATGGTACGTATGACAATAAAATTGTGGTGTAAAAAGTATATTGTTTAAGTATTGCTTTTAGATTCAAAACTTTCAGTACATGTCTATATATATAGTATTACTTTTATATTATTAGGATTTAATGATAAAAACATACGTCAGTCTTATCAAGACAAATTCCATCATCAAACCAAAAGTTTTGTTTATTATGTTAATAAACACATAGTATAAAAAAACTACAAATTTTTGTTGAGGTATATTTATTTGTATTATTGGCTATCATCTTAATCAACTGTTATGTGTTATGTACATATTTAATTAAATAATTTATACAACAACCTAATAATTTGGTATTTAATATTACTTCTATATTATTAATTAGGATATAATTTAATGGTTTGTGGTTTTTTAATAATAAAGTTGGATTTTTTTTCTTCCTTACAAGTGTACTTTAACTAATTAAACAAATACATTTTTTTTTGTTTACAATGAATTTTAATAGGGTGATTAGATTATAACATTAAAGTACCCGACCACAGGACGGGTATAACACTAGTTAACCAATGGTAAGCAATGATTTTTAAACGGCAATTTTGACACAAGCTAATAGATAATAATTTAAGATACTGATAAAAAAAATCTTTAACTGTTTTTCCTGGATGTTATATGTTATCTGACCCATAATCAAACCACATTCACTCCAAAAACTTAATAGTCAGATACCGATCGGTAAACAACGGGTAATAGCTGAAATTTTCTGTTTCTGTTTGGTGGAGGCTCAAAACAAAATGAACCAAAACTGCCTGTCCTTTGTAAACTCCTAACTTAAACATAGGGCATCTTAGAGGGTTTAACTCAAATCTCTTGATTACCGTTTTTGTACTTAACAAAAACGAAGATCTATGAACACCATCAAAGTTCAAACAAACTACAACCATCACTGTGATTGCATCTAACATTAAGTGGTTAAGGAAATTAATATAAAAGCCAAAAAAAAAAAGTATGTATTGCAACAATAAATTCTAAATAATTAGTTAGGCCCAAAGTTTTACAGGAATATCAACCAAAGCTTGAATCTTTCATTGATTGAATGGATATAAGTCACATAGTTAGATCCTATATTTTTGGATCTGTAACAATCTTTGGAACTTATCTAAACATATTCAAATACAAAATAAATACAAAAGAATTGGATGGAAATATTTGCAGCCATGTTATTCATGTGGTGAGTTAATATGCCCCCACAAGATGGACGATCTAGGTTGAAGTCCAATCTTGGATAGCAGAGTGATATAGCGGTCTTTTAGAAGAGGTTTGGTGAGTACATCCGCAAGTTGGTCGTCACCCTTGATGTGAGTAACACGTATTGAACCAGCATTAACCTTTTCTCGAACAAAGTGGACATCAAGGGCAAGATGCTTCATACGTGAACGGAAAACTGAATTGGCGGAATAATGTGTGGCACTAAGGTTGTCACAGTAAATAGTAGGGGTAGTTGTTGAAGTAAAACCAAGCTCATGAAGTAGTGGGATAAGCCATTGAACTTCAGTGGTTGTGGAGGCAACTGCACAGAATTCAGCTTTGGTAGATGATCTTGCAAGAGTAGGCTGACGTTTGGAGCTCCAAGCGATTGGGTTGGAACCTAAGTAAACAATGTGTCCCGTAGTGCTGCGATATGTTTGCTTGTCCATAGCCTAGTCGGCATCTATAAATGCATGGAGGTGTAAAGGAGATTGCTTTTTGATAAGGAGACCATGGTGGAGGATTCCATGTAAGTAACGGATGAGCCGTTTGAGAGCTGTCCAATGAACATCAGTGGGTTGCTGCATAAATTGGGATAATTTGTTCACAGCAAAGGTTACATTAGGGCGAGTTAGAGATAGGTATTGTAGGGCGCCAACAAAGGAGCGGTATGAATTAGGAGAAGCGATGGGATTGCCATCCGAGGTGGTGAGAGGGGTGGAGGGGGACATTGGTGTGGAGGCTGGTTTGCTATGGTTTGAATATCAAGGATGTACTTGGCTTGTGAGAGAAACAAGCCGTTGTTTTGAGGAAGAATTTCGACAAGGGAGAAGCGTTTGGAAAGTGAGGAGATGAAGGAGGAGACAGGTGATGTGTTTGGTCCAGTGATGATGATGTCATCGACATAGACTAGGTTATATATAGGAGGAGTGGAGGTGCGATTGACAAAGAGGGATGGGTCCGAGATGGTTGGGTTGAATTTGTTGAAGGAAAGGAAGGTTTTGGGTTCATCATACCAGGCTTAGGAGGCCCGGCGAAGGCCATAAATTGATTTGTTGAGTTTGCAGACATGGGCTGGAAAAGAATGGTCGATAAAACCAGGGGGTTGAGCCATGTTATTCATGATTCTTCAGTTCCATCATATGGTGCATGTAGAGACAAGGCTGAAAGGTCATTGGTGATGTGGTGGGAGGCACCACTGTCGAACAACCAAGTGGGAGAAGAAGGAGAGTGGGAATTGGTGTTAGGAGCCATGAGTTGAGCTTGGGGTTTGGAAGTGGGATGGCGTGAAACAGGAGGTAGGTTAACTTGAGGATATTGCTTTTTGAATAAATAGCAAGAGGCGAGGGAGTGCCCTGGTTTAAAGCAAAACTAAAACTTGCCAAGGAAGGGACGAGTGGGAGAAAAAGTAGAGCTAGGGTTGGTAAGATGCCTAGTTGGCGGGAAGCAGTGGAATGGGAGGGTTTGGGTTGCCAAGGTCGGGGGGATTGTTTGGAAATTGGAATGAGTGAGGCATGCAGAAGTGGACTGATGGATACTAGGGGTCAGGGATGGGTTTTGAAGGAGAGAAAGTTCATGGTTTGTAAGTTTTTCATGAAGTTCATGAAAGGAGATGGGGTTGTCACGAGCATGGATGGCGACTATAACGGGTTTGTATGTGGATTGATCAAGGCCATTAAGAACAATGTCAGTGATGTCCTCGGAGTCCATTTGTTTGCCAAGAATGGATAATTCATCGACAAGGGTTTTGACCGTTTGCATGTAATCGATGATGGATTGGGTAGGTGTTTTGGTGGATTGTTTCAAACGGTGTTGGAGTTGTTTGATGTGGCCACAAGAGGGAGAGGCGAGAGGCATAGGTGTTGGAAAGGATTTTCCAAGCATCGAAAGAGAAGGTGGCATTGGTGATGAGGGGAACAATGGGAGGGGAGAGGCTGCCAACTAGGGCGCCAAACAAGAGCCGGTCTTGGCGGAGCCAGGCATGGAAGTATGGGTTTTCCAACCTAGATCGTTGGTGGAAAGGAGTTTGAGTGAAGAAGGAAAGTTAACGATTGTGAAAGATGGGGTGGTGATGGGAATGGTAGTGATGACAGAGGGGTCATTTGAGCTTTCGGTGGCCATGAGGGATGAGATGCAGGGCTGTCGATCGGAAGCTAGGGTGAAGAGTGGCGGCGGTGGGTGGTAACCTAGCTGATACCATATGAGAATATCAACCAAAGCTTGAATCTTTCATTGATTGAATGAGTATAAGTATACATAGTTAGATCCTATATTTTTGGATCTGTAATTATCTTTGGAACTTATCTAAACATATTCAAATACAAAATAAATACAAAAGAATTGGAGGGAAATATTTGCAGCCATGTTATTCATGTGCTGAGTTAATAAGTTTTAGCTTAAAATATAAAATCTATTAAAATTTTTGGTTTTTTTTCTCAAGAAAATTGAACCCAACTCATTCATATAAGAAAAAAATAAAACCAATTTTTCTTTTCAAAAACTCATTGATGTTTAGTTTTGGTATTTTCAATGATAATGATACCACTTGAAAACAAACCAAAAGATTGGTACGCTATTTGATTTATACTTTGTCTTCGCTACGATACCTGTTTGAATACGATATCTTAGTTTGCTACGAAACAAATATTTTTAGTTTTTTTTTTTTATTATTTATAGTATAATTCTGAAGAATATACGAGGCAGCTGATAAGTGACCTTGTGCAAAATGGCAGGTGCAAAAGGGGTCCTAGTTTCATGGAGTTTTTAATCAAAAAAAAAAAAGAAAAAAAAAATATATATATATATATATAGGGGAATGTTCCATTGTTAACCATCCCTTATAGCGTTAACCGATTAACCCTAGCGTTTTTTGCCCGAATCTTAAATTTTTTTTTCATGGTTTTTATTATGCATACATAGGGGGGGTTTCTTTTTTGTGTTTTTGCTAATTTATCACCGTTTAGAAGTTATTGTAAGTGTAAGTTACTTACACTTACTTACAATCCGTATCTGATGCAGTAAATGTAAGTAAGTGTAAGTAACTTACACTTACAATAACTTCTAAACGGTGATGAATTAGCAAAAACACAAAAAAGAAACCCCCCCTATTTTTGCATAATAAAAACCATGAAGAAAAAAGTTTTAAGATTCGGACAAAAAACGCTAGGGTTAAGCGGTTAACGCTATAAGAAATGGTTAACATTTGAACATCTCTCTATATATATATATTTGTGGTTCATGGAATGATGGAAGTTTGTTTTGTTGGCGTGTTGCTAAAACATTATAAGGCTGCAATTCATGTGCAACTTTAGTGGTCCATGGGAAAAAAAGATCTGTGTCCATGGGTTCTGTCTCTGATGGAAGTTTTTGGGCCTTTTGTGGCAAAATATTTAGAGTTTTTTAGCCTTTTTTTTAGCAAATCAAGAAGATTTTTTTCTTACATGTCATCACTACATCAATTCTCATATCAAATTTGACATGTGTCATTACCACATCAATTCTAAAATCAAATTTGCCACATGTCAATTATATATTAAATCTAATTTAAAATTTTAAAATATCTAAAAATTCATTTTGATGATAAATTTTTTCCCATATCCTATTTTTGTGTGAAATCAAACCGTATGTTGTTAGTTTTTTTTTTCTTTTTTTTTTCTTTTATCAATTATTGATATGGTCTTATGATATACATGTATCCCTTTGATCTTATTTACGTTTTTTTTGATAAACTGACAAAATTTTTATCCGTAAAAAACGAAGGAAGTTTATAATGAAAATGTGTAAATTAATTATAAAATTTTATTTGTTTATAAAGAAGTCTTTAAGAGATTTATAATTTGTATTTGTAAGTATAAAATTTATTTCTATACAACGCGTAATTCATCATAAATATATTTTAGTTGTTTCATTTTTTTTACTCAAACCCGTGTAATACTCGGGTTTATAACCTAGTATTAAATATAGTTGTTTGTATGTATTTATCTTTCTTTATTTTTTTTTCCTTCGAAATTTTTGAATTTTAACGATTTTTCTTTAGCTATCCGCCTCAAATGCATATATTCACATGTAAATTATGCCATATAATAATAGATATTACATTAACAAAAGATATTTTAATTAAAAATTAAGAGTTTTATTTAGGTACAACTTTCAAATCATTATGTATAACCTTTTAAAGCTAAATTAAAGGGTTTTTTTTTTTAAAACTTTTTAATTTCTCTTACACTTATGCCCTTAATATATACTAGTAAGATGCCCACGCGATGCGGCGGAAAACAAAATAATTAAGCTACTGATTTTGGCTCGTAAAAGGTTAAACCATCTAATTTTTGTCAAATCAACTCTTTTAACTAAAAAATTTATTATGATAAAATTCATAAGTTAAAATGCCAAATTTAATATGACAAAAGTGTGAAGAAGTAAATTATTTGATTTGTGAGGTTTTCTTTTATAAGTATTATATGACACTTTATTTTTTAAATGTATCAATATGTGACAAACTAAAAAGTAAAAAAAAACCCATTTAATTTATGACTCTTAAAGCTTTGTTTGTTGTACTTTATATTTTAATAATTGTAAAACTCTTAATTTTAAGAGTTTTTGGTAAAAGACCATTGTGTCCTTCCTATATATTATTAGTAGTATAGATATGGGATAAAATAGCTGTAAATTTTTTGTTTCAAATCAAACGGGCCACTTTTTATGATTTTAGCTCATTTAGTTGTTTTGCACATTTGTACTTTTAAATTGAGATTTTTAAGTCTAATAATTACTTGTAGCTAAATATTAAAATTAAACTAAAAGAGTTATATTGACGAAACAAGAGCCGACTTCAGTTTTTTATCAGCCGAAACAAAAAAATTTATATACATTTTCAAAACATATGTTTTTCTTAAATGAAATTATTTAAAACATTAATTAAAAACATTATATACATTTAAAACGGTGAAATTTTTTCCATTCGTACTACAAAAATTCCATATCATGCATCATATTTCACTCGTACAAAATTCGAACACATTAATAGATTATGGTTTATGATTATGAATCAAAATCAAACCAAACCATACTTAACCGAACTTCGTAAACCCTTTTAGTAACCAACTTAAGTGTTGTTTTTCTAACACATCACATGAGCACCTTACTAGTTAACTATATATATGGTTTACCTATGTAGAAAAAACTAACTGAATACTAGTATTCAATTATTCAAACCAACATTTTATATTTTTGTTTTTATGTTTTAAGAATGGGCATGGGTAATTGAGTATCAATTAAGATAAATTGTTAATCGGTATTAGGCTTCATTTTAAGTATTGTATATTAGGTTGTTTGATTCTTAATTTTACTTGTTAATAGTTTTTGTTATTGTCAATTAATTTATAATATATTTATATGGGAAAACGTCATACAAATGTAACCAACTTTCAGCTTTGTTCCACTTAGGTAACTCATACTTTTTTTTGTACCAATTAAGTCACTCATACTTTTTTTGTTTCGATTAAGTCACTCATACTTTTTTTTGTGCCGATTAAGTCACTCATATTTTTTTTTGTTCCGATTACGTCACTCATACTTTTTTTTGTTCCGATTAAGTCACTCATATGAGTGACCTAATTCAAACAAAATTAAAAGTACAGTGACCTAATCGGAACAAAATTAAAAGTACAGTTACCTAATCGGAACACAAAAAAGTATGAGTGACTTAATCGGAACAAAAAAAATATGAGTGACCTAATTGGAACAAAGCTGAAAGTTGGTTACATTTATATGAAGTTAAGTTTAAACTTTCTTTTATTTAGTAGTAGTAGCCGTTAAAAATTTATGGAAAGTTTGGGAAAAAATATCTACGATAAAATTGAAAAATAAAATTTTATGCGTGTGTCAAACGATGCATGGGTGGGATAAAGCCATACGGGTCAGAACCAGTTTCATCTAAACGTCACATATACGACCACACACAGGTAAAAGTCCTTACCAGTGGTGTATTCATGGATACCGAGTTCGGCAACCAACAACAACTCACGAGCTCGGAAACCAACTAATTAGACCATCGATTGAGCCTGATTCTTTCCTTATTCTGGTCAAAACCCCCTCAATTGAACCCCAAAAATTTTAACATGAAAAATTCAATTATGGAACTCTAAAATATTTGAGATGACTAGATTGTTACACGTTGCAAGATACGCTGATGTCATTACCTTCTCGAATATATTTTCTCATGGCCTACTTTATTACTTATAACAAATTGCATTATGGCACAATAAAAATGAATATTCAGCTATTTTCTATTGGTGTGTGCTACGCAACCTATTCTTGCTACAATGCTACTCTCCTTTCACGTTATAAGAAACCATTTTTTAATGAAATTTTGTAGAAATTCAAACATATATAAATAAGCTAGCACAACAATGTGGTTAATATTTATAAAATAAAATCTTAAGAATCTCATATGATTAATCACGAAAAAAAAACGTGAAAGGCCCAAAAAATGTCAAGAACCACAACGTAAATACATACGTGATGGCAAAACATTCAAAATAATAAAAGAGAACGAAAATAACCTAATAAAACACGAAGATAAAGCTAAAAAAATAGCAAAAAACAAATCTTGACATCCTTTGCAGTGGCGGAGCTTGACAGGTAAGCTAGGGGGCGAAATATTTTTTTTAGGGGGGGCGAAATAAAGGTTTTTAAAAAATTTTACACTACGTATTGGGAAATATACACTACTGCACGAAAAAACAGGGGGACGGTCGCCCCCGCCCCCCGTCTGAACTAACCTACGCCACTGATCCTTTGAAGCGATGCATTCAAAAAAGAAAAAAAAAGATTGGACACTTTTGAACCACACATTTTACAACGGTTTAAACAAAAAAAAAATACACTATAATTTTTTGAATCATTTTATATATATTTAGCATCGATTCAGGAAAAAAAAACTAATTAAAAAAGTATACTTAGTTTAGCCGATTCACTATTCCTACTTACGTGAGATGTCATGTTATTGTTTAGATAGAAATACTCTATGTTAAAGAAAAAAAATAGTTGTCAAAGTTACTAAAATGTTGACTTAATATATGTTTTTATGGCTAATGTTATTTTGAAACCCATAAAAAATTAAAATTTGTTTGGTGCATCCATCATATGATGAGAGCGATCAAGATTGTGATGGGTGGTAATGTTACAATCATGGATGGTGTTAAAAAATAACACCATTGTTTTTATCTATATATCATGCTTAGATCATATTAATTATATCATTTTTAAATAACTTTACTTATACATATTTTTTAAATATTTTTAACATTAAAAAGTAAAAAAACAATGTATTATTAGTACACCAAGGTGTCAAAATCAATATACCTGAAAAATATGTAACACTCATACATATGCTTGAAACAAAATGTTCCCATATTTTTATTGATTCATGCTATTATTAACAAGTGGAATTGCATATAATTTTATCTACATTTATAAACCGACAGTTTCTTAAAGATGTTATTCTGTAATGTATAAGTAAATTTTATTCTTTCAAGTATATCATACAAATAAATGTGTAAATTTTACAATTTTTTTTTTGAAATAAAGCTGATTTTAGCCTATGATGTTTAACTCTTTTAACATATTATGTGACACCCCTCAACGAGCATCACCTGTTGATCTAGCATTGCTGCTGAAATACATTACGTGACATATTTGCAACACAACACTCATGCATCTTAAGGCCACAATTCTTAATTAACTAAAAAAAATACAGCCATTTTAAACTTTTGTACAAGACATTCACGTATTTTATAAATCTAATAGAGATTCTAATTTTCAGTTATTTAAATCTAATTGTTAATATTAAACTACTACTCCATCCAATTAACAGCATACACAAGCTTCCAGATTATGTTCAAGATGTCAATCCAAAAGACTACCACACAATTACTTGTCCATAATGCAACTTCTAGTATCATAAAAAAATTAAAAAAAAAAATATGCTTCTAACTTATCAATCTCATCCAATGACCTGCACTAGTTACCTGCATACGAGTTAAATTGGTTTCAGCAATTGATTTGCTGGTGAGTCATAGTAGAGAAACACAATCATAATAAGAAATTCACAAGAAAAGCAAGAAATAATAATTTAGAACTTATTTACTCATACTTATGGGACTAGTAAATCAACTCTAATGTAGGGACTCTAACCCTACAGTCTACAAGCTGGATGCGCAGCCTAAAGCTGCCGGGCCTCAATCTCGGACCGCGACACCGCTTCTCAGCTTAGGTTTCCCTACAATAATCGGTACCGACTAAATGCGCACTCATCCTGAGGTTATGCTATCCTTAATGATTTACTTGAGTATGTAGCACCGCACGATACCGGACGAACCACTTAGTAAAGTCGTACTTCCATACTCACATTCATAAAAAAAATATAATCAACCGACAATAACAAGAAACTATAAATGTTATAATTACAAAAATTCCAAGACCAAAGCGTAACTTAAGGTTCATTAAACTAAATTAAAGATGTAATATCATGAGCTTATCTTAAAATATAAAAAAAAATACGACTCTTATGCAGCCCCAATGTATTTAAAACAAAACAAGAAAAAGGGGTACCACGACTCACCTTGCGTGTTTGGTAAATTATTTCCTTGCTCTCTTGATTTCTTTAGTAACAGGTCCTTCAACCTATTTCATCATTTTTAAGTCAATATCGTTACGAAATAATTAAATATTTTAAGATGTTCTATCTTATACTTTTTATTAGAACGGGCCGTTGGCCTTTGTGTCAAAACAACCACGTGTTTCTCCTTCATTTTAGCTAATTTTTATTCTTGTTACGGTTCACTTTTTCTCTTAATTTACAACCTGTATTAGGCTAATTTCAGCCATGTTTTTAAACTCTATTCAGCCCCAATATTATCTTTTTAACATATCCATGTAACAACTTATAGACAACCACTAATCCCTGCTATTGCCAGCTTGTTTAGGACTGATTATAGCTGCATTTCAGCCCCTCTAACAACCCTATAACAGCCTTGTAACAGACTTGTTTTGGCTTGTTACAACTTTGTTGACCCACCCAAATTGCATCTTATTATTAGCTCTATTCCTTGCGACTAGCAGCTCGTTTAGGGCTGATTACAACTATATTCCAGCCCTATAACAACCTTGTGACAGCTCTATAACAGCCATGCTTTTGCCTTGTTACAACCTTGTTAACCCGCCCAAATTGCAACTTAATTTAAGCCTCAAAATCATTCAAACTAAGCTGGTTTAGGGCTGATTACAGCCCTGTAACAGCCTTGTATAAACCCTCTATCAGCTTTGTTACAACCTCTTTAACCCGCCCAAATTTGCAACTTAATTTAAGTTATATTAATCTACCAAATTAATCTGGTTTAAGGCTGATTACAGCCTTGTAATTGTCTTGCTACTACCTTATTTACCCACCCAAATTGCAACTTAATTTATGTCATTAATCTTACAATTAAAACTTGTTTAGGTCTAATTACAAACATCATTTCAGCCATTTAACAACCTTAACAGCCCTACTTTGGCCTTAATGAACGAGACCCAGCTTACTTCATGAAAATGACATGCATGAATGATCTAACCTTCTTATGAGCTTGCATATGATAAAAGGTATCTTCAACAGCCCTTAATATTTCGAAAACCTGCATCATTTTGAAATCCCAACATCATCTCTTAATTGGAGCTAAACCAAGAAAGAAAGAAAAACTAGGGCTTGTTTTGGGGACTTACATCTTATGATGAAGATGGTTTTAGAGCAGTCTAGCTGATTAGAAGGCTGATTTTGCAGAGAACTTGAGGATTGAGCTGGTGAAATTCGACATGGAGAGAGCTGCAAGTGTTCTATTTTTTTTTCTTTTGTGTGAACGTGAAGTGCAGGAAGAAAGGGCAACCCCCTTTTATTTGTTAATTGGATCAGACCTTTTTGTGGGCTTTTCCACATTAAACCCAATTGATTTAATTTTATGGATCCATTAGTAAATGTCCATATTTCATTTAAATGAAAACCAGTCTGAATCGCATCTTTTTAGCTTTCCTTTCATAGTCCTCAATTCTACTCGTTTATTCGGGTGTTATTGCCTTATGAACTCATGGCGGTTTGTTTGGTGTTGTTACATATTATACTTAAAAGAGAACTGTTTTTTAACAATGAATTCTCTATCGTTTAAATAATTAACAGAATTGAGCTAACCTATAGCTGAAAACGTTAAATAGTATATGATGAAAAATACTAAAAGACTTAAATTAAAACCGTTAATTGTTTAAATACATAGGCTTCGTTGTTAAAAGAATTAATTTTAAGCTAAATAGGTTAAAAGATTTAAAGCAAAGATTTCAAAACCCTAACATACTCAAATTTAACTCAATAAACAATTTATATAATTTTCAATTATTTTGTTAAATATTAAATCCAAGTGCTGTGTTTGTCAACCGACCAAAATCAACCACGTATACACCTCTTGCTCAACGATCAAATTAACTCAAAAACCCTGATCAAAACTATTATCATCAAATTAAATAAATAAATTCACTTTATCTTCTTATCGTCGGTTCTTCATTCTTCTTCACTCCCTTTACCATCTACGCCGGAAACAGACCGATCTATCTCGCCGGAGAGAATCTCCGACGCCGCTATTTCAATCCGGTGTAAATGGCATCAACAACTATGTGCCTTCCGGTAACACCGCCTCTTAATTCTCACACACAATCTTCAACAATCCCCAATTATCTCTCGTTAAAACCCTTCAATAGAAACCCTCGTTTTTCTTCTCCGGTGATCAGGAAGTTATCTTATTCTGGCGCCCGTTCGTCCAGCGTACACGCATGTACGACGTCGTATCCGTTCATCGGAAAAGTTGGATTGCATAGAAGAGAAGGTAACTTCAATTTACTCTCATACGGTACGAACCCTAATACTGGATCGGCGGTCGCCTTGAAAGCTGACGTGCCCCAAATTCTCTCGGCTGCGCTTCCGTTTGTGGTGGCGCTCACGGCGGTTGCTGCTCTTACTCAGCCATTGACATTCTCCTGGTAATGAATTGTTTATTGATCACACTTATTATCTCTTTCTGTATATCAATTAAAATAAGTGTTCAGAGCTTTTACATGAACCAATACGAAGATCATGTTACTTGTGTAATACCATTAGTTTAAGTTATTGCATAAATTAGGTGTCGTCATGTTCGTTATACCATTTGTTTAGTCTAATATTCAAATTAATATTAGCATATTTTCTTGATCATTGTGGTTCTTTCCAATTAGACCAATAGAAGTTGCTGGTAAACCCACCCATGGCAGCACAATCTTAGTAGACACTATCTTTCAACATTTGATCCGTCACGATATGTTTTATTTACAATTTTTCTGCTGTGGTTCAATTCTTTTAAGTTTTAGATGAGTAACTTAATAAAAAAATGAATCTTTTTTACAAATTTCAGGGTATCGAAGGAACTCTATGCTCCTGCTTTAGGTGGGATCATGTTGTCAATTGGTATCAAGCTTTCAATAGAAGATTTTGCTCTTGCATTCAAAAGGTCAATCTTTAATCATGATATTACTGGCCCACTAGTTCAATAAACATCACAATTTGAGATGGGTTTTTGATTTTGATTGTGTTCGTGTCAATTTTGCAGACCTTTGCCATTATCTATAGGGTTTCTTGCCCAATACGCATTAAAACCGGCTCTTGGGGTAATTGTGGCTAGATCATTTGGGGTTGCTCCAATGTTCTATCCTGGATTTGTTTTAATGTCGTGTGTTTCTGGAGCCCAGTTGTCTAGCTATGCTAGCTTCTTGAGCAAAGGGGATGTGGCTTTAAGCATTTTATTGACCAGTTCAAGTACTATTGCCTCTGTTCTTGTTACACCTCTTTTAACCGGGCTTCTTATTGGATCAGTTGTTCCAGTTGATGCTATGGCAATGTCTAAATCAATCTTACAGGTAATAATCAATTTAACACCCTGTAATTGTTATAAACTTGATTGACAATTACTGTGGAGATCTATGACCCATTTAACCTTCTATTTAAAAGCTACCTTTTTTTTCCTTAATTGTGTGTATTTTTATAACTAAATGGGTTCAAATCACCATCTCTAACATCCACCATTATTGCTTCTGAATTTTGTGTTTTTTTTTGTTTAATTTGTAGGTTGTTCTTCTTCCAGTGACGCTTGGTTTAGTACTCAATACATATGCAAAACCCGTTGTGTCTGTTCTTCAACCCGTGATGCCATTTGTGGCTATGTTTTGTACTTCCATTTGTATT
The DNA here is from genome assembly GCA_009363875.1 of Mikania micrantha. NCBI lineage: Eukaryota > Viridiplantae > Streptophyta > Magnoliopsida > Asterales > Asteraceae > Mikania > Mikania micrantha. Next base: position 69,513,208 of record CM018684.1, read on the forward strand.
GGTAGTCCTCTGGCTATTAACCGGGCCCAAATTCTTTCTGCAGAAGGTCTCAAATTGCTTTGGCCTGTTTTGACTTTTCATGCCGTTGCATTTTCCTTGGGCTACTATATTTCCAAACTTCCGTTCTGTAGGTAATGCTTTTGATTATATGGTTACTTAGGGTCGAATGGGTTTCATACCAGCTGCAACTATACTAATTATCTAATTTTAAGACAGTACATATTCACACATTTTTGACCTAAACAACACTACTTTCTTCTCAATAATATTCATTTTGGTCGTTTTATATGTCAATTCATTCAATAATCAGATTTATCAAACTCTCAAACATTTGATCGTTACAACTTTAAACAGCAAAAGTACTTCCAAACACCGTCTTTCACTGCATGTTTGATTACATCTAATTATGAGCATCTGATTATTGAATATCATATAATGATTGTTCTCCTATATAGGTTATCCAAACCTTACTAATTTTGTGATATTATCGCAACCAGGCAAGAGGAAAATATAAGCAGAACTATTTCGCTATGCACTGGAATGCAAAGCTCAACATTAGCAGGGCTTCTTGCCACACAATTCTTGGGTAGCACTCAAGCTGTTCCATCTGCATGTTCAGTGATTGCCATGGCCATAATGGGTCTCTGTTTGGCTTCCTTTTGGGGCAATGGTAACAAAATCAGAGACTTGCCATACTCATTTATCCCACAAACCAATTCAACTGTTGGCTCGTGAATCCATGATATTATGAGGTCCTTTAAAACCGTTTTTGGGTCGATTATTTAGTAGAGATTCAGATGACATAAGCAGGTTAGTATAGCAAGTCTAGATAGTAGTTACGTGATAGAAAGGCTGTGATATAGGGGGCGTAATGTAAGTTTTGGAGATTAAACAGTCGTATTTTTGATTTGGTGTGATAGCTTACGAAGTCATGATCAGTAGGTGGTCGAAAGGATGATCAACAACACTGAGACAGAGACACGACTACTCCTGCCGTGTATAATGTATGCCTATAAAATCATTTCAAGATTTGTTCCTCGATATTGTGTGGATGTATGTATTCTTCTAAGCTATTTTTTTTATTAATTTGTTAAAAAATATGTAACGAATTAATGAGTTAAACCGTCTAACAATACGTATTGCAACAATGTTACTATATATGTGAATCCAACATCAGTTTCTACTTTTTAATGAGTTGTATAATTGTCTAATGGTAGTGGTGTTTCTGTTTTACAAATGTGGTGTGTAAATCTTTGTAAAAAAAAAAAACTAGATGAAGCTAAGATAAAAAATTTCCATAGTTATTATTTATTTTATTTTTCTAATCTTCACATACATTTTATAATTATTAAACTATATGACATAAGGAATTGTATTTTTCACCATTACCTAATGCGTTAAATAAATATGACAACAAGATCGTTAATTGTAACTGGAATTTGTATTTATTCTATTTATGTTCACATAATTAGAAAAAAAAATATACCTTTAAAGAAAAGTTTCACAATATTTTGAAATAGTAAATAACACAAAATTTGTAAATCGTGTCAATAAAGTCACTGAAACTACGATTGTTTCTTTAAATTAATTAAACTTTAATTACAGTTTTAATAATATGTAATTATGAGGTCAACTGATTACCAATTTTTCTCTAATTTTGCATTAATGTTAGTATATAACATAAACATATGACTACAATTTTATGAATAAAAAATGTATCTTTTTATTTTTATTACTACACACTAAAAATATAATTTTATCAACTTGAGAATAAAAGGAAGTTTTTAATTTTTAATAGTTGAAAACTCCAATTCATTATTTTATTTTGAGTATTAAATTAAAGTTTATATATATATATATATAATGCAACGTGACACATATTTGACCAAATTATCTTCTCTTAAGGATTACATGTGTTATAAACAAGATTGTAAAAATTGCCCTTGACGGCCGCATAGGCGCTAGGCGTTCGTATACCTTGTTGATTTGGTCCTATTTGGTGCCTAGTCGGCGCTAGTCAGTTTTTTTCTTTCTTTTATCGATTAAAAAGGGACCGAATTCATGATTATTTAATTAAGATATTTCTTAACCTTAAATACTTAATATGTGTTTGAAACACTGAATCCGACCGACATATGAAACTTGAATCCAATCATTGAATATCGAAATCCATATATAAACTTTGAATTCAGCTTTGATCTTCTTTATTGTTTGAGTCTTCGATCTTCTCTTTGTTGTTCAAGTGCATAAGTTTGAACTTTGAAATACTTGAGTTAGTATGTTTAAGTTTATTTTTTAAATTACTTGAATTATTAGATTGAGTTATTGATATTGATGTGTATATATATAATATATATATACATGTAAAATTACATATAAAAATTGCAATCCGTCTAGCGTCAATTACCGATTAATCCCTACATGGACCTCACCGGCCAACTAGTGCCTAACACTTTTTACAAGCATGGTTACAAATGATTAAAGTTTGGATCATATAAATAATTTATGATACCTAAGAAACAAGAGTGAAACATTTACGACTTACATAGACCATCTTGACAATTTACTCGTTCCAATATTAGCAATAAATAATATTTGTTATTTATTTTCAACTTCAAAAATCTATATAAAATCTTTTATAGCAACATGTTTTAACGTATACTAGCTGACAAGATATGTAGCTGAACAAAGTATCATCGGTTTTCGTTATAAATCTATAATATTTGTTAAAGCTAAAAATTAAGTGAAATGTTAATCTTTTCCCTGATCGATTGTTCTTATTAATTTTTGGCAGTTTAAAGAAACATTTCTTTCAAATTCGATACATTTTGTTAAAATTAATAATCTTTTATTTGCTAATTGCTTGTAATCAAGTTTAAAATAATTGATAATAAAAATGCCTGATTTATGTTGTAAATTGTAACAATTATAAAAATATTGATGGTAAATAAATATATATAAACAATTCATGACGTTAAATTTAAAAATAAGCTGTACGTACCGTTTTCATGCATACGTAGATCACTAAAGGGAAACCGAGTACATATACGGTATATAGATGTGTATATCATTATTATTATAATTATCATGCATTATTACACCGATTTCCACATGATTTTTAAAAGTATGCAAGTTGTTTAAGAATATATGCCTTACCCCATGCACCCCTTCTTTCTTGATCACTAATTTTCAACTCATTATGGACCATACACTTTCTAAAAAAAGATAATTGTCATGAAAATATTTAACACAGCCTAACAAACATATTGACAGATTTATGAGTTGTCATCTGTTAGATATAATTTTTTTTTAACGAATAAGCTAATTCTCCTTTTAAATTACACCAAACTAATTACACCATGACATATGATTGAACTCATAACCTTCTATTATAAGAAGAGCTAGCAAAACCTCTATTAAGTAGTCTAGTCACACATTGATATTTGCTGATAAATATATTTGTTGGTTATCTTCTCCAAAAGTAATTAAATCCTGATTATAAGTACATAAATAGGTGATATTAAAGAAAAAATCAAAGAACAAGTAAAGTTAAGACATGCAAGATACATTGCACTATTCTTTATGATGGTATAAATATCAAGTTGACTATTCATAAATTTTGGTTAGTACTTAGTAGGTTGGGACGGAAACAAGACATGTAAAAAATGGATCAAAAGTTGGGGGACGGGTCACCCCAAGTGGTATACGTCTAATTTCAGGGTTCAATGTAAGGTTTCATAAAGCTGTATTTGAAGCATGAAGAAGCTCGTCTTTTTGACTTTTTTCAACCAACCAATCACAATTCTTCTTTATCCTTTTGACTTTTTCAACAAACCAATTACAATTTGCTTTTAATATATTTATATAATACGTATTTAAAAAACAAAATAATAATTTTATTCGATGTTTTAAAAACCGGTTTTCAACCGCTTGCCGGTTACTAATTAATCCGATACGAAACCATTCGATATTATGCATGTTCCTACTATTAATCGTGCCGACGGTTTAATCCGGTTTTACCGGTATTTCCGGTTTCAAAAAACCACAAAATTTCGGTTTTTAAGCGATTTTCGGCTTTTAAGCGATCGTGAAGTTGATGCGTTTAACACGTCAATGTCATAATCCTATTATGCACTTTTATTTAAAAAAAATTATTAGAATTTGAATACTTTTTAAATTGTTTATGGATGAATTTGTATACTTTTTGGAAATTATTTGAGTATAAGTTGTATTTCTATAGAATTTTATCCAGTACAACCCGGTTCAACCGGTTGAACCATTTTTGAGCCAAATCCGGTACACCTAAAATACCGGTTTTTAAAACATTGATTTTTTTAAATTTCTTCAAATTAAGAGTTTTACAACTATTATAGCACATGATACGACTTTATAAATCTAACCTAAATACTTTTTTTATCTTTTCATTTTGTCTCACATTTGTAACCTCGAAGTTTTGAAATGAGATTAGAGTGACTGTAATAGGAAAAAACTATACATTTTTGTGGTACATTTGACCTTTGTTATAAGTTAAAGTCACTTTTAATTAAAATTGTTTTTATTATGGTTATGACTCAAGAACAATACAGACCTTTATAAAAACTCAACTTAACTTCTGTGTTTTCCGCTATATAATGCGGGTACTATACTAGTATATATGTAATATGTGTGTGTACGTGCATGATGTTTAATTGAAAACCATTGTTATTTGAAAATTAAGATAACTAATTCTAGCCACAAGTTGAAATAGTATGAAAGTAACTTCCCATATTTTAAAAGAAAATTACTTTCATACCTTTAAAACATGTGACTAAAAATGGTTCATTTTAATATTTTAAAAGTTGTTGTTTCTCAATTGAATGCATCCCTATCATAGTTGGTTTAAAAGATGGACATTTTTATTAAGTAGTAGAGTGGGTTGAGATAGATACAACCCATTCACCCTTAAAACTTGTTAAAATAAATTTCTCTTGAGTTGTTGATAAGAAGGGTATCAATATTATCGAATTGATGAAATCATTTTAAACATCAACACACTTTGATAAATAAAGATTACTCTAAAATATTAAAGGAAAAAGTAGGAAAACGAACCATGTACGAAAAGTGAATTTTCGTTGGAAAGAAACAAATAAATGATTTGATTATATACCAAGATGGGACTTGACTTAAATTGACGGGAAACCTAATTAACTATCTTAATTATATTCGTGTTTAATCGTTAATCTTGAAACCCAATTAAATTATATTATAATAAGGTATTAAAAATACTTTTAATTTTGAAAAGAATTTATTTATTGGCTTTTGAGTGAGCAAGTTTTGATCTAAAATTAAAGAAGTTGAAAAAAGATCCATAATTATAAGTACTACAACTCGATTAGTTTTGAGAGATATATATAGAGTAATTTATTAAACTTAAATTGCATTTAACTATCTTAATAGATAAGATGGCATAATCAATTTATAAGGTGCACCACCAGTCCATAAATAACCTATAATCCTAAAGATGTGCGTAGATGCATACACAAAGTCAAATTGGGGCAACGACAGATTGTAACATTTAATCTTTAACGCTTGCTTATTAATAACAAAGTTACTCAAACATTCATTAATTGACGAGATCATAATTTTTTAATCTAAGATATCTAATCACTTCGGTAATCTTAGGGCCGGTTGCATATCATGTTAAAGACGGATTATATATGATTTTAATTTAAGAATACTTTAAATATATATTAAGATAGTATATATGAATTTTTTTATGGTTTAATAAAGGAATTAAGATAATTTACTGATAGCGGTTTAATTACCAACACCTGAACCTCATGTAGTTAATTATGAACACACAAGTAACTATATACATACCAACAATTTAATTTCAAGAAATTAAACAACGATCTTAATAACATAACTTTTATGTCAAACCCATTTATTTTTGCGCATGCAATTATGCAAGTGTGCAACGTAATAACCCTTTTTAACTCTCTAAAGAGTTCATCCTAAAATATTAAATGAACATGCTAATTTATAAGTTTCCAAACAAAAACTTCGTTTATAGATTTAAGTAATTAGTGTACCTGATTTTAAAAAGATATATACGAAGTATATAATAATAGTAATTAATTAACACCAAAATATGAGTAAAAAACATGAATTAATTTTCACAAACGTTTGCAAAAAGCAAGACCAAGTTGGTATCTTTACAACTTTATATTTAACAAATTTGTTCATGAAAAAGATAACTAATTAAAAGTCTATTGAAACCACATGCATATATTCTGCTTTACAATCTTCTGCAGTTTACATATTATTATACATAAACTATATAATTCAACATTTTATAGCTGTGTATCCCATATTTATGCGTATACATATATAATACATATACATATATATTTATATATACGCGTTTGTGTGTGTGTGTATTCGTGTGTATATTCAGATGGTAGAGTAGAGATCTACCAAATTTTTCATGACCTCAACCAGTGTTGCGAGACTCTTTACATAATCAGCAGTTTCATCCAACAAATCGCATGCATCCAGCGTTTCAGCACCAGGTACAAGCTTCCTCAGCTTCACTTCTTGACCCGAATTCCCAAACGGGTCAAGATATTCTCTTTTAGGGTTTGGGTAATTAGAGTTTCTTTTCCTTGTGAATCTTGCATGAAGACGATGATTAATTCTTGGACGTAACACACCTCGATTTCGGATCTTTTTTAAAATCGCACGGCTCCAAGCTCTTCTTGATCCAGTCACATAAGCCATGGATGAGTAGGCTGAAATCTTGATCCGATGAGACGTTTGCTGATGGATCTGATTGTCGTCAAGATTCGATCTTTTTGAGTTTAGGTTGTTTAGACTGTGAAGAAATCGATAGGCCAGTCGGATCTTGAGAGAATTAGGGTTTATGGTTGTGGGTTGTTGAGGTGGAGACATGGTGGGATCAAATTAGGGTTGTTTGGAAAGAGGGAAAAGATGGAAGATTCTGACACAAAGATGAAGATGTTCAATCTGACACCAAACAACCCAACTCTACCCAAATTATATATATTATATGTACTTTGTTTCTGACACCAAATCTACACAAGAGACAGATCGAGAGAGAGATTTGAAGAGAATTGAGAAAGTATGAAGAGATAATATCATATGAGCTGATTAGTGTGTGTGTGTGTGTGTGTGTGAGAGAGAGAGAGAGAGAGAGAGAGAGAGAGAGAGAGAGAGAGGAGAGAGAGATGAAAATGTGTATACAATATGTGTGATCGAGAGAGACATGGAATCAATTTATGGAGTCATGTGGATGATATACTATTCATATTATTTAAGGTAAATTTTAAAAAGAAAATATGGAAATGTTAGACTGAATGACGGGAAAGATTAAAGCTATAAAGAAACAAAAATAAATTAAATGTGTGTATTAATTTCACATGGTTTGTTAGTAATAAAAATGGAAAAGTCATTTTAAAAACCAATTAAAAAATAATTGGTTAAGGAAGGGAAAAGGCTAATTAGCTAAAAGCCTAGAACAGAATAAAAAGATTGGCATCAACTGAAATGATTAAATAATATTACTTTTAATTAATTATAGAGTAGATTACGGTTTTCATCTTGTGACTAGGATTAAGTGTTTTACTTATTTTAAATTAAAATAAAATACTCTATCAATAAAGTTCATATGATTTAAAAACCAACGGTTCTTGCTCCTAACTATAACTATTCTAACGGAATCACAAAAGAGGATTGATGGTCAAAACCGTTAGTTGTTTAAAACACATTAGTTTTATTGATAGATGATTATATTTTAAGTTGAAATAGTTTAAAACACCGTAATTTAGTCTTAATCATATATCTAATCAAATTAGTGAAACGGGAGAGAGATTAGGAAACCCAACGGTGATGGACCATGGGTTTGCCTTTGGCTCGGGATGAGGATCGTGAAGTCGCTTAGTAAGAACCACATGCACCCCCTGCGGCCTACGATATGTTACTTCCTTGTTGATGTTGTTATTATTAGTGTAATTGTATTCTTATTATTAACTAAAATGATAATAATAAAATTCCATGTGATACAAAATAAAGGTTTATCTTAATTTATTATATTTTTTTAGTATTCACAAACCTAATTGGGTCTTAAAAATTTCAAGGGAACGACCTCTTTGACGGTTACATGGGGCAACACCTCGTCCAAAGGTGACAACCCCGATTTTGAGTCAAGGGCTGGGTCAAGTTGTCTGATGCTATTTATTTTAAATAATAAGTCATATTTATTCACTACAGGAAAAACAACAATTAGCGACGACAAAAGTCGTCGCAATAGCCGTCCATTTTCGTTGTTATAGGCTATAGCGACGACTTTTAGTTGCAATAGATTTTCCCTCAACGGGGAAAAATTTTATTTTCCCGCTTTCACCTATTGCTACGATTGTTCATCGCTATACCTGAAACATTAAAAAACATCCGGACAACCTTTCAGCGACGATAAGTCGTCACTATAGGTTTAGATTTAGAAACGACTATTTTCGTCGCTATAGATAGATATTGTTGTAGTGATTAAATGATTTTTATAAAGATTTAAATAATATGATTTGTGTTGTAATGAAAAAATAAACGAGAAAACTAATTTTTAGATATGCTATAAAGATACAGGCATGTGTCTCATACAAACCTTTATTTATTATATATTATAGAAATTAAATATTTTATTAAATTTTTATTAAAAAATTCATAGCTGTATTTTGGCATAATTTAGTATAAATTTATATTTGAAAATAAATTTTGAATGATAGTTTTCTAGCATCCATTTTGAATACATAATCTTCCTCCTGGTTTTTGAATATTTTCTAGTTCTTAAATTACATACAGATTCTTCTGCATTCTTTATATAATGTGTTCTTCGACACTCAAATTATCTAGCTAGCATATACATTAACGAATTTCTAACAAATGTGTGGTGAGAGGATGATTGAGTAAACCGGTGATACAACCCCATTGTGTTAATGTACAATCAAACCATCTTAATGCTCAAACCCAAGAAGATTGTAATTAAGATAGGAGGGATGAGAAAGAGAGACATTTTTATAGTTGAAAGATTGTTTAGAGATAATAGAACAAGATGGTGAAAAAGCTAATTAATAGGAGACTAACGTGGAAGACAATTGATAAAATATACTACATACGGCAAAAATTTTGCATTTTAGGTTTGATAACATCTTAAAGATTATAATCTTAATTGCTTAGAGGTTGTGCTATATAAACGATTAACAATACTTTTGAATTGTTGAGCAAACATTTTAATGATTAAACTGAAAATATATGCTAAATCATTAAACATCTTACAACTGATTAAGTGTTTTTTTTTTTTGCCAAACAACCCTTAAATCTTTTACATATTTATAATTTATTTGTTACAAAGTGTTTTCCTATTAATCTTGTCAAATTCATTTTTTACTCTTAAAATCTCATGTGGTTATTATAAATATTTGAAGGTATGTCCTTCTTATAAAAGAGAATCACCAACGTCACCATCTTATAAAACCATGAGACATGAGTGTTTTCCTTTCCTTAATGCATGGTGGTGAATGCAATTAAGGTCTACTCACATGATTCACTTGATCACTTGCACTTAAGTTTTCTTGGCATATATATTGATTACATGATTGGGAAGCCTAGATCAACCATCGAAGCCAAAGTCATATGTCACACCCTCAAATTCTCACGTGTGGTGTCAGTCCACATGGGTGTGACGTAGCCAGAATCACAGCTCATGGTCATATAGAACAACTCTATATGCGTTTGAAAATACAATATTTGTCAAAGTCACAATCGTTCTGTTTTAAAATATTGCAGCGGAAATTAAGTTACAAAGCAGCGGAATAAAAAGTGTTTGATATGCAGCGGAAAAGTAAATTTGTCAGACACTACATTGTTTAATACATGACATAAAATAAATTAAAATTTATTTGTTCAAAACGACACAACATAGTTGCATGCAGTTCCTATGCTCGTGTCCTTAAGTGTATCCCTTTCCGTATGCAGCTAGTTACCTGAGAATACATGTTTAAGAAAAAGTGTCAACACATAGGTTGATGAGTTCACAGGTTTTGATATACATATAGATAATAATCAAAATGTTTGTCAGGTGTCATGCTGTTTATCAAATGTTAGTCCCGAGCCCTAGGCTCCAAGTGTCAGTGCGTCACTACCGAACTAGACTTATTAGCCCTTGCCTCCGCCATGTCTCGTAATAACAATGGCATGATAGGTCGAGATTTCATGTGTCCCGACCTGCAGTCAGTATTGTGCAACGTGGGGTTCGTCACACCCAAACATATCTATTCAAACTCACCTCGTTGTTTGTACAATAACGGTAAGACTTTGCGAGGGCTTGTTACGATTACAACACTTATGTTTGTCTAATAAACCAGCATACACAATATGTTTGTACAAGTAATAAATGTTTGACTCGATTCAACAAGTATTCTCCCCATATTTGAAAAGTTTGCAAAAGAGTTAAAGAGGGGCCGTAAACTCACCTTAGTGAAATTCGGATAATGCGTAAGCTCCTGTTTCGTATGCGTGTCGGTCACCGGCTACCTATATCGTATAGCTTACGTGAGTTCGTGTAAGTGTTCGTGTTCGTGTTTGTGCTCAACAACCCTTGGTTGTTATGTTAGTCCATGTTGGTCCATATTGACCGTGTTTGTCCGTGTTTGACCGTGTCAAGTCAACGATTCGTTGGTGAACCGTGTGTTGATAGTAACTCGTGTAACATTCGTGATCGTGCTCATTGGTAGCAAAACATGCAATTCGTGTTATGGACAACTTACTATTTATAGTAATTTCCATTTTTAGCAAGTTCACAACACTTATTGTTTTAAAGAATCTAGCATGCTCGTTAGTCCTACGTGGTCATGTCAACACATAGTACATTGTCATACGTGATCAAATAAACACATAGCTCGTTTATAGTCATCAAAGTTTCCTAATATGGTAAGTTTCTAGTTTTGACATGTTTAACATCGAAATCACATATCTTTACTACACAACCATCATATTTCATCATGTTTAGCCATCTAGCAAGTACAAATCATGCATTGCATCTCTATATCAAGTTTTTACAAAATAAAGTTACTAAAAATAGTAACCATGACTATATGTTCATCAAATGACCAAATCTAGCATTTCTAATCATTTCCTTATCATAATACATCATAAATCATCATTTAAATATGACCATTTTACATTTATAATCATCTAACAAGATTTGAATTATAAAAGTTACTATATATAGTAACTAGGTCCAAAATGACTATAAATCAATGCCTAATCCATTTTTATGCCACATATCATCATAATATCCCACAAATGATATTCCTATCCACATGCATGTTCATAATTTCACTCATATCATCATGTTGTAACACAAAAGTTACTATAAATGGCAAGAATCTCAAATAATCCATTTTTGACCATTTTATTCATAACAAATCATGTAACACATCACTAACATGATCAATAATCATGTATCGATATCCAAAATCATCTAAAATACCTTAGATCTTGCATGCATGTAAGTATTTCAATACCTATGAACAAGTTAAGCATTATAACACACCTACTTCATCATGGATCATCATAGAACATCAAAATACATCATCTAATCATTATAGATTATCAATATCAGTAGTAAGATCATCAAACCCATATTCAAAACATTGAAAATTCGTGCATGTGTTGGTGTAGTGCTTGCATGTGGGTTTTATGCATTGCATGTGTGTGATTGTTTTTATGCTACAAGGAACATGATACTGCCTTCTAAGGCCTCAAGAACACTGAGATGATGATCACTCTGCCTTACAAGCTTCTGGATAACAGGGATTTTGCAGCAACAAGATGGTGATGGTGGTCTCCAAGTTCCTATGTGGATGTCAAGCTTCAACCTTCAAGTCTTGAGCTTCAAAATGTCCTTCAATGGCTTCCAAGAGGCTAACCACGGGATTCTACAGAGTTTTTGGTCGAGTTTTTACGTGCAAGGTCGAGTATGATGATGAAAAAGAGTAGAGTAGCCATGATTGTCTTGGTTTTATAAAGATTTTGGCGTCTGGGTGTCGTCGCGTATCGCCATGGGGGTCCCCAATGGGCTTGGCGTACCGTAATGAATTTCGGGATTCAAAAATCCCCGCCCATCCATCGTGTACCGCCAAGGACCTCTCCGGGGTCCTTAGCGTACTGCGAAGGATCCCGGTTGAGCCTTATTTGACCAATTTCGATGGTTCGGCTTGTTTTCGACGTTTTCTCACTTACAGAACATCGTTTGGCATTGTTTGAAATTTCTAGTTCAATGTTTGGGCGTCTCGAGATGTTTATAGTGTTTAGTTACACGATGTGTTAAACGTTCACCAACGTTCGTATTTTCATAGACACGTGTGTGCGTGTTGCGATAATTCACCGAATTATCGTGTTTGTGTCAGTGTTTGTACTGTAGTGCTACGTGTCACACTAAATTAAACTAATTCTAGTGCCAGGTATGCAATTATCAATTAAATAACATTTAATAAAACAGATGCTGACCTGGATTTTACGGGGTGTCACATCATAACACTCGTGCGAGGAATCTAGCTAATGGACCAACGATTACAAACTTATATAAGTCGTAAAATTGATGCTTCATTTTTCCTAACTGATCAAATGGAATATAGAGTGTTGCGCCTTGTCTTTGCAAAAGTGAAAGCACCGTCTATCATTTAATTTATATACTTTTAAGTTGAGAACTTATAAACATTTGGTATCAACTTTGTAGCTTTAGAATACAAATTTGTTTGTGAATATATATTATCTAATAATATATATGTAGCCAAACAAAACAAATCTAACATTCTCTATGCATAACACAAAATATCAATATGTTGGATCGGGTTATGTAATTCAACACAACACTTTCACAAGCAATCTTCCACTGCGCTTGATAGATGCGGAAGATTCTATCAACTCAACTTACTCACACTTGCAAAACAAATACAATACACAAATAAAGTTGATTTCAAGGTCAAAGTATATTTCTTTCAATTGCGAAGTGAACAAGACTCTACAGCTTAAGCACACACTCGTGCTTTGCTAAGTTACAAGTAAAGGATTATATATTAAGACCTACAGCTGTATCCTCGTAAGGATACACGGCTGGACAAAACAGTAGAAACAAATGAATGCTAAATCTAGTATATGTTATGGTCTTGACAGGCCAAGCCATATTAATTACTATTAATACAAAAGGCTCCCTTGACTTTTACAATAAATACCTAAACAACAAAAGGCTTTAAATGCTTGTAGTTCTGACAAATCTTCTTTGCTGCTGACTAACATCTGAATGTCTTCTTTGTCGGAAGCTTTGAGTGTTTTGAACTTCTAAGTACTGAGGAGGGATTCAAAAGCTTTGGTCTGTTGTATAGCTTTCAGAAGAAGAGAATTATCCTTCGGAAACATTAGTTCTTCCGAAGGTTAATTCTTCTCTTCCGAAGGCTGTTTGTCTTCTGAGAGTTCAAGACTGGTTCAAGAGATGTTTTGGTGAGCATCAGTCTTAATTTTCCTTACACAATATAAACAAAAATTTGTAATGTAAATAACTAAAATAAAATAAAAATATAATAAATAAAATGAATTTGTACACACATAACAATATATAAAAAGTTCAATTCAAATTACAATACAAAAAAGACACCGGCCATGAGTCGTAATATAGTGTATCTAGTTTATCTCGTGGTGGTACTAGTTGAGTGTTGCTACATTGATCTCCCTTTCTTGCCTATCTGGTCGCCCTGCAAGAACAAGCAACACCTCGTTAGCCTCATCACAGGAGGTGTTTCATATGGCTAACACTCTGGCGTGAGAATGAGTAAGGCATCTTTTGAAAGAGATAGCAAGTAGAGAGTGATCGAGTAAAGTCATGATGCTTAACTTGCCAAAGTCCCTGCATATTTATAACCGGCTGACTTGCTAAAGCAAGATCTCTTGATTTCAGCTTTCGTCCGTTAATCTTCCTTGTAAGAACGAAACCTTCCTTGGTACCTGATATATTTTCATTTAGGTGAAATGTGTTGACTACTGTAGTAGCTCATTCCTTTATGCGCCCAGCTTTTCCACATACATATGCGTTTACTTTTCATGGGATGTGGCTGTTTAAGGAGAATGGCAAGGTCTTCTCTTTGATTTCAGGTTCCCTTTAATATCTTTTCCCTTTTGGTCAGTTTGATACAACCCGGTGCTTTCTTTCCCGCCTTGGAACTACATCCTTGTTAAAGTTAGCCGGGTTAGAAAGTCCTCGCTTTTAGTCATTGCTTCGTTGACTAACCATTGCTGCCATTGGCACGTACCGCTAGTCCAGCTAGGGATTCCTTTACTTCTCGGCAACCCTCACCTGCACAATCTTTAGCTGAACATGTCAATCTATAAGATTCTCTATCCGATCAATCAGAAAGCTCATAAGTCGATCGAATTAGTTTCTCACACCATTTTTCGCATTAGGGTATTCTCAAACAAATTCATGAGTGCTTTGTTTCACTGTCAAAGGTTCATCCTTGTAGACGAATTTTTAATTGCTTTCTAGCAAGTCCAAATAAACAAATTTCTTATTGTTTTGTTTCAGGTATGGAGGTTGATCTCTCAAGAAGAAATGCTTATTAGATTCTCATACCACCTATATGACATACACAGACCGATGGTTGTCACATATGAGGATGACGAGTTATTTAGGCATATATGAGACATATGAAAAGTGTTAAATAAAAAAACGAACTTGTGTGTTGAATTATTAATTGGTACCCGTTCATAAATGTCTTTAGATTGCGTCTGTATCCGTATCTCTCACCCAATTTTGTATGTTCATGTGTTTGATCCATAACCCTTGTCCCTTGAACACCACCCGTTTAAATCTCATGTATTTTTATATGTATATGCTTTCCCTTGTTTAGTGTTACTTTAATAAATATAAATGATAGGCGAGATAATATTAAATGAATAATAGTGGACGTTGATAATATAATAATGGTCAATTTTCTTTACGGATGTGGGGTTCAAATTTTTTGATTCTATCTCCCGAAACAAGTTGAAAATATCGAAGTGGATATTATCCAAAACTAAAAAAGTATATCACTGTTGCAATTTCAATATATTTGTATGAGCATGTTTCTTTGTCACATATATATCGAAGTTGAAAATATTGAAGTTGAAAATATCGAAGTTGAATTGAAAATATATTCGTATATTAACAACAAAAATACTTATAAGAGGTGAGATGTATGTACTAGTTTACAATTGTTCTATATATACCAACCAAACCCGTTGACCGATGAAAGTTTTCAAAATGCTTTTGACCACCTATTCTGTTTATAAACAATTTTTTCAAGCTTTAAAACCGATACTCATGTAATAACCAAAACTAGTTGATCAAACCAACTGCTTAAAGCAAAATAACTAACTTTACTTAAGTGGACATTAACCAGTTTGAAAATCCTATTAGTAGCTGGTTTTGTCACTTAACCTTAAGCCGGTGTTAACCTGTGTTGGTTTTTTCAAAAACCTAAAATCAATTCAAAAATTGGTTTTCTAACCGACAAACACACTATTCAATTAAAGAGAGAACCATGTGAGTGAATAAGAGCATATAAATCGTGACAAACCTTACTTTATCACTTTGGTTAGTTATTTATAAATATTAGAAGACTAGTTTACACATAGAGATGAATATATAAAAAACCAATGTTAAAAGGAAACATCAATAATTAGATATCTTATCATTCTAAGTTAGAATGACGATAAGATTAAAATAACAAATTTATTGTAGTTAAGATGGTGTTATTATAAGGTTACGGTTCAAGCATGTAAAAGATGGATTAATAGGAAAGTTGTTGAGGAAAAAAAGAAAGGAAAAGTAAGATGCGATCATTAATAAAGCAAACAATTCAACCAAAATACTTTAATTAAGAGCATAGAAACTTATTAAAACATCATTATATTTGAAAATTTGTGTTGAAAGTCTACCTAATTTACTTGTTCAAAATCCCATCTCTCACCTACCTTGTAGCACCACTAACACACATATCATAAGCAACCGAAGAAAATGCTTACGTTAATAAATGGTCATCTTAGTAATTGCTTTTGTAAAGTTATACCTTCATTGTACAATAGGGAGTTCACGCGATCCGGTTTCAAACCTCGAAGCCGCTCTAACCAGTCATTGGTTTGGTTTCATGGTTGGTTTTTTCAAACATTTAGATGGTCGGTTTCAAAAGTTAAAAACCGTAATAAACGGTTTGGTTTACGGTTTTTATCATAAATTGGTCGTTAAAAATTCGGACCGGACCTTATATGTGTGTATATATACATATAAATATAGATATACATATATACACATAGGTTTATATATACACATATATATACATGTGTGTATATATTTAGTTCATGATTTATGCGCTATTTTAAAAAAAATACATTTGCATTTGGTGTAATAACTTTGTCTTTAAATATAAAACACAATAATCAAAATACTTTTTTAAAAAAATGAAGAAAACGTCACATGTCAACCGTAGTTCTTTTCACTTTTTTTAATACTAAAACACTCTTTACTAGAACCTTATACCATAAGTAAAAAGCACATCGCATTATCGATGTATGCTCATTGACGATGATCAGATAGAAT
The DNA here is from genome assembly GCA_009363875.1 of Mikania micrantha. Classification (NCBI taxonomy): domain Eukaryota; kingdom Viridiplantae; phylum Streptophyta; class Magnoliopsida; order Asterales; family Asteraceae; genus Mikania; species Mikania micrantha. The sequence goes on from CM018684.1 coordinate 69,529,889, forward strand.
AAATTACCAACTTTAAGTTATAACTAATTATGATAGGCAAATTGACTTTTAATTAATAATCCAAACTTTGATCAATTGCCTGCTGCCGGTCTTAACCATGAAAATCCTCAATACCGGTCCCTGTTTTCAACATATTTACCTCTGGCGAACTGAAGTAAAAAAAACTTGACGGCATTATCTTTTTTTTCGAGTTTCAAACGGATTTTTTAGGACTTTTATTTAGAAAGATAATACGAGTCGAATGACGTATAAGTTACCTCAAAACGTTACTCCAGTTGATGAAATTGTTCTTCAATTAGGTGTTTAAACTTTCAATTGATCAAAGAAATTATTAAATTGGGAAATTTGGAGCAAAGTTTCGAGGTAATTTATACGTCTTTCGACTCGTATTTTCTTTTAGAACAAAAACCTTAAAAAATCCGTTTGAAACTCGAAAAAAGTTATCGCCGTTAAGTTTTTTTGTCGGCGGTCCGCTAAAGATAAATAGGTCGAAAGTAGGGACCATTATTGAATATTTTCATATTTGAAATCGACAATTGATAAAAGTTTGGATTATTTAAATTTCATTACCATAATGATATTATCTTTTCCAAAAAATAGTAATGCCCAAAACATGTACGAAATTTTATTTCAATTCCTTTAAAGCCAACTTATTTCTATCTTAACTTCATTTTTTTTGTAAGCATTTCAATTATAATTTTGACATAATATATTTTTAATTTGGTGTTTTCTTTGTGCTCTTTTGGTGTTTTTTTTGTGTACTTTTTTTTGTGGGTTTTAGATTCTTGCTAGCCCATGATGAACTATTAAAAAAAAATATAATATATTTTTAAAACATTTCAAAACGAATTCTCTGTCCTGCAAATTTAGCCTATTGGTTAAGGTTTCACCTTGTGACCGAGAGGTCATGGGTTCAAGCCCTGCCAGAAGCGATTTAAAGGACATCCAGGTGAGAAAAAGAATCTTGATCTTAATCTCAGGTTCTGGACCAATGAGGGCCGAGGGTTTACCCATTCCAGAAGGTTTCCGTGCATCTGGTGTGGCCGAGTCTTACCTCTGCCTGATGAACCCTGTTAAAACAATATACGTAATATATAGGATCGTGGGTGTTAAAAAACGAATTATCTGATCGTCATAGAAAGCAAGGAAAATGGGCCAACAGATTATTCTAAAAGTGGTCAAGGGAAACCATGTGCGGTCATATGGTAGTTGCCACGTCACATCAAACTCTTCACTTTACATAACCTCCTTCACCAACCACATTTCTCTAATATTAAGGTTCCAAACCCTTTATTAATCCACACAAAATTAAATTATATATTTTTTTAACAGGAAATGTCTACTTATAGGTGATTACGCTAACAAATAAATCATTTTTTCGTCTAAAAAATAGAGTGTTGTGATCTAACGCATTTACGTGGAGAAAGCTCACAACTATAAAACCATTTGCCTCAACCCAAAACAATATTGGTTATAACACTATTCACAGCGGTCATCCCACTGAAAACCCTTCCCCACTGAAATTTCCTGTCATGTCATCACTCCACTGAAAACCTTAAACACCCACAATGGTCACCCCACTAAAAACCCTTCCCACTAATTTACTTGGGCCAATCAAAAGCCACCATTTCAAGCGGGACCAATCACATTCCACCGTTTCAAGCGGGGAGTGGGGGCCGTGGGAGGGGATTGGGCGGGGGCCGTTGGCTAGGGTGGCGGTGTTCCCGCTGGAACCCGCAGCAGGGGAGGAGGCCGGTGGCCGGACGGGCTTACCACTGTGGGGATCTAAGCGAGATTATAACCCATCACCTGTAATAAAATAAATCAAACAGCTACCGCTAGGCTAAAAGCTATTCGGTACACATAGTTATATATTAATGTTTTAACTAAATAATATCTTTTAAATTAGGTTATCATTATATAAGTTATATTTGTGAATAAAAAAATAAAAAGTTTAATTTTAAACTTTATCTTGGTTTATAGTGTTTTACTATGTAATTTTCTCTTATTTTTATATTTAGAGACATTTAGAAAATAAATAAATAAATATATAAATAAAATAAATAAATAATCATCTTATAACGCCCATAGATAATCATCATATAATGACCAAAAATAAATAACAAAATTATGAATCAAGATTCAAGCATTTAAAGCTCATATTTAAAATTCATACTTTAATTTAACGTTTGTAGAAAAAAAAATTAAAATTCGATATAACATTATTGAGTTTAAAAAATTTCGAAGACAGCCCTTTGATGGTGGGAAGAAATACATCAAAAGTTTCAACACTAGCATAAAATATTTGCATTTTTTTTAATTGACACTATCAATAGCAGTTGCATTGATGCTTGTGAAATTATCCTTTATTGTTTAGCATCTGTAAAATTAATATAGTTAATAATCTCATGAAACTTGAAATTCATAAAAAATAAGAAATGTAAAAAAGTCAAAGAAATGACTAAAATTTAAGACATACTAAAAATAGTATTGATTGGATTTATAACAAACGGATTCTTAACAGGATATATATTGGGTTAAACATTTAGTATATATGTCGAAATCATTCTTGCCTTGAACACTAACTAGCAATAATCTAATCATGATCATGTTGCCAAACTTCATGCACGAGTATATGCTTCTTAGATTGATTTCGATTGATAATCCTTTATTTCTCAAGAATGTTTTTGAAAAGAAAAAAAAAACAAATCAAATAAATGAATTTTGGACAATAGCTTATGTAGAACACAATATGAAGTATAAGTTGATTGTTTTTCGTTTGATGATGAGAACATAAGCAAGTAGGGTTATTATATGGTGTGAAAAGATTGATTTTTGGAGTGTTCTTTAATCTTCAAGCTCATGCACCCTAATCGTCTAAGTCCATCATAACCACCAAAAAGTACCTAACCACGTAACCATCAGAAACCACTACAACCATCAGAAATCAATATAACTATTGTAAACTAACATGTAACCCCTGTAACTGTCAAAATTAGAGTAATTAACCATAAGAAGGATCGTTTAGTAGTGTTTCGTTGGAAATTATTCGGTTCCCTTTTTTTTCTTCCTTGAAAATCATCCGATCCCTCCGTTTTTTTCCTAAAAATCTTCGACCCCTCCGAACTTTTTTCAAGCTTCGTCAATATTAGTAATGTTGTATGTTTCTAATCCCATTATATATATCATATATGTGAAGGGTTCCACAATTAAATCAAACAAAGTATGTTGAAGTAGATAACTCTAAATGGAATTAATATCAGTCGTTTTAATTATTTTTATTTCCAGCTATTAACTCTTTACATAATTTTCTTGTGACACAACGGTCATTTACAGCCACCGTCATTCTTCTCATCTGTGAGTGGCTCTTGCCTCATGGTGAAGATACTCTCATGAGCATGAAGACATGTGCAAGAGCCCATCAATGTGTGTCATATAAGTTAGTTCTTTTTTTTTTCTGTTAATTCACTTAACAACTATTTTTTTTTCTAATAATTTTTGTTCTCAACTTTTTATAAACAAATACAAAGTTGTCTATTTATTTTGTAAAAAAAAACGTGCAAATCTATCAAAAACCAAGTTGTTTAACCCTGGAATTGAAACCCACTTGCACGATAAACTTCCGGGTCCCTCAATCCGACTAACATTGGTAAACCCCCAGAAACCCACAAAGTCAGGATTAAAACCGGAGACCTGATTAAGAGGCTCAAGCTTTAACTCTCATTCTTCAAGTCATGAAATCATAAGACCATTGACATGGGTTAAATAGTGGGAAAATTACCAAACTAATCATTGTTGACCACCTTTTTACCAAAATAATCAATCAAATTCTGACGTCTAAGACACCCCTTTAGACGCCCCTTTATACTCATTTTTTCTGTACTTTTTGCAAACATACGGGTCCACATGTCGGCGGCTTTGTCGGGTGTCTAAGACTCCTTTTCTACCGGCGTCTTAGACGTTGCTTTAGACGCCACTTTAGACGTCCTTTTTCTGTACTTTTTGTAAACATACGGGCCACATAGGCGTCTAAAGCATCGTCTAAGACGCCGGTAGAAAAGGGGTCTGAGACACCCATTTAGACCCCGACAAAGCCGTCAACATGTGGGCCCGTATGTTTACAAAAAGTACAAAAAATGGCGTCTAAGACGCCGGTAGAAAAGAGGTTTTAGACACCCCGACAAAGCCGCCGACATGTGGGCCAATATGTTTAAAATAAGTACACAAAAAGGAGTCTAAAGGGGCATCTAAATGGGAATCTAAAGGGGCGTTTTTGACGCCAGAATTTGGTTGATTATTTTGATAAAAAAGTGGTCAACAATGATATTTTTGGTAATTTTCCCTTAAATAATTGTATGGTAAAGAATCCTCATTATTTTTTAAAAATGCCACAAATCATAACAGCAATCCGTTTCTTACGTTGGCTTTGGTATCCATAAATTAAAATTTTAACATAACCTTATTTAATTTGCAGGGTCATTCGAAGTTAGTTTCTCAACCCTATGTTGATGAATAACGAATGCCAAAAAAGTAAAAATAAAAATAAAAAAAGGTGTCGACCTCAACGAAGTACAGAAAGCATTTCAAAGAATAGTTAGAACATTTTAGATCTTAATTAGAATGTTCTTAAGTTGCCACAAATGCAACTTTCGAGTTAGTTTATTTTCGTTGTCGGTTCTAGCTTCCTTAATCTAGCTTGTAAAGTTCTAATTGATTTTGACATCATCTAGAGGGTAAAGTTTAATTTGCATATGATAAAAAAAGTACAAAATATTTTTTATACCTCATAAATCAGCTCAAATTGATTTTGATTGAGATAATTTTAGTGGTGTTAAACTAGCTCATCAAATCCTAAATCTTAAACCTTAAATCTTAAATTCTAAAGCTACACATTAACGTTCAACCCTAAAACCGTCCAATTACGAGCACAAAAGACATAATGATAAACAAGAAGACTCTGTGAACTTAATTAAAAACATAAATTATACAACTTAAAACTGAAACCTCAAAAACTAAACACAAAACATTTAAAAGTATGTTTTAAAGCTAAATCCTAAAGTTAAAGCTTAAATAATAAATCTTGAAGCTAAACCCTTAAGTACAATGACAAGCAGGAAAAATATATTGGCGAGCAGAATGACATAATAAACAGAATAACATAAATTAATATAATATCTAAAAGCTAAACCTTAAGAACATAATCCTAAAGTTAAATTATAAAGATAAACCTTAAAGTATAATATTAATGATTATGATAGAATCAATGAAATCTTTTTTTATTAGTTACTATATACTAGAAACTCATTATTACTCACTGTCGTAAAATTCGGCTTAGACGGCTTTCTACTGTGTCGATTTTGGTCTACGCGGTGCCTAGGCGGCCTAGGCAAAGCCTGGTCAAGTGGTCAGCCTAGTCAGATTTTTTTTGGCTTTTTTTCTTTTTTTTGACTTTTTTTAGGTAAAAATGGACCAACTTCATGATTATTTAGATATTTCTGAACTCAGAATCCTTAATATGTCTCTGAAACATGGAATCCAACAACTTAACATTGAAATTCATCTCTAAACTTTGAATTCGGTGTTTAAGTTTGAACTTTAAAGTACTTGACTTAGTATGTTTAAGTTTAGGTTTATTTTTTAAATTATTTGAAGTATTATATTAAATTATTGATATTGATGTGTGTGTATTGTAATGACCCATTTTGGGAAATATTAAAATATAATATAATTGGCGGAAAATTATTTATATTTTATTTTGGTGGGTGTTTTAATAACAATTGGAGTATTAGAATAAACTAGTAACTAGCTTGATTATGTTAGTTATACTAGTTAAATGTTTTAAAAGAATGAGGGACCAAATGTGACAATTGACCAAAGATGGAGATGGAAGGGATAAGTCTTTGACTATGGTCAAAGTTCATATTCCCATTTTTTTGGGTGGGTGTCGTTCAAGAGGAAGAGAAGAAGGAAGAAAACCCTAAAAACCCAAGAATGATCAAATTAAGGGTTGATTTGTGGGTGGAAATTGAAGATAAGAGTAGATTGGAGTTCTTCTCTCTTCAAACTACAACAAGGTATGAATTTTTGGGTGTATTTGGTATAAATTTCGTGGGTCTCACATGGGGTATGAGTGGGGTATGGTGAAATACGAAATTTGGGTGTTTGGAGGGTCTTAAATGTTGTTATTTTTAGTGATAATCATCTAAGAACAACTTTTTGATTGTTTTCTTACATGTTGTAAGATGATAAATGGGGTTTTGTAAGGTTCATGAGATATATGAACTAGGTGGTTAAATTTGGTGTTAAATTGTTGGGTGTGATGATTTCATGGGGTTTTTGTAGTTTGTCGGTGAAAATGATGAATTTGTTCATTTAGAAACCAAAATGGAGTTTTATAGAAGTGTTATTGGTTAATGATCATAAGCAAATAAATATATGCATATGAGGTGTTTGATGAAATGCCAATTAAGGTGTTTAACTCAAAAATGAGTTTTTAAGTTGTGATGGTATGAAATAAGCATATATATAATCATAAATGGTGAATTGGGTGAGAATGGACAATTTGGGTGTAAATTAGATAAAATGGTGATAACGGGTCAAGTAGGTTGAAAGAATGTGAATATGAATTACATGTATTGAATATAGTTGTGTGTGTGTAATACAACTAGGTAGTGGTGGTGAAAGTCAAGGAACAAGTCAAAGGCTTGGGAAAGAACAAGATGATTTTGATGGTGTTCCTACGGGCTAAGGTGAGTAACCTACTCACTAAATATGCAACCATAAGTTATATTAGTGTTGGTGTATTATGTTGAATGTTGACTAATTTGTATGAGTCTTGTTGTGGTTAATGTTATGTTAGAATAACATAACTTGATATAGTGTCACTATGGGTTTGATAATAAGTGACACAAGAATTGGGGTTTGATCCACATTCGTGTGGAATAAGACCATGAATTATGGCAATTGGTGATGATTCACATTTGTGTGAAAGAACATGTAGGTCCATTTTGGAATGGCTTTGGGTGTGTCATGTAAGTCCATCTTGTATGGCTGGGTGTGTCATGTAAGTCCATCTTGGAATGGCATTGGGTTTGGCATGTAAGTCCACCTTAGTGTGGCTTTGGGGGTAATCCACATGTGGGTGAATTTAAATTTGGTTATTTAACCAAAAACTAGGTGGTTGACCCATTGGTGAAATTAGTCAAACTGGGTGATTGACTAAATTGTTGAAATTAGTCAAACCTAGGTGATTGACCAAATTGTTGAAATTAGTCAAACTTGGTAGTTGACCTATTATTGAAATTAGTCAAACCTAGGTGATTGACCAAATTGTTGAAAATAGTTAAATTGGGCGGTTGACCCGTTAGTGACATCAACTTGTGCATGTGTTTGGTGGTTAAATTGATGTATACTTGGAGTATGTATGAATTTGGTGTTTATTGATTCAATGGGTGTATAATTGGTGCATGTATGAATTTGGGTATTTTGTGATTAAATTGGTGTATAATTGGTGTTGACAATAACATGCAATAGGTGTTTAAATTGTTTAGTTATTGTGATTTGATATGCCTAAATGTGGTGTGAAAGAATAAGAATGATTCACAAGAGGTGTGAACTTCTTATTCAAAGTTTGACCAAAATTGGTCAAACAATTCATAAGAGATGTGAATGGTGAATGGGTTGAATCACAAGTGGTGTGATCTTCCTATGATGAATTTATGGAGTTTAGGTAAATCACAAATGGTGTGATTACCTACTTTGGGAATCCTTGGTGAAAAAGGAAGTCTCAAAGGAATTGAGAAGAAATTGACCAAAATTGGTCAAACGATTCACAAGAGGTGTGAATGTGGAATGGGTTGAATCACAAGTGGTGTGATCTTCTTATGGTGGATTTATGGAGTTTAGGTAAATCACAAGTGGTGTGATTACATACCTTGAGAATCCTTGGTGAAAAAGGAGGTCTTAAGGAAATTGTGTGAAATTTGACTTTTATTGGGTGGTTTCATGTTCTAACACTTTAATTGTAATTTAAAATGCTTATGAACATGAATTTTATGTGTTGAATATATTGTTGGAGTTGTAAAATTTGAAATCCTTGGTGATAAGGAATGGTGAAAGAGAACAAAGAAAATATATGTATGTGGAAGCAGTTTCGACATGGCCATGTTCCCTGGAACACGCCCATGTCATACCTGTACATTAGAATCTGGAAACCTTCTGACATGGGCATGTTCCGGGACATGCCCATGTTGCGTCTGTATCTTTGAAAATTTCATAAATTGATTTTTTTTCAACTTTGATGGGGTTCCAAAGTGTAAATCTAATTCGTTTGGGCAAGAATTGGAGATTTAAGTTTAACATCACTGTATTTCAGGCAATTACATTACATAAATGTTTGTACTGTTAAGACATGATATGATAATTGTTAATGACTATGAATTATTGGATGTTATTATCATTGGTATACATACGGATAACACTTTATTATGAGCATAAACCATGGGAAATCTAGTTAGAAAATAACTAGACAAAACCAGAGAGTTTATTGCAGAGATATACATATATGAGATGATATGATTGGATTTGGAATGGTAGTGGTATGGGATTCTATAACCAAAGATAGGCAAGGATATAATCATGGTCTATCGAAGAGGTGGTGGGATGGCGGCTGAGGCAGTTGCAACTGACCTCTACGTATGCCCTATACATAACCATCTTCGGTTTATCATGATTATATCAGTGTTGAGGCTTTGGTGAGGAGAATCCGAGGTTTTGGTTTGGAATGACAAAGGGTTACGAGTTGGTTATCGTTTGGTTACTAAACAGAGTCAAGGACACATGGTCATGGTTTATCGAAGTGGTGGTGGGATGGTCGCTGGATAGGTTGCGACCTACTCTTACATATGCCCTATACATAAGCTTATTTCGATCTATCATGGATGTGTCAGTGATATGGTTTAGTGGGATTTGGATTGGGAAAGGGAAATTATAATAAAATAATGAAAGCATTATTGAAGATAATTACGCGATGGTGAGGTTACGATTATAAATTAAACGCGAATGTTATTTCAGAAATATTAACTTAATAATGTATTCGCGTGGGTGACGATTCACACGAATATAATTATTATGAATAATATCCTGAAACGATATTCCATAAATCGTAAATCGAATCGAAATACGATACGAGCGTTGGATTTGAAAAGGTGACGATCTTTACGAATACGTACGTGAGTAACGCGTTTCGACGAGATAACAAAATAATATTTAACTATATTAAAATAAGAAAAATAAATTTAAAAACGTTTATTAGGAATTACAACCTAAGACGGATTCGAACAAATCGTTTTATAAAATAAATGATTTAACGAAAGCAAACGAAATCATTTTACGTAACAACTTTATTTAAAATCATTTTATTTAAAACGAAACCTAAGGATATTAATGTTTTATGTTTTAAATATATTTTACGAGCAAAACCGAGCACCTTATAATATTTTACGCGATATAAACGAGACCGAGCACACGAGAAAGATACGAGGTATACATATGGAAGACACACCCATTTCTTTCATTTTCTCACAAACCTCTCTCTCTCTAGAACCCTAATCCCGTCACCACTTTCTCTCTCTAACTTCTCTCCAAGATATCTCCCTCATTTCTTACCCGATTTAGGTGATTCTTAGCTCTAAACGCTCGTGTGATCGAGAAAAACGTGAACCCACGAAGAAAATCAGCATTTGGCCGATATTCAGAGGTAGATCTCGAATTTACTTTTGGTTTCTCACTCTAAACAACAACCCGGTTAGATTCTTACATTTAAACAAATTCTATACTTGGAAAACACTAAAACGGTCGTGTTTAGTCTTGGATAAGCGAGTGTAACAGGCTGCAATAGGAGATGCTTGATGATGGTGATGATGGAACAGCTTGGGGGCTGCCTGGTTCGCAAATGCAGGTGGCCGAACCTTCTAGGGGCCGAACCCTAATGCTGTGCCACGAACCTGGAGTCTTGAACGAACCAGCAGCAACCAACGAACCCATTTGAAACGAACCTGCTGCAGAAAAACCTGATCTAGCCGAACCTTGAAGGAGCCGAACTTAGGACCACGAACCTAGGAGCTGTAAGGTGCGAACCTTGGCCGAACCTAGAACCTTGCGAACCTATGGTGGCTGAAGCTATTATCCAACGAACCCTTGGCTGCGAACATTGCATGGCCGAACCACTAACAGCAGGACCAGGGGAGGAACACGAACCAGTGATGGGCAAACCTGAGTTAGACGAACCTGCCTTTGGCCAAACCTTAGCTGATGGAATTTTGAGCCTGGCCGAACCTTAGGTTACTTAACCTATATGCAAGCAGCGAACCTAGGGCTATCCCTAAAACATGGGATTGTCGAACTTTAGGTGATGTTCTGAAGCTAGGAGTAAGGGGTACATGAATACGAAAAGAAGGATAAACAAAGGCACTTGAAGTTATATATCCATGCATGCGTGAGGGTTTAAAAGCTATCACTGTCACACCCCCAAATTCCCACTCGTGGCGTCAGTCCACGTGGGTGTGACGTGGCCAGGATCACGGCTCTTGGTCATATAGAACGACACTATATGAGTTACGCATTCACACAGATTGTAAAACAATACAAGTTTTCATTAAAAAAAATGCAGCGGAAAAGTGTTCAACAACATAAGCAGCGGAATCATAATTAAACGATGTTGCAGCGGAAAAATAAATTGTATCAGACACTACAAGGTAAATTGTTTACAAAATAACAAATGCACACAAGCCTAGGACATGAGTCTATATGTAAGCTTGACTCCTTAATAAGTCCAAGTGCACATCCTAGCGTATGCTCCATCAGTTACCTGAGAATACATGCGAAAAAGTGTCAACTAAAAAGTTGGTGAGTTCACAGGTTTAGACAGACACAAATAGTAAACAGATATATACTGGGCATGTTTAAGTTTAGTTGTTGGATCTACGATCCGTGAGTGTGTCATGTCATCTTACCGAAACTAGACTGTTTCCGTTTGCCTCCGCGAGTCATCGCTGAACTCGCAATTCACATCGATATTACACTCGTTATGACCTCCAGTCAAAGTTGTTGCCGAGTGGGGCTAGTCAAACCAGTAGTACTACGTAATAACGACTCGTTCGTAACAACTAACGGTAAGGATAAGTGAGGGCTTTATGCGATAAAAGTTACACTAAAAAAGAAACAGTTTCGCAACATGCCAGTCCTATATCTAAAACAGTTGCATTATATTCTCACCCCAATAGTTTATTGAAAACAGTTAAAGAGTAAAAGTGTGGCTGTAAACTCACCTGAGTTTAAGTAATGCGTTAGCTCAAAAGAGATAGTGTAGCTCGCCGGCTAGTAGTCACCTATATCACATAGGTACTATGAGTTTGTGTTTACAAATGCGGGTCTCACAGGACCTTGTTTAGCGTTCAACAACTCCAAGTTGTTGGTGGGTCGAGTTGACCGTGTTTGACCTAACGACCCGTTGGTGACGGTTTGGACCAAGTGTTCGTGTATCGTGCGGTTTAGTGTCGTGTGAAGTGTACGGATACCAAAATCATTCCTATGAGGAAACTTACTATTTATGGTAAGTTTCTATTTTAGGAAGGTTTCCATATTTGACAAGTCATGCATAAAATCATATTCCGATTATTCTAACATGCTTATTTATCCTAAATGAGCATGTTATCACATAGCACATAGTTATACATATCCGGTTTAACATAGTTTGCGCGTAAAAGTTTCTATATTTAGAAAGTTTCCTAAACAAGCATATTTCACCAAGTTCAACATCTAATATCATCTAAATGTCACTATCCTAATCATTATTAGCCATTTATTCATACACGTCTTGACTAGCATGCTCCTATTCACAATTTTGTAAAATAAAGTTTCTATTTATAGAAACTTTTGACAAATGCCCCATCTCAAACATTTAGGTTATAAAGTTGTCTATCATCATCATGACAAGTTTAACTAAGAATATGACACACGCAACATTTAGCAATATCATCCTTTCTAGCAATCTTATAGCAAAAAGTTACTATTTTTAGTAACATTTATAAGATCATGACTTTGGCTATTTTAATAATTCCAACACAACAATTTATCATCCTATAGGTTTCTAAACATCATTTTAAGCATAATCCTTAGACTTAAACGTATGCATAATGCCATTTCATCAAGAATGCACCATTTGTAACTTTAAAGTTACCATATTTAGAAATAATCACCAAATGACTATATGTGACATAATCAAACCTTCTAAATCATGTAGGACATCATCAATAACATATCTAGCAATATTTTAATATCAAAAATTACTTAGATCATCATGGATCATTCATGCATGTTGCTTAAAGTAGCTATTTCATAGTAAGGTCAACAAACAATCATCTTTTAACATAACAATCACTATAGATCATCTAAATAACCTCAAATCAGTAGCATCAACATCAAATAATAGATCTAACATCACAAAAATTCGTGCTCAAGGTGGTGATGGTGATGCATGTGGGTATTACCCCTTGCATGTGTTCTTATATGCGATTTTAAGAAGTTTTATCCATAGAAACTACCTCCAATGCTTCTTTGGATGTTTGAATCTCGATGGAACAGAACTAGAGGGCTTCAAGAGCTTCTGGAAATCGTCTCCACAGCAGTTCCTGTCACACCCCCAAATTCCCACTCGTGGTGTATGTCCACGTGGATGTGACGTGTCCAGAATCACAGCTCAAGGTCATATAGAACACCTCTATATGCGTTTACAAATCCAAGTTTGACACATACACATAACAAAATAGTTTGCAGCGGAAAAGTATTTCATAGCAGCGGAATAATATGTTTGAATACATGCAGCGGAAAAGTAAATCGTCAGATCAAAACATTGTATCAATACAAAACATGAATGAAATTGTTTTCAAATAATATGACAGGAATGCATGCGGTTCCTAATGCTCGTCTCTTAACGTGTACATTCCTGCTATCCGTAGTCTGCTAGTTACCTGAGAATACAAGTTTGAAAACAAGTGTCAACACAATGGTTGGTGAGTTCACAGGTTTTGATATACATATAGTAATAAAAGTGTGTCATGCTGTTTATCAATGTTAGTACCGAGCCCTAGGCCCAAAGTGTCAGTGCGTCACTACCGAACTAGACTTGTTTGCTCTTGCCTCCGCTATGCCTCGTATACATAGCAAGTTAGGTCAGAATTTGCACGGGTTATGACACTCAGTCAACATGGTGCCCCGTGGGGTTAGTCATTCCCTAATGGATCCATCCAAATCTACCACGTTGTTCGTACATTAACGGTAAGACTTTGTGAGGGCTTAATACGAGTTCAACACTTAATGTTTGTCCAATAAACCAGCATACACAGAAATGTTTGTAATAGTAATAATGTTTGACTCGATGCAACTAGTATTCTCCCCCTATTTAAAAGCGTTTGAAAAAGAGTAAAGAGGGGCCGTAAACTCACCTTAGTTATGAAGTGGTGTGTAAGCGTAAGCTCCTGAACGTCAAGTAGCACGTCGGTCACTGGCAACCTATATCGTATACCGTATGTGAGTTCGTGTAAGTGACCGTGCTAGTGTTAGTGCTCGTGTTTGTGCCCAACAACCCTTGGTTGTTCATGTTTGTCCGTGTCGGTCCACAATGACCGTGTTTGCTCGTGTTGGTCCATATTGACCGTGTTTGACCATGTTTGACCGTGTTTGACCGTGTTTGACCAAAGTTGACCGTGTTTGTCCAAGGTTGACCGTGTCAAGTCAACGACCCGTTGGTGAACCGTGTGCCGGTTTGTGAATCGTGTAGCAATCGTGTAAGTGTTTGTCGTGTGCAAAACGCGCAAATCGCGTCTATGGACAACTTACTATTTATAGTAAGTTTCCATTTATGGAAAGTTCACAAAGCATATCGATGTTAGAGTTCTAGCATGCTCAATGGTCCTACGGGGTCATGTTAACACATAGCACATTATCATACAAGTTCATATACGTCGTTTATAGCATGTTAGTGCACCAAAGTTTCCTAAAATGGAAAGTTTCCATTTTTAGCATACGTGACATCGGAAACCATCTAACCTAGCATCTAATATGCATATTATAACATAATAAGTCATTTAGCATGCTCAAATAACACAACACGTTGACAAGTCGGTTTTTCTAAAAATAAAGTTACTATAAATAGTAACTTTGTGGTTTTTGCATAAAAATGACCACTTAACATTTCTAACGCATTGTTCATGTCACAAATCATCCTAATATATCTTCTAGCAACATTTAATCATGTCAACATAACCAATTTTATCATCTATCAACATTTCAACTAGCAAAGTTTCTAAAAATAGAAATAACTCTAAATATGATCATAGATATCATCAAGACCACTTTCTAATACATCAAATCATCATGATATCATTCTAGCAACAATTCTATATACATGCATGTTCATCATAAACATCAAATCATCACTTTGTAACTAAAAAGTTACTAAAAATAGCAAGTTTGCCTCTAAATCACATTTTGACCATTATAATCACAATCTAATCTTGCAAGGACACTTATACATTATCATGAATCATTTCAATATCAACAAAACTATCTAAAATGCCTTAGATCATGCATGCATGTCCATATCTCATCACAAAACATCACTTTGAACAACAAGACCCATACACAACACCATGGATCATCATAGATCATCATTTAAACACCTTAGATCATCATAAAACACATCAAAATCAACAAACCCAGAAGTAAATCTCGTGCATGTGCATTCAATGTGCTTGCATGTGAGATTCAACACTTGCATGTGTGTGTAGAAGTGAGAATAGTGCATTTTAGACACAAGAACTACCTCTAAGGCTCAAGAACTGAGAGATGTTGATCTTAGCAGCTTCTATAGGCTCCTGGAACTCTGATTCGCGCAGTGGTGAAGTGATGGTAGTGGTGTCGAGCTTCCAACGTCTTCCTTTAAGCTTCCAAGGCTTCAAAGACTTCAACAATGGCTTCAATGGCTTCCTTTGTGACTTAGGAGGTGTAGGAGATGATGGCAGGGGTTTGGGGAAGGTGAAATCGTGTTAGATGGCGTCTGGAGTCGAAAGAAATGATGAGAGTAGATGAAATGATGGTTTTGCGCTGCTCAAGAAGATTTTAAACGATTCAGGGGTGTCAGGCGTATCGCCTGACGTTGGTGGGCATGATGTGTCGTTACGCGCGGATCCGGTACAGGCGAGGCGCTCAAATTCCACCTGCGCGCATCGCCTGTCGCGGGCTTCCCGGGTCAGGCGTACCGCCTGGCCTGGATTTCAAGCCCAATAAGCTTGTTTTTGTTGTTCTGGCCCAATCTTGCCCGTTTCTCGACTGTAGAACATCGTTCGAGCGTCGTTTGGACTCTATTGGTCACTTATTAGCCATAATTGACTTGTGACAGTGTTTCGTGAGGTTTCGAGTGTTGTGCTACACAATGTGTTAGACGTTCACCAACGTTCGTGTGTTTTTGACACGTGTGTGCTGTTCGTTGATAATTCCACGAATTATCTAGTCACGTGTCAGTATTAGTACTGTCGTGCCACGTGTCACACTAAATTAATCTAATTCTAGTGCCACGTGTACATAATGCATTTAAATAAGCATTTAAATAAATAAGATGCTGACCTGGAAATTACGGGGTGTCACAGTTCCAACCGTTCAAGATGATGGTTGATGTGTTCTAGCCTCCACAAGCCTTCAAAACCTCCAAGAATGAGCACCAATGGCTCCTAGATGGCTCCAATGTGGTTAATGGTGGTGTAACAGGGTGATGATGGCCGCACAAAGAGTTCTCAGTCGAGAGATTTGGAATAGGTTAGCTATTTCATCTTGGTTTAATAAAGATTTGGCGTGTTGGGGTCGCCGCGTACCGCGGAGACTGCCCAAAAAGCACATCCGCGTACCGCGGAGATTAAAATAATAATTCTGTTCCCGAAACACGCCGCGTACCGCGATGGTGAAGGGTGATCGGTCGTCGCGTACCGCGATGGTTTTCGGAGAGTTTAAATTCTCCCGCCCAGTCTTCGCGTATCGCGAAGGCCCAACTGGGTGCCCATCGCGTACCGCGATGGGTCTCGGTTGAGCCCAATAAGCCCAATTTCATTGTTTTGAACCGAATCTTTCGTATTTCTCGAATACGATCATCGTTTCTCAACACATAGGTCTCGTTCTAGCTAAATTAGGTTTACTCGAACCTAAGTGCTGTGTTTTGTGCTACAGTTTGATCCGTTCACCAACGTTCGTCATTCAAGACACGTGCGAGTTTCGTGCGATAATTCCTCGAATTATCGGTGTGTTTGGTCTGTTGTGCCACGTGTCACACTAAATACAATTATTCTAGTGCCACGTATGAAATAATAATACACATTATTATTAAAATAAAATCATTGCTGACCTGGAATTTGCGAGGTGTCACAATCACCTTTTTCCAAATAAATATAAATCTTGAGTGATGATACTTTACATGATTTAACATTTTATGTAGATAACCTAAGTATCATGTTCTTAAACTTAAAAATTAGATTTGTGGAACTTAAAAAAATTATGGTGGTCAATGTAATCAACATGCATGCATGCAAATATGAATGTATGTATATGTATATAAGGTTTATCACCTTTACAACATGTACAACTTTTATATTCTTCTTAAAACCATTATAAATGGATTGATTAAACAAATTAATGTTAAACCGATCTTTTATAATGAGGCTAGGAAACTTTAATGATTTTCACTCTAACTTAGGTAATAAACCTAAGTAACTCGCGCATATAATAATTAAAGGGCAAACGAATATGAGGAACATAATCATGAACAAACATAGATGCTTACGATGATGAAACACACGATAATTACAGGTTGTTGAATTATCTTTGATTTCATATACGTGAGCGCGCATTTTAAAAGAACACCGATTCTAAGGAATTCAGGTGAGTTCTCATAACCTCCTTTTTAAATCATTTTGCTTTTAAACTCGGAGGTGGAACATGTATACCAGATTTAAAATATTATTTTGATAACACATGGGTGACACCTGGTTTATCAATATGATATTCATATTATTGAATTATTAATGATTATGGATTGATATGGATGATTGCATATTCCGTGAGTCATTGTTGATTGAGTTGACTTCGGTCCTCCGCAATGATTGAGTTACTGTTGGTGAGTTGACTAAGGTCCTCCTTAGTGATTCCACTGTTGGTTGAGTTGACTACGGTCCTCCGCAGTGCATGTATTGACACTTATACTATTTAGGAATATCGTTGGTTGAGTTGACTGAGGTACTCCGCGATGATTCCGCCGTTGATTGAGTTGGCTGAGGTCCTCCGCGGTTACTTATATTGAGATGATTATGGTGAATATTGATTATTGATTGATTTGTGATTGGTTGAGATTGGTTGAATATATGTGGTTGATTATTTGGATTATGTGATTGTTGTGCTTGTGTTTGTGTGTTGGCAGTGTTGGATTATCTCGCAGGTGCACATGTGGATTTTCTCGGAAAATTATAAACTTTCATAAACATTTTTGAAACATAAAAACTTATGATTACTCACCAACTACTTCGTAGTTAACACTTGATTTTCTACATGTTTCAGGAAACGAGGAGAAGCAGGTAGAGCAGGATAGCTCTACATCTTTTGGACATCACCACTTAAAGTCTTGGACTTAGCTAAATTAACTGGATTTCTGAAAACTAGAGTTTAGTCAATTTAGCTAAATCTTTTGTGTAATTACTGTAACTAAATCATGATGAACATGATTTTTGATGTAATTAATTTGGTTGATTTAATTGATATGTGATGATTTATCTAGATGCCCACGAGCTTATGAACAATCTACACATCCCTCGTGACATCCTTACATTTCCGTCATCGATCGGGGTGTTACATTAAGGGGTTTTGGGTGAAAACGACCTGTTAGTAAATCGTTTTGGGTTCGAGTTGAATAATGTTACCAAATTATATTTGGGACATTATTATTGTATCCATATGGTGTTATGGAATACACTTGGGAAAATAGTAGGGTGATCTTACTTAGTTCTAACGAACTAACGGTGATTTAAATGTGGTGTTTTTCAGGTGAACGTAAAGGTGAAAGCGACCGTGATCGGATATTTTGAAAAGGCTCGGATTGAACACGTTTTCGGTTGAAAACCCAACTTTTTGTGAACGGTTTTAAATGACGTAGAGTGGGGCTACGATTAACATGTTTGTAAACGGTTTTGATGACGGGTTGAGTTATGTTAGGCGTTTAAAATTGATGTTTAATTTTTGAAAAATCTGCGACCTAACTCTGGGGGTGTTTTAAAACACGTGTCATAAGTGGGAGGATTTTGGGGCTTACATGTATATAATATATAATTTTAAAATTGCATATAAAAATTCCAATCTGTTTAGCGCCGATTAATCACGATTAATTCCTAAGCAGTACCTTTTCACCCGACTAGTACTTCTACAACCATGCAATTACTCATGATTATACCAATAAATATTAAACATTAAATATAAATGTAAAAATAATTAAAAAAAGAAATGTTAACTAATTGAAATAATCATAAATTATATATTAAAAGATAAAATAATAAATTGTTTTTCAACTTTCAAACTACAATTTTTAATATAATTATTATTTAGTAGTGAGAGAAGGGATAAATTGCTATTATTTAATTGATAAACTAATTTAATAAGAAATAGAAAGAATAAATTTATTATTTAATTAATATAATTATTTAGTAGTAGAGGAAAGTAATAAATTAGTATTATCTAATTTAGTAATTTGAGAAAAGGCACAGACAACAAAAAATAAAAGTAAAAGTAAATGATCGAAAGAAATAAACTGACACATGTGTATTATTATATTTATTAATTAATAAATATCAGAAAAATAATTTACATATAAAAATAAGCCATTGACAATTTGACATAAGGATAGGGCGTCATGCAAGGTGGCAAATGAACAATTTACATCTTTTCTATTAAATTAGAACCAGAGTAAATTATTGATAGGGTCTTATGGTTCTAACTTTTCATAATCCTAATACATATAAACTTTAGGTTACCAAATTTTCCTCATGTAATTGACCAAACTATTCTCATATAAGGATTATATAGGTTACAAATGTCAAATGTTAGGAACTATATGGATAATTTATGAAAAAAAAAAACTAAAAATGAAATAATAACAAACCACGAGGACCAGATCGGGAATTTACTCAAAGAAGGAAGAAGAAAAAATAAAAATATTAAAATAATATATATAAAGGGACCACAAGTCCATAGCCATGTGATGTGGGTTAAGGCTATAGAATTCGTCATCTCTCGATAACATGCAACTCACAAGTTGATGCCACATTATCACGTCCGTTTATTTATAATAATTATTTTCAATATCGCATATAGAATTGAAAATTTTTCTTTTTAATATTTTCTTTTTAATATCGAGTTTCAAATTATTTATATATAGTGGTGGTTATTCTGCAGTAAAATTAAATAACTTTTTAATGATATATATATATTTCTTTTTTCCCCTTCATGTGCGTATATATATATCCTGTAAAATTCAAATAGTCATTTAACCTAAGCGTGTGCGTTATTGAATCTACACACGCGCTTATATGGCATTAGTTTTATAAATTATTTAACCCACGCGTGTGAATATCCAAATTTGTAATTGTATTTGTGAGAACGTTTTGGAAAGATGGGAAGAATTAATTAATTAAAGTGAAAAAAGAATTAATTAGTTAAAGAGAAACACAACCAAGGGCTTCTAGCCTAATGGTTACCCCTTTGGCTTCCATGTGGGAGGTCATGAGTTCAAATCCCTCTTAAGGCAAAATAGAGGTCCTTGGGAGGTCAAAGGGTTTTCCGGTGCGATTTTCTCCTGGGGTGGTGGTGGGGTCTCAATGGAGGTCATGGTAACTAGACCTTGGTGACGTGGCCTGGAAATCAGTGGTTCACACGTTGAGATCAAGTGCCGTTAAAAAAAAAGTTAAAGTGAAACATAAATAATATTTTACTATCATCCTTTAATTTAATTTAAATTTTATTCAAAACAAGTTAATTAGTCGTCAATATACATTGAAACCCGATATTATAGAAAAGACATTTGAAATCCGATATTATAGAAAATACTCTTAAACTCTATGTAAACTATTGATTTGAAATATTGAAAATAAATATATGTTTCACGTTAATCCACTTTAAAAATGATTTTTTTTATTTAAAACTCAATTTTTTATTTAGGTTTAATTTGTACCACATATTTATTTTGCGATTCCAAATCAATGGCTCACATACGGTTTAATAATTTTTTTTATAAGATTAAGTTTTCAAATGATATAAATCTACACACAGATAGATGTCTATATGTGTGTGTTTCTTAATGGTTTCTTGCAGAACATATACCACAAGAATTTGTTAACCGCTAAACGGCATAAACTTATATTCTAAAAGGTATTTGCTTTTTGTTGGTTCTCCCCTTTTTGTTGGTTGCCTCTCTTTTTTCTAAATCTTATTTAGAAATACGCTCCTTTAATTTGTGATCCTAGCTATGAAGAGTGTAACACATACATATATGCATGCAGGGAAGTATAAATTGCAAACCAATTTGAGTTGAGGAAACTTTGGAACCTTGAAAAGAACAATGTAAACAAAGCTATTTTTTTATTTTGTTTTTACAGTTTTGTAACATTATTATGGTCATTTTTATAAAAACAAAAAAAAGCGTCGAGAAATTTTTTTTAAAAAAATTAATTTGTTCACGATGTAACACAGACGTAACACAGTTGTACAGACCAATGGTGACCTGTACAGCTGTGTTACGTCTGTGTTACATCGTGGACAAATTATTTTTTTTAAAAAAATTTTGTCGGCGCTTTTTTTGTTTTTTATAAAAATGACTCTAATGATGTTACAAAACTGAAAAATAAAAAATAAAAAAAAATTGGCTTTGTTTACATTGTTTTTTTCAAGGTTTTCAAAGTTTTCTTAATTAAGGATGGTTTTCAAAATACCCATCCCCATGTATACACATAGAATGAATGGAATGATTTCAAATGTTGGGTATGATGGTGAGATGTGTGTTTATTGGCAAAACATTAATTTCAAAATTTTCTTTTTTCTAATATCCACCCACTAAAATATGGTTAGAAAAACAATAATATTTCAAACTCATGCCTGTAAGTGGACTCATGTTAACCGCTAAACGGCATACAAAGCAATCACTAGTCACTACGATTGACATGTGTGCGCAATAAAAATCTAACATATTCTAATAAAGAAAGGATTATAAAGATACATGCATGTTATGTTCAAAATTGATATTTATATGATTTTTTTTTTAAATATTTATATGATATTTTTTTTAAATTTTAATTTTTCATCCTTTCTTCTATTAAATACATGATAACAAGTTAATTTAATTAAATAAATAATATGATTACGTTAGTCATATTTTTTATATTTTTATTAATTAACATCTTTAAGAAATATATCATATGCTATTTAAAAAAATATTTTTAAAATTAAATGTATTATTTAGCATATTTTTTAACGGTGTTTCTCACGTGTTTCCAACCCTTTGGGCGCGATTGTCCAAGGTCAGACTCCTATAACTGCCGCGAAAACTCATACCCTTGATGCGCAAGATTCCCGTGGAATGGGTAAATCTTTGCCTCCATCGTAATCGAACCTGAGATAAACCCCAAACTGGTTTTTCACCTGGTGTCCTTCAAACTTGCATCTAGATGGATTCGATTATTCGAACCCCTGATGGCCCGACCTCCACAATGAAAGGTAAGAGCCCTAACTATTAGGCTGGATTTTCAGGACTTTTAACATATGTAGTACATATGTTTTAACTAGTCTGGTATAATACATATCATTGTATGGTAACATCTTAATACCATCATATATCTTATTTACATATGCCAAACGAACAGCACTTTAAAGTGCTTTTTAAGACCAAAAAAAAATATATCATAACAAAAAAAACCAATACATGTAAAAAAATACATCAAAGATAACCAAACCGACTATTATATAATTTCATTAACAAGAGACAACTTTTTTTCCTTTTTCACTTTGAATCTGATGTAACATGGCCAGCACACATCAAGAACCGACCATGAGAAAACTATGAGCTCGATATGAACATCCTGGTAAGTAACATAGGAGACATTCAGGTCGTAAAATAGTATATATCTTATTCAAGTGGCTGTGGATTCAATAATTAAGAGTACAAGTGTGATGATTTATGAGTAGAGTAAGATATAAATTAAAGTAGAGAATGACATAATACGGTTCTTTATTGAAACGCTAACAAATTAATTGTATTGTAGTTGTATTTAAAAATTTTTAAAACAACAACCACACATGTGTAGCCTCCGATGTCAAATCAACCATTTAGGGGCTCTAAGCGGAATCTGTGGGCATTCACCAACGGTTATGTTAAAAATTATTCGCATTTTACCCTGCTTTGAGAGCGACAATAACAAATTAAAAGTTTATATATGGTGAAAAAAATGTTTATGTTTACATGTAAAAATGTTTAGATAAATTTATTTTTCTAGTTTTCTTAAATGCAAATTCTTTAATAAAATGTTCAAAAACAATTTTTCAAAAACATTTTTTAATTGAATATTAAAAAGCTTTTATACCGGCCTTTATGGTATCTTCTATTTTTTTGAGAACTTACAAACTCAAAAAAACCCATAGACTTTAAAAATATCATTACATAGGGGCCCTATATTTTTGGAGGATCTAAACTCTTACTTGGATTAATTACTTGGCCTATTAGGCCGGCCCTGATAGCCTCGAGCAGTCGAGCGTGATTTAAACCTTCTACACGTAAGATAGATGGTAGCATGTTAAGCACCAAGATGTCTCTTTGAGAGTACTTGTAATTATTTAATAGTGTCATATGCCGTTCAAAAAAAATATATAGGTGTTTGTGTAGTTTCGTACGGCAATAATGAAATTTACATGAGAGAAATATGTGGATGTGTTAAAAGAAAAGAGGAGAATTGAAAATTTGTGTGCTTAATTGATGGAGTTTCTAGCAGTGTTTTCAAACCTGGATTGAACAGGTCTCGCCTGTTGGATTGGGTTTCGACCACTCCTGTGATCCGGTTATATGCTCAAATTCGTTATTGGATGAACCGGCCGGTCAATCGGTTGACTAACCTGAAAATCTGGCAGTTGAACTCGTATTTTAGATATATAATATTTGGATACATATATATATGACGCTATCCGCTTTTAAAATATGGTCAAACCGGTCTAACCCTGACCTAAAAAAAACCAATTTAATGTTCAGTCTAATTTTAAAAGGGTGTTGTTATTCTTACACCTCTACGGCCATTGTGCAGTACGTACAGGCTTATACGGCCATACATAGTAGGTCAGATATCAGACTACAATTGAATTTCAGATGGCAATACATGTAGTAGAGGTTTGTACACATCTTAATTATAACTCCCTCTTATACTGCCCATATAAACTTATACAACCCGAATAGTTATATAGATATGCTAAATTAAAATTATGCCTAGCAAAATGGGCGAGTTGGGTAACGGGTCAGAACGGGTGCGGGTTAGGATGAGTGTGGGCCAAGACGGGTTTTAAACAAAATCTGCTTGGGTTTAAACGTGTCATTTTAAAAAAAATCAATTTCACTCAAGTTAAAATGAGTTGTAAATAAACAAATAGTTTATTACTTTATTTGAATAATTTTTAATGATTTGCTCATTAAATATATTATTGATTATTATTACCCATTGAAATCCATTATGTTTACATGGTTTTTAAGTTACCCATCTTGATCCGCTTTGTGTTAAGGAGTTACCCATCTCAACCCACCCAGCATGTAATAGTTGTTTACCCAATTCCATCCATTTATCTTGCTAAGGGATAAGATTGTCAGGTATAATTAAAATTATAGGGTGCGTAAATATATAACCCTTTTAAAAACATTAGTTTCTAGAGGGGCAGAAAGAGTAGTGTGGATGACTCTTTTCACAAATTTAAGATTGGAAGAACATGGTGGACCCCATTTTTGTCTATTGGTTGACAAACATGAACTAATCTCATCATAATCGGTCTTTAATAATGGATTAAGCATGTATTATCAGCGTGCTTATCTTCTTTTGTGCCTCCGCATGTGATTGTGAGCCTTTTAGCACATTGGTCTGGTCTGGTCTGTCCAAAATTCGTAGGCGAACTTGCATACGTTTTATAGGGGTTAAACGATCCCGTGAAGTAATTTTTTGACGTTATATGTACAATATGATGTTTTGACGACCATAATTAAACATTAAATGAAATCATTTTAAAAACAAAACTAATATTTAACTAACATATTATGTGTTATATTTGATGGAGTCGTTGATAGAGCTTTTTTTCCTAGATCTTGGTTGTTTCTCGTAATTATGTTAATTAATATTAAGTTTATTAACTTTTTTTATTTTATTAGATTATGGTCATATTTTATAAATTGTAATTGTTTATATATAAGATATATAATTTTAAAAACTTTTTAAAAGTAACTTTTTATACTAGTCCGTCTTTAGCAGAGTTGAAACTTTAATATAAATGAGACTCCAAAGGTTTTTCATTTAAACCTAATCCTGCATTTATCACTTATTTTTTATATAGTTTGACTTTATGAGATTTAATCATTTATATATAATTTTATAACTTGAAACTTAGCATGAAATTTGGTTGATTTGAGTAACATTATATTGAATATGTCAAAAAAATAAATTTTTATTATATCATTGTAAACAACGTGATAACAATTTGACGTATTTTTCATCTAATTTGGTTAAAAAAATTAATTTGGTTTTATCATTTTTTAAGGTAATCCAACATAATATAAAAAGGTTCAAAAAAATAAAATATTTACCAACAGACAATCATACACAAAAAATTTTCAATCCTCAATAAAAATTTATGAGTTATATATGACTATGCCACTGTTTTAAGTTGTTTTCATTATTGCAACAGCTAAGATCTTATCTCTAGGATTAAGATTATATGTTCGTCACCATTAATCTTAGACTGTATATTTAGGCTTATATATGTTAATTTATGTTGGGTTAAACGGATAAAAAAATAATAATAATCGAGATAAGTTGTAAGACGCCATCAACAGCAAGTTGAACGATTTTCAGCAACTTTAATAACTACTAATACATCAACCTTCAACGTATATGCTAGCGGGGTTTATAACTTTATGTTGATTGTTTTTCCATTATTTTAACTAGAGTAAATCACCATGATTATTCATGTGATTTGCTATTATTTTACTCTGTTTCTTATGTTTCATAAATTATTCATATGATCACAAACTTTAAAAATTTGTAACACATATATCCCTTATGTGAGAGTAATTTGGTCAAGTATGTAAGGACTATATCTGTTACAAATGTCTAAAATTGGGTAATTTATAAAACATGAAGACTAAGAGTTAAATAATAACATGACAGAGTGATCACTGAGTATATATAATTTACTCTTTTAACTATGTATCTAATTGCTCATATTTAATTTATAAACACAATTAACTATTATATATCTAAAACATTACGATGGTTTGTCTTATATATGCATAGGAAAAGTCTTTGGTCTGATCGAGTCCACTCTTTTTTCATAATAGATTCCACATATGCATGAATTATTGTTTACAATATTAATTATTCGATTGAATTTTAATGAATTATCTAAATATGTTATCTCAACAATAATCCCGAATTATAACCACACAGGTGACAGTGTGTTGCATAGTAAAAACTTAAATATGTTGTCTAATGCATAAATATATATTTTTTTAATAATTTGCAGAATAGAAATATAAAAGTAGATGTTTAATAATTTGTGACTCTTAAGGTTTCAGTTTCTAATCCTGAATCTGGAAGGTTTTACCATAGTGATGGGTCGTATGGATCCAAAATTTTTCTCAACGGTGTCACTGTATTTCTATGTTTTAGTTTCTAGCATCAGACATAAATTTTCCGGAGCGGTTTTACCATTCGAGTCATGTAAAAAATTAATTAAAGTTGTTCCTTACGTTTCATTTTTTGAAAACATTGCATTACATATTTGATCGAAACTTGTTGGTATAACTCTTTTCAACATAACAAATGCAAAAATTATTTATTTGGCTTTTGTTTTACCATCGTTTAATAACCAATGTTGTCATTAATATATCTAAAAATCGATGTTATCAGCTGAAAAAATGTTCAGTCCATATAAGCTGAAATATCATTGATGTAGTGGGACTATACGAACCTACCTACATATATAGATCCGCTCATAGTGGTGGGTTTCCTCCTAAATTGATGAAATATAGGTAACGTGACTGATGTACGAGATTTCATTTGGGAACGTTTCAGCTAATCGATTGTTGTCATTCAAAAAAAAATAATATAAACTCATCTTAAATATGATTTCGCATTTAAGGCAAAAAGAGCCGTTAGCTCTTGAACATGAACTCAAATTATCCTTTCAAGTTTCAACCCAAAAAAAAAAAAGAATTTCTTCTAAATCCATTCACAATTTAACCTAAATGGCCCTAACCAATTTAACGAAAACCCTTTCAACCATACTACTATTAGTTACCGGCCCTACGTGAAATATTTAGCTACATTAACTATAGAGTAAATTACACAAATCGTCCTTTATATTCACTCATTTTATAGTGTCGTCCTTTATTAAAAATAGTTTCAGAAAACATCCTTAAAATGAAAATTTATAATAGATTTCATCCTTTATATTACATAAATCGTCCTTTATATCAATGAAAAGGTTGAAATCCGTTATAAATTATCATTTTTAAAGATGATTTATGTAACTTTTTCTAATAAAGGACGACATCCATAAAATGAGTGAATATAAAGGACGATTTGTGTAATTTACTCTTAACTATATATGACTATTAACACTAATCAAATTATATATAGTTTAACACATTTTCTATTGAATTATATGTTTACAAAATGAATTATTTGTAACAATTTAAAATTGTATCAACATAAAAGCAAATAAATATTAACCTGGTTGACCAGACCCGAATAACCCGTGACACGACTAAATCAAACCCGAATGACCTAAACAATATTCGGGGTCGGATTGCGAGTCAATTTTTGTTAAAGTACCTTATATATCCACATATCTCAGGCTTGATTCTTGGGCATTAACTTTCCCGTTTGACTTTTTCCATAGCATGATGCATGCATGCATGCATCATGCATACATAGGGATTATCATGTAAAAACTCGATTTTAAAAAGAAAACCCTTAAACCTTATCTGAGTCGTTTATCTTGAATAAAAAATATGGTTTAATGTGGACCACGTATATCTTTCAAGAATCCAAATAGATGGCCCAGATAGGTTTAATGATTTTCTCTCTAAAATTGGGATTTTACAAAATAAAATCCATATGTGTGTGTTCTTAACAAATATATAAACAAAAACCGGTTCTTTTAAGGTTTTCCAAAATTAGAGTTTTGTTTATGTTTTTTAAATGTTGTTTAGTTTAGTGCTTTATAAGTCACTAGGTTAAACCTCATGTGTTACACGAGTTGAAAACTAAAACATTATATACTTTGTAAGAAAACTTATTGTTTTTTATAAACCTTATATATTGTTTTTTCTAATTTAGTATTGGTTTAAGATATTTTCTGTTTTTTAAAAATTTTGATTTTTTGAAAAAATTCATATTTTATAAACTTTTCTTGAATTGTGTTTTTTAATAAAAAGGATTTAATTATGAATTTATTAAAAACTATTTTATAATATGAAAATATATATAATATATTAGTCATGAAATTAATAATTATTTGATAAAATATACAATTTATTATCATTTAATATAAAAGAGAATTAATAGAAAATATATAGAAGTGACATATGTCAGTGGTAGTCTAACAAATTGACATGTGGCAAAAATTATTTTTTCTTATTATAATAGTAAGATAAGATTTCATCCTAGACACATAATGCCATTAGTCGACCTCAAACACGAAACAACATACAACAATGGCGCAGCAACACCCGTCCTTTTTTATTCCTGTTTGGAGATCCCCCTTTTTTTGTTTCTAAAATTTATTTGATGATGTTTTTTAAATGCCGCCGTTTAGTTTAGTGCTTTATAAGTCATTTCATCCTAGACACAGAATGCCTTTAATCGACCTTAAACACGAAACAACATACAACAATGGCGCAGCAACGTACACCCGTCCTTTTTGATTCCTGTTGGAGATACCCCCCCCCCCCCCTCTAAAATTTAGTTTGTCTTGTTACTTTTATTTTTGTTGATATTTGTTTTTGTTTTTTTATGGCTTTTTATCTCAAACCATATCCCGTTTATCCGCTAGTGTTCCAATTTTTTCTTTTGGGTTTGCTCTTAGTGCAACTATGACGTGTCTATCCGTTAATGTTTTTTTTTCATGACCCAGGCAAAACAATGCGTTAAATATATGTGGCAACGCATGAGGCATCGCCATCTAGTTATAAACAAAATTCAAAAGAGGGGAGAATTTTAAAAACTCAATTATAAACAATATTAAAATAAATTAAAAAAACTTGCCTAATGTTGAAGTGAGCATGTGTTTGAATAGATATATAATTAATTAAAATATGGTAAATAAAATATTACTATAAGTTTATTTAAGGTTGGTGTTTTAGAAAGAGATAGTCCAAGTGTTTTGAATACTAAAGTTTTTCAGAAGCACCAACAACTTCTAATGGACAAATAGCTTCCAAGAGATCAAAGCTTCCGACGCACATACGAAAGCATTCGAAGAACAGTTGATACCGACAAAACAAAGCAAAATGCTCCTTCTAGTTGTTTGTCGACCTCTTGACACAAGATAAAATGTCTCATTTGCAGTGCACACATATAACGTATATATGTGTGGGTTCTCAAGGGGCCAAAGTAAAATTGCAATAATTTTAACGTTATTTTACTTATTTTGTGAAAATAAAACTAAAAGTATTGGGATGATTAACTTCAAACGCTACCTTTCAGCCGTAGACTACTTCGAATCAGCCTCTTTATCACAACTGGTATAGAGGTAACGTTTTGTCTATTTTTAGACCTACTGAAAAGTCGGATTATACTGGGTAACTTTGTTTGTTTGATACAAGATAAGTTTGGAGGCAAACTGTTCTAATAAATGTAGCCGAGTAATTTATGGCTTTTCATGCACAATAAAAACTTCTAATAAGATACTTCTTTCCATACAAAATGCAACACAATGCATATATGATTTGTCTATCCTTTATAATGGGCTGGTGAATTTGAATAATATGCAGGTGGGCTTATAAGATTACATTGGTCTTGGGTTCTTGTTACTTGTCAGTCTGTCTTGAGAGAAAATAGTCTCACGAGAGTTTTGAAACAATTAAAAGAGTGACGGCCCAAATTGTTTCAAGAGGAATTTACGAAACAAAAAGAGTTGTTGCCAATGCAAGAAATCGCAAGCCCAGATAAAAAAACAGGGATTAAAGAAAAAGAGTGTTAGATGAGACTATGCTTTGCAAAATAGGCTGGTTAAGTTGGGTTGGGTAGTGTGTCATAACAGATGCGGGTTATGATGAGTTTTAAGTAAAATCAATTTAAATCTATGGTTTTCAATAAACATCAATTTCATTTAAGTTAAAATAAGTAATAACTAAACAAATAGTTTATTTGAATAATTTTTAATGATTTTCTGATCAAATATAATATTGATCATTTTAACCATTCGAATTAGGGATGAGATCGGTACCGTACCTGTACCAAATTTTTGAAAGAGTAGGTACCGAATAACATACCAAATTGATCGGTACAGCCCTGTTTCAGTAAGGTATCGGTTTAGTACCGATATTTGTAAAAAAATTATCATCTTAAATTGGTATTGGTATTGTACCGGTACGAATACCAAAATTATAAAATAGTACCGTACCAAATCTATCGGTTCGGTACCGGTTCAGTTTCAGTAATCGGTACCAAATGCTCATCCCTAGTTTGAATCCATTATGTATTCACATAGTTTTTAAGTTATCAATCTTGATCCTTATTCTGTTAGTGTGTTACTCATCCCAACCCGTTTAATGACATAATGTACCCATTTCAACCCAAAAACAATAATCGTTTACCCAAATATACATATTTATCTTGTTACGGGTCATCATTGCCAGGTCTAGATGAGACATTAAGACAATTTCATCCATCTTTTATATCCTGGTGAATAATTTACACAAACTTATAAATAAAGAAAATGTTATAAATGTGTTACAATGATGTTAAAAAAATCCAACATTTGTTTTAATCTTGATAGGTTATTTCGGGTTAACGCAATAAAATAGGTTATAATTACTTCTATCCTCTGTGTGTGTGTTATGATGATTAGAATTAAAGCAATCAACTAGTCATTTTGTCTTTACCAAAGAATTCATATAAGAGTCTACAAACTAATATTAAATTAATCCTGTATATGTTTCTATAAGAACACAACTCACATCAATAAAACTTCAACTTAAATACTTTGTTTTTAGCTGTGAACAATGATTTTAAGTTGATCTTATTATTAATATTACAAAATGAAGCGGATATCACCCGGAATTAAAGTTAATGAAGAAATAGTAGACGTTATAACACGCGTATGGTACCATAATGCATCATTGCTGTAGAACAAAATTTATACTTTTTAAAAAAGCATCATATGTGTGTATAGAATTAAAAATAAACAATTTTAAAAAGTACAAATATCATCATAGAGAAGCATTGACTAACATGGTCAAATATTTTGCTTCCAATCAAAGCCTGCAACAAACCTTTCAACATTTTGTAGCTATCATCCTCTATGAATACAGAAAATTGTCGGATAATAAATGACAATCACTCACGGTTGCACTCGGTTCGCTCCTCTTCATCTAACCATTTAATATATCGGTTAGCCTGGTGAGCTTTGTGACACAATGGCTTGGCGAATTTCCTAGCAACAAGTTTATAACTTCATTATGACCCAAACCTTACCCTAGTTGACCACACATTAGTGAATGTATATAACATGTATGTGGAGTATATTTCCATGTGGCCAAAGTAGCTTAGAATGCTATCTCTTGAAGGATTTGAAGTGTGTTTCGATGAACCTGAGCACACCATCATGTAAAGATATAAGTTAGAGACTTAGAGGCCAACAACGGAATATGAAGGGCTATCGCGGCAAAATGTAGAAAAATAAGTAATTTTGCAAATAAGAGATTTCATTCAATCTTTTTTGATACTCTAGGTGAGCATACTTACCCATTCAAGATGTTGTGCAGTGATGCCAGAGATATTTCCATCATATATACCACCTAGCACCTGCATGTTTAACCAATTAGTGTGTCAAATATGTTACAACAATTGAATTAATTCAAGCACCATCTGTTTTATTTGAATAAAATGAATTAGGATACTTTAGGCATTAAAAATACATTATTCCTATCAAAACCTTGATGTAAAAGACAACCCAAATTGATCCGGTAAATGCGTTAAAAACATGATTTTAAAGAAATTATACCTTGGAGACTGTTTCTAAAAACATGCCAGGTCTCACTGGATTTGGTTTTGAACCCTATCAACCATTAAAAGTCCACATGAGAAATAATTTGTCAAGAGCAAGGACTATGTGCTGAATTTACATTATATTATGGCAAAAACATGCTGAATTGCTCACCCCTCCTGCAATCCCACTTGAAACCCTTCCTCCCCTTTTACTTTCTTCTTCATCACTCTTGTCAGCACCTTCATCTTTGCCTAACATTACGTTCTTGATCATCTCACGCACCTGTTTCCCAGGTTTTTGAGCAACAAGTTTTGTCAAAAAGTTTACCTGCATTGACAAAACGGGTGATTTTGAAACAGGTCAGATGAGTTTAGATCAAAATGTGTTAAAAGGGGCTGGGTTGCCCTGGCACGTTTTTCACCAAAATACATATTTGCTCTGTAAACAAACCTCTGATCGAGGTAGAGTATTTAAACCACGATTATTTCTTTCATCTAATAATCCACCTCCCATCATATCCCGGGCTTCTTCTCTGATTAAAACAAGTCTTGCCAGCAGTTTTCTGTCAGGAACAACAGTCCGGCTTTCCATGGTCTGCATTAAACACTTCTTTGGTTAGATGTAAGGATTGTATTTTCTGAAAAATAATGAAAAATTATTGTGTTTTGAAATACATATAATCACCTCTAATAAGTCATCAGCTTGGTTAGCTATGTCATTCAAATTCGCCCCTGGAAGATGAACTTTTGCACCATTTTCACTTTCAAATGCACCACCACCAGCCGCCACTCGCCTGAGTAATTCATGTCTACTTTCTTTTTGAGGGGTTCTGCATAGCAGCCCAACAACTTGAACCTAAAAATGAATGCAAACAAATGTCATAATTAGAAAATTAGATAAACAGTAGAAATTGGTGAGTATAGAATGTGTAGTAGTTTACATGTGGGGGGCATTTTTTGGTGAGATGGGATAGAACTGTTTCCTTGATTACTTCCAATAGAGACTGCCGCTGAGATTATTTCACAAAAAACTTGTTATGACATCTAAACAACTTTTAAAGATAAACAAAATAAAAATAAATGATGATAATTTGATAAACAACCTTTTCATCTTGATCTTTTTCAGCGAGTTGGATCATGTAATCTAGGGCCATCATAAAGCCTGATTCCATTTGATCTACTCGTTTACCAATCACACCTTGTGCAGCCAACAGCACAGCTAATTCCTCAGATTCTTCATCCATTTGGTCATCTTCCAACTGTTACACAAATAGAAATTAAAAAAAAAATCAGGAGAGGATTAAAATAAATTTTAGTATAAATCATGGTTGTAGAAGTCGCTAGGCACTAGTCGGGCGGCGAGATATTGCCTAAGGATTAATCAGGATTAATCGGCGTTAAGCGAATTGGAATTTTTATATGTAATTTTACAAATATATATTATATACACACATCAATATCAATAATTTAATATAATATTTCAAATAATTTAAAAAATAAACTTAAACATACTAAGTCAAGTAATTCAATGTTCAAACTTAAACACCAAGTTCAAAGTTTAGAGTTGAATTTCGATGTTAAGTGGCTGGATTCGATGTTTCAGAGACATATTAAGGATTTTGGGTTGAAAAATGTCTAAATAATCATGAACTTAGTCCCTTTTTATCAGAAAAAAAAAAAAAAAAAGTCAAAAAAAATAAAAAATTAGACTAGGCCGACTATGCCCTGCCTAGGCCAAAATCAACATAGTAGAGGGCCGCCTAGCGCCTAGGCGGGTGCCTAGGCCGATTTTTACAACAATGGTATAAATAAACAAATCGAAACCCATCAAACCAAAGGTTACTTAAAATGATGGAATCCCGTTATCCCAATCACAATTCATAACTATCCAGACATATAAAAATAAACAAAACAATTGCAAGCAATAAAAATAGTTACTCTTGTTCTGACTTTTATATCATGGATTATGATGTAAAGTTGGAGGTATCTGATCCTTCATGTGTTGTTCATAATGTAATGGTTGAATGATTACATGATTGATGCTAATCTGAATTGACTTAAGATAAGGAGTCTAGGTTGCTCTCATCATTTGAATTCATTTCAGTCTTTTCATTTTCCAAGCTTCAACTTTCTGGTCATATGCTCATCTTTTTCACATTCTTGCTCAAGTAATAGTATAAAAAATCAATCTTAGATATTTTAATGCTTTGGGTTCATCTTTTTTATAGTATACATGAGATCTCATTACCGGAAAACTCATGGAGCCCAACCAATACCATGCTAGCCAATAAGATAACAAAAAACAAAGCTTAGGTTAAACAGGTGCCCTTTAAAGGGCTTAAAAGGCAAAATTTCAGTAGAAGCTGAATTCAAACATGAGGCACTAGCACATGTGCCCACCAGATGATCGTACTAACTGTAACAAAATCCAATTAATATATACATAAAATCAAAGTATAGCTATTCTTTAGTTGCAATAGAGGCACTAATACATGTGCCCACCAGATGACTGATGAAATGCCACAAAGAGAATACACATATAACCCCTCAAACATAAAACAATAACAGAGTTAAAGATTAAACTGAATCATATCTTACAAGATTAGCCATCTCTTCAAGAACTGAAGTAACTTGTTCACCGCCTTTAAGGAGAGCTTCATACTGAGCAGGACTCCAATTACTCGTTTCATCCCTTGATTCTTGTGGTCGGCTCCGGCCTTTCTCTCGTGCTTCCAGTTCTTCCTGCGTATAGCCTCCTCCGACCTCGTAACTGGCGCGGATAACAAATGGGTTTCTGTCGTTTAGGGGACGAAGAGATGATGGTTTTTGAGTTGGTTTGAAATGAAGAGATGGCGGTGGAGGGAGGAAGATTGAGGAGAGGATGGGTTTGGCCATGGACGCCATTGTTACAGAGTTAGATTCGTGAAGAAGGTGCCCAGAAAATTGATGTGGCAGATGCAAGCATAAGAAGTGGGTTCACAGAACCCACCGCGGTTCGACTCGTTAGCAGGCAAAATTTTTTCGAAAGAGTTAAAAAATAGGGTAAACTCATTGATATTTTAGGGGTGAATCCTGAGGTGAACCCAATAAGATTTTTAAGAGTGAATTCTTAATATAATTTTCACATCAAATTATCAACTTGATTGAGGCAAGTGATATTTTTTACAGAAATTTCGATAATCAAAGATTAGATTTCTATATAATCGTCTTAAAATCACTTTCTGGTCATATAAACTTAGCAAGCAAAATGGTAGTTTTTAGTGGTTAAACCATTGGATCAAGTTAATTTTTGTCATACAAACTTAGCAAATTTCGTTTAGGTTTCGGGACGTTGCCCCTGAGGATACCAGCCCTTTAATTGAAAAATCCCAGCCCTTGTGGTCGATGATTTCACTCAGAACAAAACAGCCCAGACCCACGATGATAAGAACTTTTATGAACTAAAAAGCAGAGATCTTTATTAAATAAAAACTGGTACAAGGAAAAAACCAATAACCTAAACCCCTATTTAAACTAAAAACAAAACACAAAGTCAAACTTTATCCCCTAAAAAATCTGCTAAAAACAATCTTAATCCAAACCTTAAAACACTCTAAAAACTTTCTAACTATAACCCTTAACTATTTGATATATACAAGATTAGTCCAACAGCCCCGAACCCTACAACGGACGTTGCCCCCTTGACCCATGCCTGCTGAATGGCCCGTAGGACAGCCACCTTGGACCCCGCAAGGGTGCGTGACCCCCTGACACCCGCTTGATGTGAAACTCAGAAATCTTAAACAAAAATGCACTCTGTAACTTCGAACTCTTTAATGACGACGTTTTTTTAATTTTAATCATTGACTTAATATATCGCACTGTTATTACGTGAAGAACATTACAAAACCATCAACCCGACCCGAAAATTTTTATGTCCGGTTCCATTTAATTAAAACGTCAGAAAATGGTGAACCCACTGAAAAAAAATTCCTAGATCCGCCACTGGGTTTATGTATGAGTTGCAATGGCGGAGCAAAGGATATTTTCGTAAGGTTCCGACTTGGGAGATGGGTTTTTGAATTCTGACGTCGGGACCAACTTTTCCTTTTATAGTCATTACACGATAACGCATTCGATTTCCGGTATAAATCCGGATCAATTTGAAAACTTTTATATTTTGGCTTAATGGAAATAAAATAAATGGTTGTGATTTACTAAGTGTTAAAATTTTTATGTAGCTTTGGAATATGTGTTTCTCTTACTAACAAGGTTTTATCTAGACCTGGCAATTTAGATTCAAAGTAAGATAAATGAGTTGGTTTGGTAATAATTATTGCATCTTAGGTTGAAATAAGTAATATCATAACATAAAACACGTTGAGATGTGTGACACTTTAACACAATACGAGTTAAGATGAGTAACCTAATAACTATGAGATTATAGTAATTCAAAAGGATAAAGATTATCAATAATATATCTGATGTTAAATTATTAAAAATTATGCAAATAAACTATTTATTTACTTACAACATTCTAACTTGAATTAAATTGATGATTTTTAAAAACAACTAATTTAAACTCAAGTTAATTTTGCTTAAAACTCATCGTGACCCTAACCCGTTTTGATCCGTTGCCCGTCCCGCCCCCTCTATTTTGACATGCTTCCTTATATCTATTATCTATATGAATGACGATGCTCATTCCAACATAATTGGAAATGTGCTTTTGTTTTTAGGAATTTTTGGATGAAATGAAACATACACAAAACAATGACAATCTAGAAGACAAGCTCGATGTGAAAGAAATGATACACGGGGATGGAAGTTAAAAAATGAATGAGATTACCACCTGAACAAAAGTCTTGAGGTCCAATATGAAAGCTAACTATGTTTTTAATATTAGCTTTATGTTTTTGTTTTGTATTTTTAACTTTGTGTAATTAAATGTTACATTTTTATTGAATATAGTTTTGTATTTAAAATTTTGTGTAATTAAATAAAAGTTCTTTATTTTTTTATATATTTCTTTTGTATTTATAATTTTGCATCATTTACTAAAAGCTTTTTATTTAATTTGTTTACGTTATTTTAAAATTTTAATTAACAAGTTTATATAATTATATTCGAAAAAAAGGTTCTTGAATCGGTTCCACCGGTTAGCCGGTTTGGTTCCATTAGTTACAAAGTATATGTTAAAAAAAATGGTTTTTTACCATCATCATTATACTTTTGTTTACGTTATTTTAAAATTTTAATTAACAAGTTTATATAATTATATTCGAAAAAAAGGTTCTTGAATCGGTTCCACCAGTTAGCCGGTTTGGTTCCATCAGTTACAAACTATATGTTAAAAAAATGGTTTTTTTACCATCATCATTATACTTTAACCCCAACCTCAAACACCTTTTCTAACTAACATCATTTGTTGGTATTAATTCAGCTATTGGGGATTATTTTTACTTTATCTATCAATAAAAGCATAAAATTTTATAGAATCTGTCATTAGCTAAAGCTCTATATATATATATATATATATATACACACACTAGGTTAAACCTCGTTTGTTACACGAGTTGAATGAATAAAATGTTATATAATTTATAATAAAAAAATTATGTCTTCAAAAGCACATGTATTGCAATAGTTAAATGAACATATTTATTACATAAGTTCAATAAAATACAATTTAAATTGTTAATACTTAGAGTCATTAAAAGAAATCATTAAAAAAAATAAACTTTAAAGTGACGATAGTAAATTTTGTTAAGTTAATTCTTAAATATATTGTATTTAACTATGTATTAATGTTTATATGTTATCAATATTAATTCTATTAAAATATATATTATCCTATAAATATTTTTGTTATCGTAGTTCAATGAACTTGAACTGCGATTAAATTTAATACATATAAAAAACTAAGAATGAATATTTGGATTTTTTAAGAAAATAAGTTACTATATTAATTTGGTCAAATTTGTTCTTTAATACTATTAATAAAGAATTATTAAAGAATGAATTAATTCTCCAAATTTAAGGCAGGAAAATGAATAAAAATACGTCTCATTGCATGACATGTGGCAAAAAAACTTCATTTATTATACAAGATAGATTTGTGAACCACCAAAGGGCATTTGTTCTAATTATAGCAATGTGTGTTAAAGTGTTGCTTATTAATATAGGTTGAAGATTCTAGTACCATAGTAAGACTATTGGGTGTGCCAAGGCACCCCACTCACTCCACGTATGCGCCACGTAGGCGCCACGTAGGCGCCACATAAGCACTCACCACAACCACTCACCCCACCATTTTGGTGGAAATGCCCCATTACCCCACTCACTCCACGTCATCATCCCTTTTTTAAACTTATATATATATATATATATGTTGAGTCTGTGTGTGTGTAAGTGTAGAGAGAGAGAAAGAGAGAGAGAGATTGTATCTCTCACGCCGTTGCCACAATCAAGCCATCCCCATTCAAGCCCTCTCACGCCCCAAGGGGGCGGTGTGCCACGCCCACCCACGCCCCACCCACGCCCACTCCTTGGGCACACCGGAGGGTCTAATCAAAGGTGAAAAACTTCGTTCAAATATATATATATATATATATATATATATATATATATATATATATAGGGCATGAAATTTTACATAACCCACTATTCCGGCGATAACCCAAATAACTTTGGCAAGATGAAGCCGAATCTTGGATTTTTTTTTTTGAACATCATTGTAACACATTTTGAACACCATGTTCTTTCATGAGTTTGGGCTAATTCATCACCGTTTAAAAAATATCATCGTTGTAAGTTTTGTGCTACAGTAGTGTAAGTTTAAATATTTTAAAAACTTACAGTACTGTAAGTTTTTAAACGGTGATGAATTAACCCAAACTCATAAAAGAACATGATGTTCAAAATGTGTTACAATGATGTTTAAAAAAAAATCTAAGATTCGGCTTCATCTTGCCAAAGTTATTTGGGTTATCGCCGGAATAGTGGGTTATGTAAAATTCCTGATCCTATATATATATATATATATATATATATATAGGTGTGGAATTTTTAATAACCCACTAAATGTGTACTAACCCAAATAACTTTGGCAAGATGAAGCCGAATCTTGGATTTTTTTTTTGAACATCATTATAACACATTTTGAACACCATGTTCTTTTATGAGTTTGTGGAAATTCATCACCGTTTAAAAAATATCATCGTTGTAAGTTTTGTGCTACAGTACTGTAAGTTTTAAATATTTTACAACTTACAGTACTGTAAGTTTTTGAACGGTGATGAATTAGCCCAAACTCATAAAAGAACATGGTGTTCAAAATGTGTTACAATGATGTTCAAAAAAAAAATCCAAGATTCGGCTTCATCTTGCCAAAGTTATTTGGGTTAGTACACATTTAGTGGGTTATATTTTTAACCTTCCCCTATATATATATATATCTCATGTGCAAGTGGGAGGTTGAACTTCACCTGTATAACCACAGCAAGTTCAGGGGGTCAATTCCAAAAGAAGGCAACCCTAAACGAACACAATCACATCAAAACCGCCCCGGTTACAACTTCACAACCCTCATGCGTTTTTTTTCAAAGGTTGAAACCTGGCAAATTTTATTAAAAATGAAATAAATAATGCAAAACTAAAGACTTAACCCATTAAGAATCATGCATTGGGTTGTTTAGTGGGCTTGTGTTCTTATTGCCCAATTCGTCAGGTCGTAGACTCGTAGTTGTTACTTCTTTCATTTTAGGGTTGGTTTTTCCTAAAAGTTACCAAGTTTTAGGATCTCTTGTTGCGAATGGTTACAATGAAATTTGAAGGAACGAAGCGCATGAGTGGGGCCCAATTTGGAAGACCCGTGAAGGAAGTAATAAAAGGATACTCTTTTAGTTTTAACTGTTTAAGATGGGCCCATATTTTGGGCCGGTGACATGCCATGTGCCCATGTGGTTGTTTTTATATATTTATTTATATATTTGATTTTTTGGATGCGGAGAATAACCAACTAACAGATATGGGCCCGCCAAGCAATATCCTTTGCTTGAGGTGAATGACTTAACCATTACCCAGTCCATCATCTTATAAACATCAATCGTTTTTTAGTATCATAGTCTCATAGGTCAAAAAAACGTGGTTACGGTCAAACAATAGTCATTAGTGATATTGGTGTATTTGAAGTTTGAACCCCCTTAAGCTACAAGTTTATAATAGTGGCTCATTTTAATGTGTTGTTACTTTAAAAATTCCAAAATTAAGCTCATGTGTAAACTTTTATGCTAAAGTCAATCATTCTTTAAAATCCGGATGATAATAGCCGTCTTTAACTTTACGAATGTGTTAAAACAAACTAAGTTATTGACTAGTAACTTTTGATGGTTTTTCGTAACTTGTTTGTCTTTAATAAGAATTAAAAAGTGTATGTTCATCTAAACCAGATGATGCAATTCCTACAGTTAACCTCAATGTCTGGGTAAGGCATGGTAGGAAAGTTACATGGGAAGAAACTAGTACATTGTAAAATTTTCTCAAATTCGAACAACGTCAGATTTTGTACATAAAAGAATTTGGACATAATTGGCATCTCTAAAAGTAAAATATTTATGCCCATCTACTATGTGAATTTCCTTACATGATCACCTAGTTTAAAAAGAATTTGTCTATAATAGGCTTTCACCAAAAGAAGGAGAAGCATAATGTATTCTATCGATCAAAATCCTCTTTGTCTTGGTCTGCATGGTTGGTGGTCTGCTTTACATACATAATGAGTACGGAATTCAACATATGTAAGTTTTCATGCATTGCATGTCATCAGTCTGGTTACACTTCATACGTAATAAAAAACATTGATGAGGCAATAGAATATTTGTTAAAACATCTTGAATATCATCGTCCGCATCATAAACATTTTTTTTGTCTAGAAAAATGAAAAAAAAATTAACAACATAACTTGTATCAAAATTAAGCAATGAAGCTTCACATGTTGATAGTATTTACAATCATAATATTCTTTTATTTCATCAACTACTTTTTGTTGGAGTTTTGTGTGAAAAGAAAGAATATATATATATATATAGGGAAGGGTATAAAAATAACCCTCATCTTTTGCTACAACTACATAACCCATTTAAACCAATCATAAACTTACACATAAGCATTAAATTAAAATATTAAAAAGGGCATCATAGTCATTTTACCCCTTATAAGTTTCCCCCCTCTTTTTTAAACATTAATAACTTTTTTATAATATATTATTTTTTAAAATAAATTGCACCATTATATTCGTCTAATTTTTCTCTTTAATTCCGTTATAGTCTCGACTAATTTTTTTTACTTTTTTTAAATGCCCTATATTTACATCATTGTAACGAGGTTAAATATAACAAATTTATTTAAATTTTTTTTAAACATGATAAATTACAGTGATGTAATTTACATTGACGTAATTTATCGTGATGTAATTTACATTGACGTAAAATTCGGTTTCGGTTTTTTTCGGTGAATTTGGTTTAAATTACAGTGATGTAATTTACATTGACAACAAATTAGTTTAAATTTTTTTCGAACAATGATAAATTACATCACTATAATTATCATTGTGAGAGAAAAAAATCAAAATAATGTGTTCTATTACATCACTGTAATTTATCATTGTAATTATCATTGACGTAAAATTCGGTTTCGGTTTTTTTTCGGTGAATTTGGTTTAAATTACAGTGATGTAATTTACATTGACAACAAATTAGTTTAAATTTTTTTCGAACAATGATAAATTACATCACTATAATTATCATTGTGAGAGAAAAAAATCAAAATAATGTGTTCTATTTACATCACTGTAATTTATCATTGTAATTATCATTGTTAGAGAAAAAAAATAATGTGTTACGTCACCGTTAATTATGTCATTGTAATTTGTAAATTACTTCATTTTGTGTTACATTACTTCATTTTTTGTTACATTACTGTAATTTACCATTGTTAGAAAAAATTTCTAATTAATTTGCTATCTTTAAGCTCGTTACAATGATGTAAATACATGACATCAAAAAAAAAAAAACTAGTCGAGACTATAACGAAATTAAAGAGAAAAATGAGACGAGTATAATGGTGCAATTTTTTTAAAAAAATAATATAGTATAAAAAAGTTATAAATGTTTAAAAAAATGGGGTAAACTTTACTTAAATAACAAATGTCTTAAATGCCCTTTATATTAAAAAAAGAAAAAAAAAGGAATCTGACACGTGTCACCATCCTATACACTTACATTTTTAAAGTAACCATTGGATGATGGTTAATGGGTTGTAACAAAAGATGAGGGTTATCAAAAATTCCATGCCCTATATATATATATAAACCTTTAATCTACCAATTCATTTGTCATGAATATGGTGCTTGTTAGTGGGCTATTGGCCATGAATATGCTTGTTAGTGGGCACAATGGCAACCTTTGAAATGCCAAGACTATAAGTATAAATAGAGGCATTTGGCCTCTTGTTGAAGATGCTAATTTTTGAGATCTCTACACCACTTGAGATATACACACACAAGCTTCAAAGGTTTCAAACATAATCATATACTTTGTTTAGTTCTCAACAACCTACAACGATCGGTTCCTCGTGTGAAACACTCTTGTTTCAGGTGAAGTTTCGGGTTTTCGGTTAACTCCGGCAGAACACACTGCTTCGGCTGTTGTACCCTGGGAAACAGTCGGGTTCACCTGGGTGGCCCGAAATTTGTTTTAAGGGACCTCTGTTGTCCCTCTGTTGAACAGAGGTCCTCAGCCACCGAACTCATTTCAATTTATTTCATCTTGTTTTATACTTCTTTTTGTAATTTCAATTTTAGCATTTTATATTTTTTGTATTACTTTATTTTATATTCTGTATTTTTCTGAATTGTAATTCGAGTAATTGAATAATAAAAGTATTTGTTTATTTTGTGAACGGTGTTCCTACACTTTTTTTATAAGGATCTTCATTATCACGTACTTTGCACAACACAAATAGTAACTGTAATACGACCTTTATTGAAGTATTGAAACAAATATTTAATAGATGAAGCTTGGTTACACCACTCATTGTTAATATGCACTCATTGTTAATATGGGTCTCATATCTTTTTAAAAGATTTTTGGATTATAGAAAACAACTTTTGTTATCTTATTTAACTCCAGCCTTTCAACATAGAAACTAGAATCACTTCTTATATAAATATGAATCCATTGAAATCAGTTGAGGTTTTATCACAAAATATATTTGGAAAGTATTTTTGAACCCTTTTGATAAATCATGCTTGAACATTTTCATATTATAACTGTACTGCATGTACCATGCATAATGAATTATTTGAAAAGAGAATACAATTCATGGTCTTCATTTTTGTTTGCAAATTCTTCTAAGATATTTGGATTATGTGTT
The DNA here is from genome assembly GCA_009363875.1 of Mikania micrantha. Lineage (NCBI taxonomy): Eukaryota > Viridiplantae > Streptophyta > Magnoliopsida > Asterales > Asteraceae > Mikania > Mikania micrantha. The sequence goes on from CM018684.1 coordinate 69,572,893, forward strand.
CAATGAAAGTGAATTTGCGATCAGCTTGAATAAAAACACATACATGAGAGTGAGTCATTCACATTTTTGAAATTCTACAATGTAAACAACTAAAAAGCAATGGCAAAATAAAAACATTAGTAAACATATAAATGAAATAATATATTTTAAAATTTGTAAGAAAATGAAATTGATACCAAAGATTTAATATATGTGATATATTATATAATATGTAGGATATAAATAATTATACAACACTTATAAGTTGTAATATACCTGCTTGAAGTTTACCAAGTAATATAGATCGTGAAAAAAAGTGGTGACTATCAAATAATAGTCATTAGTGATATTGGTTTATATGAAACCTTTAAGCTGTAAGTTTATTATAGTGGTCTATTTAATGTGTTCTTACTTAAAGTATACAAAAATTAAACTCAGTGTAAAATGTTACTAACATTAGCATATTTCAGGGTTTGACCTTGTTTAAGCTCGATTCTTTCGAATTTTTTATCGATCCGATCTTGATTTTTTTTGCGAGTCGGTTTGATTTGTTTAAACCCTACCCCTAATCCTGGTCATCTTTAACATTAGGAATCTATTAAAAAAATAAAAAAAATATAATAAAGAATGAAACCCTTAATTCGGAAACAAGAATTTGTTTTCTTTTTTGGTGATAGGAGAAATCAACATCAAAAGCTGCAAGTTCAAACATTGGTACAAAGATTCAACTGCTTGAAACCCAAAGACAGAGATGATGTTGTTGACGCTTCAATTCCAGTCTTATTTGTCTTTCTTGCTTTTCACTTTTATTTTTAACTCACAAGTCTCTTTCGTTTCTATCACATATTCCTTTCAACAACAAGTGACAAAATGAACAAATTAGGTTGGTCAGCGATCCCATGCTTTTCTTCCTTTTAAACATTCCTAACTAGCTTATTAACCTTTATATTAAACACATTTGTATAAAAAATAAACACTACTAGAAAAATAGATATACAAATATATAAAAATTTTAAAATATGAAAATAAAACAACTTTTTAAACAATACAAATAAGAAAAAGATTTAAAATTTTGAATTATAAAAATTATTAATTGAAAATAGAAAGTGTGAAATGATTAGATTTTCATTAATATTTTAAAATATGAATATTGATTTTTTTTCCTATAACATTGGAAATTTAACTTTATTTTATTAAATAAAATTAAGTTTTAAATTTATGTGATGAGACCCTCACGGATCATAGGAGACCATACCAATCCAGTTAATTTGACATATAACCTATAAAAAATAAACACTACTAGAAAAATAGATATACAAATATATAAAAATTTTAAAATATGAAAATAAAACACCTTTTTAAACAATACAAATAAGAAAAAGATTTAAAATTTTGAATTATAAAAATTATTAGTTGAAAATAGAAAGTGTGAAATGATTAGATTTTCATTAATATTTTAAAATATGAATATTAATTTTTTTTCCTATAACATTGGAAATTTAACTTTATTTTATTAAATAAAATTAAGTTTTAAATTTATGTGATGAGACCCTCACGGATCATAGGAGACCACATCACAGCACACTACTACACCTTTCGGATATGGCCGTAGGAGAGCACGCCTCAACATGATCGGTTCCACTCATACCAATCCAAATATTGGTTCTAAATAAACGCACCACCTTATAAGTATATAAAATTGTGTATCTGGTGCTTTATTTAGCTCCTGCTTTTCCCAAAGTCTAAGAAGAAACTAGATCGCTTTATGATATAATGCAGTCCTATCGGCCTATCCTACACATTTGCAAAAATAACTAATTCCACAACTTGAACCCATGACTTGCGAGTTTTTGTAGAAAGGATGTTTGCAGTAAAAAGAGTATAGAGAAATAATTAGTCACTCATAAATGCCTAAAACTAATTCTGATTAAGCTCATTTTTGAACCTACTTGTCAAAGTCTATGATCTTAGTTTTTAGTGTTTAACTTTTGGGTTATCAGGGTTGTTCGGTTCGGATAATATGATTTTAGATTCGGATCGGGTTTCGGATATACAAAAACTATCTTTTCGGGTCGGGTAATATATTTTGAGGTTCGGGCCAGGTCGGGTTTCGGATAGACCAATAAAATTTTCAAAATCAAATGCCCCGATTCAAAAAACTTTAATAACTAGTTATTCGAACCGATGAACACCCTAACTGCTTCGAACAATAACTGTTTTAAACTTAAACCAACTATAACTGATAATTATGTTTAAATTAAGCCATTAAGTAAACCATTCAGTTATGGTAATAGTTAAACCAAACTATTAACCGACTTTAATTGAACCAAATTGATTACTGTGTATTTGTATGGATTTTTTTTTATATTTGTATGTGTGTAAAATTTTAAAAAGTTATGTTGTAAGTCGAGTGCAAAAGGTAGGCCATATCTTTTAACGGGTTGAAAATATTATAGGTTATATGTCAAATTAAATATAACAAGAGATAAGCTATGATTCATGTAAATTTTATCTTTTTATCATTAATATATTTTTAATTTTGTTCACCCATTCTCAGGTACTCTATTAAAATTATTCATGAACTTATCTTTTCAACAAAGTCTTATGAGTTTCAATTAAATTTTCATCATAAATATATCATTAATTCATGAGTTTAGTTACAAGTTTTGCTTATCTTTTCAACAAATTCATTACTTAACATAATTTAATCGAAATCCAATCATAATCAGTGGTTAACCAACTAATTGGTTATGACTATGGATGAGAATTTAACATTAATCGAAGTATCGGTTCTTATTACAAAAATGATCATAATTGTACCTAACCACGCCATATACACCCAAATATCTTGTTCTCCATTGTACTTTATTGTTTTAGCTTTAAGGTTTACCATCTACCTTTTAAGGTTTTAATATTAAGATTCAGTTTTTTAGGTTTAGCTAACAAGATTTAAATTTTAAGTTTTAGAATCTACATTTTTAGCTTGTTGTTTCTTCTTGCTCATCAAATTGTTTTTTATGTTTGTTATTATATTTTAGGGTTTAGCTTTAATGTTAAGCTTTCGAGTTTAAGATTTACAATTTAACTTTTAAGGTTATATAATTTACGTTTTTTTGCTTATTGTCTTTGTGTTTATTATTATGCCTTTCTTGCTCATTATTGTTTTCCGGATTTAGTATAGGGTTAAGGATTTACGATTTCGTAGTTTTAACCGGTTTATAAGCTGTTAAAAATCCTATTTCCTTTTTTTTCAATAAATAACTTTTCTAAAATAACTTATTACCCATGTGGATGTTTGATATCGTTGAAATATGAAAGGATATACGCAAATTTTCCTTTGTTTGTATAGTTTAACGATTAACAATTGAAAGGTGACTCTCGTGTTGTTTAAACTTTGGAGTAATAACGGGACAAAAGAATACCTAAAGACCCAAATTAAAATAATTAATTAAATTAAATTCTGGTCTCACGATAAACAATTAACCAGACTCATTTACAATGATTGGACCCTCAGTGCCAATGATTGAACACTTATACTCCTCGTAATGACTACTACGAGACGTATACTTGACATGGGTGTTAAAATATGTTTTAGGGTGTGTAGATAACCCTCATTTTCTTTATTATATAAGTTATGTAAATCAATGACACCTCAGTTATCATTTCGGTTATCATTGTTAACTCTTTTAATAAATGTATGACTTAGGATCCTTTTTTCAGCGATAATTAACTAATTTTGTGGGGTTTATCCTTTTCCAACACATATATACATGTTATATCTTGCGATAGTTAATTCACATCACATATAAACTTAAGTTTCTATTTTAGTTTTTTATTTGAACGACGACGATCTTACATACACCACGTATGTTATCTTAACAGAGCCTACATGGCAGAGGTAAGACGCATGCAGAGGTAAGATGCAGCCACATCATATGTGCGAGAACCCTTGTAATGGGTAAACCCGCCATTGGTCCAGAACCTGAAATATGGCTCAAGATTTCGTCTCTCACCTGAATGTCCTTTAAATCGACCTTGGCAGGGCTCGAACCCATGACCTCTCGATCACTCGGTGAAACCCTAACTTGTAGGCTGAAATCTCAGGACAGTTTCTTTTAAGTTATGTTTTAAATTGGTACTTATTTGACAATTAGGAGGCAAATCTACACCTATACTAATAGATAAATGTTTTTAATGCTACATAACATGTTAATTTCTAAAGCATTTCAATCTTTATTTCTCACATCTTTCTTTAATAAATAGATCTAATATTAAAATAATAATATTAAATACTATATATATTTATACATTTTTAAAATAAAAATATTATTTAATACATTAAATATATTAATATTAAAAACACGCTTTTTAAAAAAAAATATTATAACTTATTAAATTTTCAAAAACAATTATTTGAAAACACAATGTTTAAAGAAAAAACAAACTATAAAAAAGTTAATATTTAAAAAAATAATATTATTATTTTAATACTTAAAATATTAAATTATACGAAATCGTAATTATATTTTATATTAAAAATCATCTTATATTTTTAAAATTTTAATTGATGGTTATGTTATTTTTTCTTTATTTAATCCGTGTAATACACCATGTAATAACCTATTTAATAAAATATATTATAAGCCTTATATATATAGTTTTATTTACGGGTAATATTAGAGGGACCTAAGTGTAATTATTAATAAATTAATAACTGCCTTAACGGCTTAACTTGCATAAGAACTTATCGGATATTACTAAAATATAAAAATAAACATCATATTATGAAATAAACTTCAACACAATACGTCAATAGCGAAGCCAAAACGCAATGTGTTGAGTCAGAGAGATGGTCTACCCGCACCGCAGCCCATTGATATACGATTGAGGTATATCACACCATCTTATTATTATTATTGCTATTATTACTACATCATCATTATTATTATTATTATTATTATTATTATTATTATTATAAAAGTGTGAAAAATATATAAATTCAAAAGTTAATTTATATATTGTGAACTTTTGTCTCCACTACTACTTTTAATCAAAGGTTTCTGGGCAACACGTACACGTTTGACTGCATAGGTTACTACTACAAGTTTAAGTAGTTTATATCGTTTTGAGTTTGTGAGATTTTAATGGAAAAAAAAGGCGTTTTGAAAGTTACTCCTATAATAAATAAAGAAAGACAAAATAAAAGGTGTGGAGCATAGCAACTTTGTTATGTTGGGCACAAAGCACCACAACTACAATACTATGCGTGTGCGGTTTTGCGTAGTTTATAAGTTTAATTAAAATAATAAAAATACGTTTTATAATATAATTTAACTCAATTATTATTTTCAGAGTTTTATAATTTAACTTAATAAAACTATGATTAGATACATAATTTCCAGCTTGAATAGCAATATTAAAAAACAAGTTAACTAATAGCCTCTGGTCTAACTATGTCAAAGTTGTATTTAAAATGTGTTACTTCTCATATAATTAGCATGATAAAAGTACTTTGTATAATTATACAAAATATTTGTTTTCTAATTTATTATTGTAATATATAAATATTTATAGTTGTTTCAAGTATGTTTATTTTGAGCTCACAAGCCTTATTAAGCTTGAGTTATAAAGTTTGAGCTAGATCTAAAGTTTACTGATTAAAATAAACTTTAATATATGTTTAAGTAGGTCTTGAGTAGAGTTGGTAAAATAGATACATGTTATTACACGCTTAGATCTGCTTAACAAAATATTTACTATTTAGTTTTATACTTTTTTAAAATAATAAAAATTAAGAGGCTATATTTTATCATTTTTTGCTACATGAAATATAAAACTGTCATGATTAAATCACCAAATTAAGTGTTAAACAAGTCGTTTTCATGTTACGTCGTCTGAAGCATGTTAAATCCGTTTTTTCATGTTACGTCGTCTGAAACCTGTTAAATCCATTAAGACCCGTTTTGACAGTCTTGGTCTAGAGCTTGATTTAAAAGCTGAAGGAGTAGAATTCAAATATATATCTTACGAGTAAATTAATTGACAGGTCTAAATATTTTTGTTTGTTAGTTAAATGAAAATAAACTTCAAAAGAGATGATCACAACCATATAACATATATCTTGAGATAAAACACTACATGTCAGTGTTTACTGTCATATTTTATCTAATCGAATTGCCATTTGCATAAATACATTCATATAAATAAAGATATTATGTTTCTATAAAAAAAGAATGACAAAATCTGCAAGTGTCTGAAAACAATTCATAGAGGGGAAAAAATTGGAAAATTGGATGGACTGTCACGGTCATGTTTATTTGTATTTTCATTTTAATTTTCTTTCTTTTTATTATTTTTTTTGATAACCAAGCAAATCTATTTAAGTGGTAAGCCATCGCGTACCCTATAATACCCGATTAGCTAAGAGGAACATGTAAAGCACGATTGCAAACAATCGGGTCGGTAATCGCATAAGCGGGAATTGTACTCGAAGTATTTAGGCTGTCTTTCATTTACTTTAACCACTACATCACTTCATTTGCGTTAAATTGTTTGAACCTTATAAAAAAAGTTATATAAAAATTATAATGTTAATTCATATATGTTTTGATATCCATTCAGGCGGTTTCAAACTTTCAAATTCTTTTTATCAACGTCATCATGTTAAGCTTTTGGATGTTTGAGGAATTTTATCATATCAAGGGATCTACAGGAATTAATCAAATTTCAAATAACAATGCATAATTTTAAATAAAAGAAAAATACGTATGATAATAATACTCAAATAAAGAAGATTTCCATTCTGACTATAATAAAATAAAAAAAAAATAGTAAAATCATTGAACTTCTCTTTTTTTAAATCTTAACGATATCACTTTCGGAAGATACATATTATTGTGTATTTGTGTTGTCCAAAGATCTTCTGATGTGTCACTCTGTTATAGGATAAAAAAATAATAAAAACTTGATTATCTATGCCTAATTTCTCCTCTGCCTAAGATCCAAATTTTTTACACTTTTATGCTATACATAACTATTTTCTAAATTTTATTTCATAAATAATTTGTTATATGTGTAAATATGTAATATCAACCTCAAGGATCATTTTTTCTATTTATCATGATCCTTTGTATGTATGTATACGTGGGCATTAATGCCACTTATTTGGTTTTGATAAAAGGTTGGTAAAAATAAAAGAAAAGGAAAAAAAAAGTTGGTATATACACATAACTTTCTTTCTTTAATTTAGAATATACATTCATGCCACTAACAACCCTTTATTAAAGTAATAAAGCAAATTAGCCCCTCAACTATTGCTTCTTTCATTTTCACCACCCAAAAGTTCTCTTCTTTCTTTCTTTGTCTTTTTTTAAGGTAGATATAACTTCTTTTTCCAACCCTATAACTTAAATGCACAAGAAACCATGCATTACATACATGTACTTAATGTATATATTCTTGTACATTGCTCTTTGAAGTTGTTTTACCCTACAAAAGAATTGTGGGGTTTAAAATTTATGTTTCTTTTGTATGGAATTGACGTCAATCATACCCTACAAAACGGTCTTCAATGTCAATCTCACATACTCAGTGATAGTAGTTAATTGGTGGCACTTTCTTTGCCTTTATACCCACCATCGATAAAGAACCAACACACAAAAGCTCAAATGATGTTTGTCATTTGTGATTCATAGTTCAAGAGGGGTATGATGTATGTTACTATTATAGGAAGTTGTTAAAATTTTATTTAAAATTTAATTTTAGAAAATAATAATATGAGTTGTTACACAATATTAGAACGGTGTGACTTATATTACAGGTTTGAAAGCAAGTTTTTAAATTCCTCCTATTTTTTTTATCATTACTCGTTAATAAATTATTAGCTTTAATTAACTTCGTAAAATAACAAATGAGCTTTAATCAAGACAAGTAGACAACCATGTATCCAATGATGTAACATTTTTCAATTTTTTACATGCAAAAGTAGAAGATAATAATGATATAACAAATTCAATATATTTCGGTCGATTATGATAGAGTAGCATTTAAAACACAAATTTTACATACAATTGATAAAATTTTAGTTTACCAACCTAATATAAAAAAATAATCAATCTAAAACCATGAATTTCATTTGCAAAATAATCATCATAGGTGGCACCATGGATTTCAAGATAAATTGTTTGTGAGACCATGAAGAATTAGCAAATTCATGTGTGAATTCATCGTCGTTTTAGAGCTAACATCATTGTAGACTTTTGTATATAAACAATTACAATAATGTAAGTCAAAAATTTACAACAATATTAATTTCTAAATGGTGATAAATTTATACAAACAAATAAAAGAAAATATGTTATACATGTGTTACAATAATGTTACAAAAATCAAATATTTAAATTGATCTTGACGAATTTGTTTGGGTTAGTACAATAAGAGTGAGTTATGAAATATTCCATCCCGCATATATATTTAAATCAGCTTGGAAGGTGAGATAATTAACTCCTAATCAAAATTCATGTTATTATTATCATTTATAAACAGTTTGGTACAATGACATCCAATATGAGATTATAACCGTCCCTCAGATTTGACACTTTGAGACGTACGTCTGACCCCACCTCGGAAGGAATCTGACAACTGGGTAAACAAGAGTTGTCTCAATTTTTTTGTTAGCGCAAAGCATGGATAAAAATCGAGGCTCTATTGCGAATGTAAATAATAATTCTCCTCATGGTTGAGACACAAAAATATATGTTATTATAAAAGAGAAATCTATATGAATTAGGAATATTAAAACAACAAGAATTTTACCTTAATCATGTTTCGTTACAACTAATAAATCAAGTTACCACAAAAATTTGACACCCTTTGATTTGAGAAGCCCTAATATAGGACTTTTATTTTTCTAAAGTGAGTCGGCCTTGGGGTAAACCTTTTGATGTTATCTCAGCAAATATGTCTCGACTTGAACTCAAACTTAAGACCTCTCGTAGATAAGTTAAGTAACTAACTATTAAACTAGATATACGATGATACTCTAGTGATTCATTAGTTATCCAAAAATTAACCGTTTAAATTATTTTGATATTAAGTCCCTCGATTTACACGTCTAATGAACAAATTTATGGCGATATATGACGGAATCACATGCATGTTTGTTTGGTATTGTGGGGCTTGCAATATTTGAAATCCTCCAAAGAAGTTTTGACGTTATCGGGAAAGATGAAAGCGGTTGTGTGACTAGTGAAGAACATGATTATGGTGGAATTTTATAAAGGCGTGGCGGAATAAATAAATAAATAAAATGATATAATATATTAAAGTTGATGGTAAATATAAATAGATGGATACATGCATTGTTACGACGACAACAAGATATTAAATATCAAAATTCTAGATAAGATAAACACAGTAAAATGACTATCATATTGTCATAAAAAGGGAAAATCATAGTTGGATGTAAAAGCTAGCTTAACTCAACCTTGGGCTATGCCTACTTGATAACAAAATTGAAAAACATACCTTGTTTTAGAAATAAGCATCAGCCAGCTAAAACAATACTTTGCAACTATGGTTATTGGATCACAAAAATACAAAGTAAATACCACTATAAAAACGAATGTAACTTTGTTAATACTTGCTATTCATCTTTGCTACTTGATCAAAAAACATGGGCAAACTCTAACAATGTTTCCTCATCTTGCTCGTTTATTATTTGTCTTTGTCTCGCATCATCATGAATCAACTAAAATGCATGTTGTTCTTGTATTTTTGTCGTACCACGTAAGTTGAAGACAATGTTTTGGTCGGTATCAACATGTCACGTCACTTGAGTAACACACATTGTTGTTAATAACTTTTCCACGTATTTTATTTTATGTTTTATATATCGATGGACTTTACTATACTTTTTTCGTGAAAGGACAAAGAAAGAAGAATAATTTTTATGGTATTTTAACCCGAAAAAAGAAAGATAAAAAATAATAATAACAAAAAGTGTTATGAATTTGAATTGTTGAATTTTTTTTGTGTCGAAGGACCAAATTGTATAAAGTAGATATTCAAAGGTGTAAATGAAAAGCATTAGAAAATCCAGGGTCACCAACGTGACATCTGCCTTTAAAAGGAGATTCAATACCATGAAAGGGACCAAACTCCCTTTTATCATCCTCTAATCTCCATCCACATTTCCACTAGATTCAACCCTAAATTTCAACCTTCTTCAGCCATGAATTACGATTACGACTACGAATACGTAAGCTTTTGTTTATGTTTTTAATTTGCTCGTGATCGTGTAATTTGTAATCTTAGGCTCAACAACTGATGCAAGTAATTGATTCATCGTCTTCGTTTCTCCGTAAAATCTGGTATTGATTATGTTCTTAATTTGAATGTTCAACAGGAGTACAACAGGAACAATGTTCCAGCGTTCGGAAGCTGGGATTGCAACGACGATCTTCCGTTCACTCAGTGTTTTGAGACGGCGAGACAAGCTGGATTGCTTCGATACAGCTATTCTGAAGATCGTGATCTGTATGTCACCGGAGATCTGTACGACAACAATGTCGTTACTCCGGCTATGATCGTCGTTCCTCGTCGAACGGTAAATTTTAATATTCACAACGTGGTTGCACCCGTTTTATTGGGATACGCGAAAAAGTTAAATAAATTTATAACCTATTCATATTATCTATACGAAATATTATTTTTGTTATTTTTCTAAAAGTTTATTCTATTTTTAATTTTTATAACTTTCCATTTTTTTAAACCAAAACCGGAAACCAACCAAACCATATTACTTAAAATCAATTGTAGAAATCGTTAGCCGTTGGTCGGTGGGTGGGGACTAGGAATTAATCGGGATTGTTCGGCCAACTAATTGGCCTAAGCGGATCGTCGGGCCTAGTTGGACTTAGGGGACTTACGATTAATCGGTCTGGTTTGAGATTTTTACAATCATGCTTAAAATCGATAGAGGAAGCATGGTTTGAGTTAAAATTACTTGTAATTTATCAGCCTAAATAATTTATGGTATAATTTTTCTTAAATCGTAAGTACACAATGAATTAAAGATTTATGAAAAGTATTGGGCTTTTGAATGGTAAAGTTTGACTTGTACTTTATGGTACAACAGAGGAAAGCAGGGTACCCGCATGTGAAAGAAGAGAAAAAGGACGCATGGGCTGTCTGTGACTATGAATACGGCTACAATTACGCCTGTGACGCCAAGGAGCCACCTGGTGCTGTCAGTGTAGCAACCCCACCACCACGCCACGTGAAACCCAAGGCCGTAGATGAAGACCTATACCGGATCTCACCGGCACTCCTCCGTGCCAAGCCCAGAAGGGTAATTTTGTAAAATCCTCCTCTATTATATAATTGAGATTTTTATTTTTTTAATATTTACCTATTTTAAGCACGCTTGAAGGGTCCCTCCTCACACAGTCACACACAAATTTTCGAGCCAGCTTATTAAAAAACCGCTCAATTTCGCCTGGTTCACTCGACAGAGACATTGACTCTTAGACACGAAACGGTCGAACCCCAATAAAAGGAAATATCAGGAGTAGTTTAAGAGTATGGTATTATGTTAAAAAAAATAATTCTTGTTCCTTCCTTTTAAAAAAAATATAATTTTTATATTATTTACAGGAGCCTCGTCTTGGCTCAAATTTCATTATGTTGTGATTTTCTTGAGCTCAACTGACTCGTTTAACTTCAACCAAGCTTAAGTTAAACCCTGCCGGCCCGAGTCAGTTGTGGCTCGGTTCTACTGGGCACTCACTCGTTAAAACGTATCTGTAACTCTATTGGTATAATGATGTCGTTCTTCTCTCTCACACGTGAGTGATGGTATGTGTGACATGCAAACTCCATAAATCATAAATGTTATGGGGTTAAATCAAATGATCACACATCACGAGTCCGCTGACAGGGTGCATCATTTCCCCGCAATTTTAGGCACGTAATCACACATTTTTGTCCACTTAATAACTATTTCTATTAATTTCGGGACCCACTTTTTCCATGCTTAAAGTCAACACTGTTTTCATTTTCATTTGGCAATCGCTTTTTTAGGTATTTTAGTTGGGTTTTTTATTAAGGGATTTTTCCATATATATATATTTTTTACTGTTTGTATTATATATTTACCAAACATTTCAGATAAATTATAAGTTTTCGTATGTAATTTACTTTTTTATTTTAAAGAAGAAAATATGTAATTGACTATTTTATTTAGATAAATATGTAATTAATCATCTTAGCAAATGTATACGGGTTGTGTGGTACTACACTACTCGTTACAGTAGTCGTATGGTACAATTCTATCTCGTACGAATGTTTGACGACACAGGTTGAAGCTTTTGTCGTTTATATGGGTCGACGGGTCTTGTGGTATCATATTACTCGTATTCTAAGCTTTCTATGTCTTCTATAAATCAACCATGTTTTATTAAACAAGAAACCATATTCAATATTCCAATACTTAAAAACTTTTATTTACTATGTTGAAAAGAAAAGGCAAAATAGAATTGCACTGACACTGTTGTTAACATTGTGTTTCTGAATGCAGAGGAAGTGGGGTCTATTTTCAAGCTGCATGCAGCCAACTTGTGTAATGTGAAGGTACATATTATTGAAGCAATGCGGGTGATTATTACAAATGGTTAAATGATAGGGTACTGTTTTTGTTTGTAAATGGGCCTGTGACCCAGCCCCTAAAGCCATGACATGACATCTATTTATTCATAGTGTCGTAGAGTGAAGTTGATGAATGGTGATGGTGATATTAAAGTTTCTTTCCCAGAAACACTTGTTGGTTTTGCTATCTTTTCTTCGGAATCTTTCTTTCCAATTTCCGTCTGCTCACTTTGTAATTATTTAGGGTTCATATCAGGGATAAACGTTGCGCTTCTGTTAGGTGGATGACAAAACAGTCACAACTGGCATGGGTTGTTACGGGTAAAGTAGACTGAAGGAGAGAACAAACCGTAGATTAGTGGTTGGACGTGGTAAAAAGTTTTAGCATAATTCTGGGTATTCTTTCAGTTGATGATGGTATTTAAGCTAAAAATAAGATAAAAGATTCTTGTTGGATTAAAGTAAAATTTTTAGAAAACGAGAGGGTTTTGCGCTTTCCCTCTAATTATATTTAAAAATTCCCAAAATAAACATTGGATCAAAATTTTTTCTTATAATGGCCATTGACTTTTTTACTTACTAGAAACTGTTCACCCTTTGTACGGGTATTGATGCTTGAATATATACGGACGCTGTCTATAAATACAACAAATCAACATGTCACTTATAGGCGTTACTGTTTATAAAGTCTGATGGATGCCATATATTTTTTAATTTTTGTCATGGGTAGACACCTGTAATTATATATCAATAGACAGCGGTGAATTTAACCGTCCTCAGATTCGATCGCTACCGTCTAAATTCACTCATATTCAATCTCATTCGTAATAATTAGGCGGTTTCCGGTAATTAAGGACGGTTTCCGGCGGTTTCTTCCCATCTAAATTATCGCAACCTCCGGTTTCTTCCTGATGAATTTTGTTCCATCGACAAATGGTTTCGGCAAATTGATTATCTCATAGCCTACAGTTTCTTCTGGTCACTTCCATTCGTTTTGCAAAATCCAATCAATTCGCTCAGGAATAAAAATTCACATTTCACAATCAATTTCTCATATTCCTATGTTCTCACATTCACAAGTCATCATGATCAGGTTTCATATTTGAATATTTCTGTTGTCTTTGTATGAATAATTTTTTAGGCTTTATATTTTTATCTTTTTTATTTGAAGTAAATTGATTATATCTAAATTAGCTTTGCTAAAACCATCATAAAAATTGGCCTCTCCATGATCCGTCAGGTCAAAAAAAGGTCATGGCTTTTGATTTTCTCATGTTAGCGATGGCTTCTCTTGGGTGTTTTATTGATATAAGAATGGCTAATTAGTTTACTGTGCTATTTTGGTTGAATTTGCAAATGCACTCCATGTGTTTGATAAATTGCCTATAAGTTCATTTCATTTTGACAATCAAATAATTCTTTTAGTTGTTTGCTTTCACATTCACATTTATCTTCATTGCTTTTGATATTAAATTAAGTTTTAAAAAAGTACTAAATCGATGTCTGATGAAGTATGTGTTTACTTTATGCCTTTGTTGTTTGTAGCAAGCCCCCATTTCCTCACTACGCATATATACGTAGTGATCCCCACCTTACCAGTTTTTAGAAGTTTTTATGTTTGTTTATTGACCATATAAAGTTCTGATATAACTTCTGTATGGACAGCTATTAAACAAATATTAATTACAAGATTTTGACAATTCAATCAAAAATGCAAATGTGTCAACATCCCATATAGAACTTAAGAATAGGAAAAATGCTTACTTGGGATTTTTTGGTTATTTTGGTGGCACTATGCTTGAACTTTTGGTAGTAAGGCCACAAGGAGTGGTCTAGGTTTTCCCCACTTTTCCCCGTTGCCACATCAGCGCCACATCAGCTTTCCCCACTTTTCCCCATTTTACACGGTGTCGTCCCACTTTTCCCCACTTTTCCCCATTTTCAAATCTTATTTTTAATTAATTATTTTAACAACAAATAATAATAATAATAATATTAATAAAATAAAAAAAGATTCATTAAATTTAAAATAAAAAAAAAGAATACAAAAAAAAATACAACCAAAAAAAAAAAGAGTAAAAAAAAAGAGTACAACCTAAAAAATTAAATTAAAAAACCTAGAAAGGCATTTGTGGACGATACCCATAGTAGAAGTTTAGTTGATTTGGAGTTGTTTAGAGTTGTTTAAATAGGAAAAAAAATAGGTTTTTTTTTTTTGTTTAAACCCATGAAAATCCCCTCCCCACGCTCGGCTTGAAACGGTGCCATCTCCCCGATTCACCCCACCCCACTTCCGGGGGGGTGGTGTTCCCGGTCGGCCCCATTTTTCCCCGGCTCTCCCCGCCTCTCTCCCGGCTCCCACTCCGAGTCCCCTAACTAGTAAGCATTTTATGAAAAAGTAAATAAATGCTAATGCAAACACATGAATCTATTTTTGTGGGGATTGTGCTCTAATTAGTTGCCCCACTGCTGTGTGTATGTATAACAACCATGATTTCTTACATAAATAAATATATATATGTGAATTGGTTTTGTATTTGGTAGGAGTGTGATACTTGATATCATCGATACATTGATGTCAATTTTGTGGTAAGGATTAGCTATCTATGTTTCGTTTTTCATTTTGTTTCTTTGTAATTTGGTGACACTAAATATTTTCAGTAGTTCCAAACACACACATTTCAGTGGTTGTTGTCTAATGGTTTTTTTTAGTATAACTGGTCAATTTACTCTCATAAATTAAATAATTTCTACTTTGATTTTAAATAAATCATGTTTTCTTTTGAATGCAAAGAAATACGGTAATGAAATTATGATAATAAACTACTCGGCCACCGGACGGGTATAAAACTAGTTATAATAGGCGTAAAAGAAACTCATATAAATACACCACCTATACAATTATAAGCGTTCGCCCATACAATCAGACCCATACAGTTACAATTGTCAACTCATCACAAAAATTTAAAATGGGTATTTGATAGAGTTTGTAGGCCTCAATAACTATAAAGGATATGTGACAACTTTTATTTTGTTATTTTAAAGGGGAGGGGGGGTTGCCTGTATATCTACGACACTGGTGTCTCTACATGATGAAAGGACATTTGAAAGTCCACATTATGAGAAAAAAATTTGATCTCTAGGAACTTATCCTCTTATATTGCCTCCTATGTACGCAACATGTTTTTTCTTAATTAGTATAGGCTATTGGTATGGTGTGCAGATTGCACTACTACACAAAAAGATATTCATTAGAGAATTTAGTTACGAAATTTTGCTTAGAAAAATTTTATTACAACTTTGTTACAAAGTAGCTATGGTCATTTTCTGATACATATCAACAATCCCTATGAAACAAAAATCATAATAAATCAGTAGCAAAATTAATAAGTGAATATATAAAGAATAGTTTAACAAAATTTATAGCAATATTCCTTACAAAATAAAAATTACATATAAAAAAAAATCTTATTCAGTAGATACTGCAGAGATGATAAAATTTAGTTTAAAGTTTAAACAAAAGACAAAGCAAAATTCATACTAAATCTAGTCAATGTTTGACAGTCAAAATTATATTCTGTTAGTCTAAATAAAATTTATTCGGTCTTGTTTAGTCACATACATGAACTTATATATCCCTCAATGTCTTCTATAAAAAGACGTTTTGATAGATCGAGTGTTTTAAATTGTGACTCTTTTCATGTATGCTACGTTTGGTTATTTCTGAGAACTTCATTAATGTCGTTGAGGATGGAGCCATGGAACCCAACAGCGACCCAAATAAACCATTGTATAATTTAATTAGATATAAATTTAGCTTTATATAAATTTTGTAGCCTTTATTATTTATCTTCGTATCACTTGTTAACTTATTATATAAACTCTCACATGGTTTTTCACGTGTAAGTTTTCTCCTACATACTGGAGTCAAGTTGTCCGTTTGTCAAGTGATATTTGAGTTAGCGGTTAGAAAAGATTTTAAATATTTGTATGTATAAACGTAATAGCATAACAAATTACTGTTTGAAATTCTTGTCTCGCTTTTTGGACAATCCGATTCTTATTGGATCTCTTGGACTTATGGTTTGACATAAATTACGTTAACCTTTAGCTTGGCCAACGCAATCTGAATTATAAAAATTGAACTTATTGTCTAAATAATTTGGTTCAACCAATCTCAAATTCTAAATTAATTATCACATACAAATTGTTGTTAACTCTCAATTATACAATTTTTAAGTTCCTTCCAGTGTTTCATAACAAAAATGTCATTGATTAGACTTCTTTCTGATAAGCGGTCTTACCAATTTATAAACATATTTAAACAAACATAATTACTTTACAAACAAATATAATCATTTAGGAAAATACATGTTTTCGGGCCGGTCGTCCTATTGGCCGATTCGTTGGGCGGTTCAAATGCCTATTTTGGGCCAGTCTCCCTACTGGTTTCCGGTCCGACCAGCCGGTGTGCATGGTCCGATCGCAACCACATTGGGTTTTTCTAGCATTCTTTTCATTTCGACATATTAACAAGTTACTATATGCCTATACATGACCCAAATTAATTATTTCGCTTTCTAAAATACACAGTATGGTTATTATTATTCATGCTATTTTCTAATGACACAGTAAAAGACCGTTGCGAGGACTTTATTTGGTATAGAGAAGCTTTTTATCCCTATACATTAATCATGTCGGAATATCAACACATCGGAAAAAGTTGTGGCCGGAGAATCGGCAGTGACAAGTAATACGCCTCCATAAACCGCCCATCAGACACCATCTTCATGATGAACCTCTTCAAGATCACAAACGGACACGCCACCATTCGCCACTGCGCCACCCGCTGCCACCTCATACCTGCCCCCCGTCGCCTGTTTCCCAATCTAATCACACCGCTTTTCCTTCTTCTCAGCCTCCGGCGCGGACGGCACCACCCGACCATGGTTGTGGAGTTGGCAAACACGGAGATGGTGATGGCACCTCTTTTGAACATGATGGATGGCTTGGCTTGGTTTGGTTTGGTTATTGGAAGTATTTAAATAGTGTGGAATGTTTTGTTAATTGAAGATGGTGGTGGTCTAGTGGTTTGGAGATCATGATTATGGTTATGGGGCTCGATGAGGGTTATAAAATTAATTACTAATTAGGGTGTGTGATGGTTATGATTAGCAAGGGTAGTTCTTTCTTTTCTTTTTTTGCTTTATACCCACTAATATGCTTTTAACAACGCTTATAATCATTACATAGATGCTAATAAAAGTTGTACAATTTATTTGTTTAAGTTAAAGTTAGAATATATACATACACATTGACTGTTCACAATCAAGCGTGATAATGTGGTTCAAGGGTTTTCAGAAGTGCAAATGATAGAAAGAAAATGTTTGCAGAGTTTGTGTTAGTTGTTATAACGGGTAGATCTCGAAACGGGCGAGGCTATGAGACAATACGAGTAGAGGTGCTCAAAAAAACCGGACCGGGTCGAAAAACCGGTTTGGCCCAAACCGGTTTGGCACCCGAACCGAACCCCCGGTTTGTATCCGGTTTGGACTTTCGACCGTTAGGACCAGTTTGGACCCGATCCGACCCGAACCGGTTTAGAAACCGGTCTCCCAAACCGGTCTAGGAACCGGTTTTAACGGCTATAAAATTTTTGACCGTTTTTTTCGAAAAAAATAGCCTTTGGGGGCTTAATTTGACCCTTTTTTTGGTTTTTTTTGCATTCTAGACCCCATATATCCCTTGTAAATAGGTTGTGGTTGTTTAGGTTCAATCACACAACTCTCAAACGCAAAAAACGTTCTCAAAACACAAAAAACGCTCTCCAAACGCAAAAAACCGCTCTCCAAACTCTCAAAACGCAAACCCGCTCACAAATGGCTTCATCAAGTGCTAACTCTTGGTGCTTCAACAAACCTTGAAGTTGTTGAAGTTATTCCTACGAAGAGGAATCCCGAAATATGGAAAAACTACGATTTGTGTAAGATGTCGAGCGGTCCGAATAAAGCTCGTTGCAAGCTTTGTGGTAGTTTTTTCAAACACGACGCGAATACTACTTTGAAAAACCATCACGAGTTCAAATATTGCAAAGCTTTGAAGAACGAAGCGTCACGAGGTCAACCGACGATGTCGAACGACGGGAGTATTTTCGCTTATAGTGTCGATGCGGTTCCGGAGCAAATGGCGCAATTCGTGATTCAACAAAGTTTGTCATTTAACCACTTCGACAACCCTCGTCTAACTTGACTTATTCAATAAACTCTTCAACCTCGTTACACACACGTAAGTCGTTCTACCATTAGAAGAAATTGTTTAAAAATGTGAAAAAAAGCTAAAAATGAACTTATTTTGGGTTTTGAAAACTTACAAACCGGCGTTAGTTTAACTTGTGATGTTTGGTCCGCTCCACATGGTTCACCCGACTCGTACATTTGTGTTACCACTCATTGGGTACAACCCGATACGTGGCAATTAATGAAACGTACGGTCGCGTTTGAGTTATTTGACTATCCTCACACGGGTGCGAATTTATTTCATGTTTTAGATAAAGTTATAAAAACTTTTAAATTGGAAAACAAAATATTTTCAATCTCATTTGATAACGCGTCGAATAATACGCGTGCGGTCCAACAACTAATTTTAAAATACAAACCTATTTGCGAAGGTGTTTTTTTCATAGTCGATGTGTTGCACACATCATTAATTTGGCGCTTCAAGACGAGATTAAAACTATTGAAGAAACAAAAGATAAATTTAAACAAATGTTACACGACGTTTTTAGCTCAACTAAACGACATACTATGTATCGTCGTTTTTGTAAAGAATCGAATTCTAGATACCTAGGTCCAAATTGGGATGTAACAACTAGGTGGGATTCGACATGTAACATGTTTGAGAAAGCTATACAACAAAAAGATACCTTGATTGTTTACCATAACCTTTTAGCGCAAAAGGGTCGGGTTGAAACATTTAATCCGTCGGGTTGGGAAACTATTGAACAAATAGCCAAAATGCTTAATGTTTTTAAAACCGCAACAACATTTTTATCCGGTGTTTATTATCCAACAAGTCCTTTGGTACTTAACCAAATTTATTTAATGAGTTCAAAATTAAATGAATTGTCTTTTAGACCAAAACCTTTAAGTGATATGGTTCCACCAATGAAATCAAAACTTTTAAAATATTTCAAAGAAATGCCACCGGTTATTACTTGTGCCGCCGCTTTAAACCCTTGCGTAAATGTTGCGGGGGTTGAAACATTACTTGAAAAAATTTGTTACGATTTAGATTTACTTGATGACGATCCTTTATACGCTCAAACATTGCAATCAACTTTTAACAAACAATTTTCAAATATGTTTGATGTTTATGTTCAAAAATTTGGAACAACATCAACCATACACCAAACAATGAGAAACGTGGCATCAAGTTCAAGTAGTTCCGATCCACAAATCGCTTTTTATAATTTACTAATGAACGAGAATAGTAAAAGGCAAAGAGGCAATACTCCAAGTAGTGAACTTGGAAGATACATTGCCACTGACTTTTTGTCGGGCATGACTCCTCAAGAGTTTATGTCCTTTGATATCTTGGCTTGGTGGAAAGGTAAGGAAGACCAATTCCCGATCCTATCCGCTATGGCCCGATATCTACTAAGCGTCCAAGCTTCTACGGTAGCTTCGGAATCGACGTTTTCTGTTAGTGGCAGGGTCATTTCACTAAGAAGAACAAGACTCACTCCTCCAACGGTAGAGATGTCGATTTGCTTGAAGGATTACTTGGATGCGGCGGAAAGAGTTCAAGATAGGTCTCCAATTGAAGGCGAGATGGATTACGAGAGCGAGCTATTGCAAGAGGAGGTCGAGGCGGGTTTGTTGGAAGGAATAACCGACAATGAAGAAACTGCATATTATCAAGTTAGCTCGGAAGAAAACTAGGAAGAAAACTAAACGTGAAGAAGACGCATGTATTTCATCATTATGTTTTACGATTTGGTTTTTTGTAATCGTTGAAGACTTTAACTCTTTAAGTAATTTAATTTATGTTTAACTTCAATTTGTTCATTATGTTGTATCTTCTTTTCTCAAACTAATCAAATCATATACTACATTACTAAAACCCTAATATAACCTTAAACTAATCAAATCATAAACTAATCATTACTAAAAACCCTAAAATAACCTTAAACTATTAAAAACAACTAATAATCATTAATAAAACCTTAAACTAATCATTACTACAAACCCTAATATAACCTTAAACTTTTAAAAACATCTAATAAACCTTAAACTAAACAAATCATAAACTAATCATTACAATAAACCCTAATATAACCTTAAACTAATAAAAACAACTAATACTTATTAATAAAACCTTAAACTAATAAATTGTATTATATGTGTATATTTATTAAAGATTAGTTTAAGGTTATATTAGGGTTTTTAGTGATGATTAGTTTATGATTTTGATTAGTTTAAGGTTTATTAGGGTTTTATTAAAGATATGTTTTGATTAGTTTAAGGTTTTTTTTTGGGTTTTTATTAATTATTAGATATGATTTGATTAGTTTAAGGTTTTATTAATTATTAGTTATGTTGATTAGTTTAAGGTTTTTTTAGGGTTTTTATTAATTATTAGTTATGATTTGATTAGTTTAAGGTTTTATTAATTATTAGTTTAAGGTTTTATTAGTATTAAGGTTTAGGTTTTATTATTAGTTTAAGTTTTTATTAAAGGTTAAGGTTTTAAGGGTTAGAAAAAAAAAATCAAAAACCGGTTTGAAGACCCGGTTTGGCTCAAACCGGTTTACACTCCGACCCAAATCGGTTTGGTAGGTTCGAGTTTCCCATTGTTTAAACCGGTTTATAATCCGAACCGGTTTGGCCAGAAACCGGTTTGTGTACCACACTGTAGAAACCGGTTCGGTTTGGGACCCGAACCGGTTTGGCAAAAAAAAAATCGATTTGAGCACCTCTAAATACGAGTCAGCTCGGATAGTCGGATTGACTCAAAAAATATACCGAAGCCAATTTTGTGTGAATTATTTTCAAATAAGAGTTGAGTAAGCTTTAAACTAGTTACGAGCCGTTTGGTCACACGAGGCATCGTTTGAACTTACGTTCAAGTACATCTTGGAACAAAATACGAATTTGGGTTGACCACTTGACCCAGTAGATACTTACATTAATGGGCCCTATATATTTATATAATGCTAAGAGTCTTGGGCCCAATGATGTATGGAATTAAGAGTTTAGATCCATAGAAGTATAACAGTCCATTTGCTTATTTAGAGGTAGGAGATCAATTTATTTTGAAATGATGAACTTTCACACATGGTAACATATACATATACTTTTTTTTTATGTGTTTAGCTTCCTCCATCGACACATCGTTTTCTTAAGTTTAGATTGATTTATGCTTTAAGTTGTGCTTCAACACACTTTTATATAGAAAGAATGCAATTTTCAGTTTAATTATAATTTATTTTTAAAACTTAGCCACAACAGTGGTCTCCTTGTGAATCTCAATTGCATAATATAGTTGATGCACAAAAATAACTAACTCCCTAAAAACATAATAAAAAAACAAACAAAACTTGTTGATAGATGAAAACGTAGATTTTAAATTTTTATCTTATTATATCACATTCCAAGGTGTCCTATTGTTTTTTATAAGGGTTGTGTTAATCTCACACCCAATTCTTTATTTTCACACCCTTTAGACGTGTCGTATAGTACCCTACGCCACTTACATGTATCTATACGTGGCGTATAGGTCCCTACGTTACGTACAACAACATTCCAGGCTGACATTCTGTCAATGATTGAGTGTTGTACGCCACGTAGAAAATTATACGCCACGTACAAAACATCGTACCAAAGGTCCTGACACCTCTGCACAATGATGGGATGTTGTACGCCACGTACCGGCCTCTATGTGGCGTATAAAGGACAATAATATGAGAGTAGCAGTCTGGTACCTGACATGATGTGAAAACTATACGCCACGTACAGCACTGTACGTCGCGTATAGAGGACAATAATTGATTTTCCACTCTTTTGAATGTACTGAAAAGGTCCTTATACGCCACGTACAGTACTCTACGACACGTAGAAAATCTTAAAATCCAATTCTCGTACATATAACGAAAAGACGTAAGATTCTATATATTATATATATAACGAACGAACGTTTACAATTCGTCATTCGCGTTTTTCTTCCTACAAATTCCTATTTGAATTTTTTCAATTGTTTATTGTATTCATATAATGTCATTTTGGGACGTTAATTTCTTCTTTGGAGACGATAAGATAGAACAGGATTCTGTCGGTCGATCTTATTATGGTGACAGTAGACATCAGGAGCTGCCTGATTTAAACGAGGAACCCAACTTTCAGTCATATAACGCGAATAGGATTCCTGATTTAAATGAGGATCCTTGCGTTGAATCTTTTTACAGTTACGAAAATCAGCAAGAATTTGGATGAGAAAGTCAGCCTTCTTACAAGCATGAAAAAATTGATGTATATTCAGAACCACAAAATAGGGGGCATGATTATTTTGATGGGGGCCATCATGGTAAAGTGTTTTGGGATAACGATCAACAATTTATGTCTCATGATGAGCTGATTGCCTGGGTGAAAAGCAGAGCAGTTGACAACGATTATATTGTAGTCGATCACCGCTTTATCTAAAAAGAAAGGAGACGTTGTAAAGAAGGTATGGCTTGTTTGTGATCGTGGTGGCGAACACAAGACCGTCGCGATGCGTAGACGCTCCGGAAGCAAGAAAATTGGCTGTCCATTTACACTGGTTGGCGTTTACAACGAAAAGCGTCTTGTTTGGCAGTTAGAAGTCCGAAATGACGAGCATAACCATGAGGTTGCTCAACATCTAGAAGGGCATCCATTTGTAAAAAGGTTGTCTCAAGACGAACAAAAGATGGTGGGTCCCTCCCCCCTACAAGTGATGGACGTAGACGGGGGCGTGGGAGTTGGACATGGAGGTGAGGGTGCTGGTGGTGAGGGGGACGACGATGGTTTGGGTGGTGATGGTGAGGGTGGCGAGGGTGAGGGGGGTAGGGGTGATGAGGGGGGTAGGGGTGATGAGGAGGGTGGGGCGGAGGCCGGAGGCGCTCACTACGTCCCACAGCATCCGTAGCGGAGATACCATTCGGTGAGGCTTCTGGCGCGCCTCGAGACGATACTTCAGGATTCTGCATGATTGAGGGTTCACGATCAGATACTCCAGGATCTTTCTACACGATCTAGGGAGCACGATCGGATCCTGGCTCGGCAGAACGATATGCTGCGCTGGATGATCGATCGCGAGATCGAGAGGTCCAGGATGGGAGGTATCGAGCCTCCTCCCCTTCCGCCATCGCCTCCCCGACAGGATCCATAGTTTATTTGCTTTCCTTGTACAGTACAGACACTGTTTATGTATATATTGTGATTTGTTTTGATTGTTTGTTTATCTTTTTAATTTGTATATAAATTGTATTTGTGTTGATTGGTTGTTAATTTTTGCAAAACAACAATAATATTAAATTAATGAAATTAATACTAAAAACGACAAACGTTAAAAATAATGTTATAAAGGTTTAAATTGTTAAACATTAAAAATTTATTTCAATTTAAAGTTAAAAAAAATATTTTTAGAGTTATACGTATAAGAATTCAATGTGGTGATGGGCTAATAACAAACCATTTTATTCAGGAACCCTATACGCTACGTAGAGATCCCTATGTGGCGTACGACATGGAATTTACCAAGTCACATCGCAGAATTTAAGGTTGCAGGTGTCAGATGTCGTACGCCGCGTAGAGTGCTGTACGAGGCGTACGACACGCAGAATACAAGGTTGCAGGTGGTGTTGTATGTGTCGAAGAGCTCTATACGACACGTACCGAAAAAGGTGGGGTGTTGAATTAAAAAAGTAGGGTGTGTGAATAATCATTCTCTTTTATAATTACATATTTATCGTACTTTTATACCATTCTTAAATAATAAAATTTTTGCGTTGATTTAAACACATAACCTTCTATCAAAAAAACAAGTTCTTTACAAAGTAGCCTATTCCATCATTGGTTGCCGCAGTGACAGACCTAGGATTTTTTCATATGAGGTCACTTTCTGATACTCTATTTCTACTAACTAAATATTACAATTTATAGATCTTGAACGTGTTGACAAATCGGTTCAGATCAGGTCGAATAAAATAATAACGTAAGATAACATAACTAAAAGATGTTAACCTCCAAGGAAGTAGTATAGTGATTAAAGTGGAGGATAAACAATTTAGAGATCCAAGTTCAATCCCCACTTAGAGCAGTTTTCTTTAGAGGCCACTGACCTGGTTGCTTATGGTTGCGATTTACCTGTTTCTTTCTGTTAGTCGGGTATTGGGGAGACCCGAGGTTTACCACGCAAGTGAATTTTTGTAACAACCGGTTTTAATAAATGAATGTATCTAAAATAATCGTGAATTGAACGATTGTGATTGTGTGATTTGAAAATATGTGTGGATTATGTCATCAATGGCAGGAGCACATGTGATCGTTCTAGAGATCCACGATGATTTAGCAATTTTGGTTATTAGAAGTTGATAGTATGCGAGAAATGATGAACGTGGGCGAAAACCGTGCGCGAAACGGAGTTACTGATGGTCCGGAATCGCGAAACGAAGAAAATTACAAAGATATTATGTTTTGAGACTCTTCGCGGTACGCGAAGGTGGTTTTGAGGATCCTTCGCGGTACGCGAAGAACTCAAAATATCTAAAAAGTCCCGAATTGCTTCGCGGTATGCGAAGCCTTTCTTTGCCCTTCTTCGCGGTACGCGACGGGTGAGGCGGTTTGGTGAATCAAGATTTAATCAGGAAACTTGCAGAAGAGTTTTCTAAAACTCTTTCTGTTGAATTTCTTGAACCACAAACGAAGGTGGGACTACAAATCTCAATTTTGGAAGCCGTATAAGCCTACGGATCGTACCAGAGAACGTATCTGCAACATCTGATCGTTGTTTTGCAACTGAATATCAGTTCAATCGGGTAACGATTCGTTTTATCCTACTGGTTTAATATTTTGTGAGTTAAACTTAATTTTGATTGTAATACTATGATTATGGGTATTGATTATTGCCTAGTTGATAACTAGGGGTTGTTAGAAACGAAGAATTTGATATTTTGACGGTGAAATCTTCGTTTTGAAGCCGGGATAATGTTCGGTTGTTATGAAACCCATATCATGATAAGATAACCAGTAGGATGGGTAAATGGTGGTTTTGAAATAAATATGGAATATAATCCATGGGTTAAATGATGATTGTGATAAATTGATGTTAACATTATTAACAGTTATGATCATAAATGAATTTTGAATAATAAAAATGGTTAAAGATCGTAACTAATATAATGAACATCAATTATTTGATAAATTGCCTGGGGAGACATGAAATATGATTAATTGGGATAATTGACTAAAACTTACTAAACGTAGTAAGATAAAGTCATTTATGTGATAAATTGACTTTGAGCAAGTCAAATCAGTCAAGTGTGTTGAACTTGATTGTATGTGCTATACGTGTTGAAACTAGTTGTATATATGTATTTTGCAACTAGGTGGTGGTAGTGGAAGTCAAACCACTAGTCATAGAGCAGGAAAGGAGCCTGCAGTTGCTAATCCCTTATCTGATTAAGGTAAGTAATCTCACAACTATGACATCACATAATAAATATTGAATTTGTTGTTGAATAATTGGTATGATAAATATGGCATTGGTGATAGGTGAATGTTGAATAATAAAAGTTCAACAACCTATGATAAATTCAATACCTTGGTGAATAATAGTGTGGGAATTCTATGATGGAAGTACCGGTGGGTGAACATCATAGTAATTTGATTGAATTATTTATGACTCCACAATGGTGGATAGTCAGAAGTGCTGAAAATTGTCTTAGATGTAAGTACCGACGGGTGAACATCTTAAGACTTGAATTAATTATGACTCCACAATGGTGGATAGCTAGAGGTGCTAGCAATTTGTCTTAGATGAAAGCACCGATGGGTGAACATCTCAAGACTTGAACTAATTATGTTATCACAAATGTGTGAATAGTCAGAGGTGCTGACAAATAGCTATGGTGGAAGTACAGGAATGTGAACACCATAGTGTAAATTTAACTAAACTATTGTGAGCAATAGTTGATGATTGGTAATGTGATATTATTACCTTGTGAGAGTCAATTCGAATAGAAATGACTCAGTTTGAATATTGATTGTGAAAAATGTATTTATACATTTTGTTGTTGAGGAACCATTGAGGTTACTTACTTAGTTCTTATGAACTAATGTGAATTATTGTGTGATGTTTATAGGTCAAACATGACGTACACGGTTGTAAGGATCGAGGTGGAGCAGGAATCGAACAAACAAACCTTGTTGCAAACGTTTGAAATATTGGTTTAAACTTACTTATGTAAATAAGTATTGTAAAATGTGTGACACGTTTACTTTTGTGTTAAACTTTGTGTAATATCATTAAATAAAGAAGGTCAAACAAGGTTTTAAAAATGAAAAATTTGCTGGGACCAACTCTGATATTATTTTAAAATGTTGAATAGTAACTGGGGGTTACAATTTTCACGGTTATTAAAAAATGCTAATATTCAAAAGCAAATGATAAAAGATATATTGTCAAAATGAAAAAAGAAACTTATATTTTAAAGTTATCCTTTATGTGTTTTTATCTTTTGTAAATGTTTTATCACCCATTCGACCAAAATATTCACAAATAACTTTCTTTTCAATATAACAAATGCAAAAATCATTCCAAATTATGGTAATCGCGATTATCGCCGTTTAATTAATACAAGGCTTGGGATTTGAGGGTAATTTCATAGTTAAACATAGATATAGTTTATAATAATAATAATAAAAAAGCCTCTGATTTAACCATGGGCCTATTTTAATTAAAGAAACCATAATTCTTCCGGCAACAATTGCATCAAATTTAATTTTAGTGTTTTAAATAATATTCAACTATATTTTGAGGTCACTTCAAAAAATTATATATGGTCAAAAAGAATTTCATGATATACGTTATATTAATGAGTTTAGATTCAATAGGGTACTGTGACCCCAATTCCGAGAAGCTAGGGCCGCCCATATTGGTAGGTGTCATGCTCATTGAGGCTTTCATCTCTAAGGTTATCTAATTGGAGACTTCTAAAAAGCATGCGTGACTCCTCATCTGTTCATGATTGCATACAAAGTGTTTTGAAGCCACGACACTTCACAGCCACAAAGATAGTTACTTAGACTATTTAGTCATGCTCACGCATTTACATTTTTTCAAAGGAAATATCAATTTGATGCATGTATGAGCATTTATAATTTGAGTTCCTATTTTATTTATATTTATATTATATATTTAATTAATTGTTTAAACCTTATATTATCAAGTCAAGAAGAATGTACTTTGGGCAGTCTCTAGTGTTGGTTTGTATTGCCTAATGCCCAAAGTTTCTTTTGTGTAACTTTGGTTGTGGTTGGCCCATTGGGCTTTTTATTTTTGTATTAGCCTTTCCGAGTATGTTGGATTGTGCTTTTCGGGGGAGTATGCCCCCTGGTCGTCTTGTATTTTTTGCTAGGTGTTATACATTTTTTCGGAGAAAAGTCATTCAAAAAAAAGTCAAGAAAGAATGGCGTATGACATCCTAGTGCGTGCGTGCCTTTTGCCCTATGTGCTATGTGGTCCATTTTGCAAGGCATCTACGGTCACTAATTTGTTTTTTCCTTACTTTTTGGCATTTAGAAAATTTTATCATGTTTGCATGTGGCTACCTACAAAGCATCTTTTTAAAAAAAAAAAAAAAATCATAATTTCATAAACATATACAAGTTGAAGATGTAACTAGTATTTTCAGATTTGGTTAGACGGGGAAAATGTTACGGAATAGGTTTGTTTAATCAGTCTAATTGAATCGTTATTTGAGCGAACCCTAAAATACAGTGACGGAGCTTGGCTATATTGAGAGGGAGGGGGGGGGGGATCTTACGGGATCAAAAATTTTTTCTTGCAATCGACCGGTATGTCTCGGTTATTCGGGTTAAATGTTCGGATATGTGATTCGGGTCAAGTCAGGTCAAACAAATAAAAATAAATGTGTCTAATAATTATCATTATCAGGGTCCGCTTAACCAATTTGAAGGCTGTAGGCGACATAAAATACGGGGCCCTTTATCCTTTCGAAAACTTACATTCTTTTCATACATGTCTTTAATTCATTTGTTCTCTTGCAATCTTAGACGACTCTTTATTTTGGTTGTTTGTGGTCCGGTTTTTATGGTTTGAGCTTTCTTAGTTTTGGGCCTTTTGAGCCCGTTAAAAATTAAGACCAAATCAAACCTAACCATTTTACGGTTTGAAACGGAATAATTACATTGTAATCCCAAATATAATTTTTTTACGATTTGAGACAGACTAACCATTTTACGGTTTGAGACAGACTAATTATATTGTAATCTCAAATATAATTTTTTATTGAATAATACCTATATCATCAACCCTATAAATGCATATATTAATATTACATATGAGTCAATTGTTTTCACCTTTCCTATTATATTGAGGATTTTTTACGTTTATCTTAATTTGTAGCATCACCTTTTTCTTTAATAACATTTCTTTTGAAAAACAAGTCAATATATTGATTCAAACTAAAATCTAAATGTCTAAACAAACAAAATGAGAGGGAGGCTAATGGGGTAAAAAATTGAGAGGGATGGAAAGAGTTTTTTTTTAAATGTGTTTGATTAATTTTTTATAAGGTGAGGGCGAAACCCGTATTTTTTAAAAAAAATTGGCTTGCGGTTCGAAAATTAATATTACTGCCGAAACCCGTATTCAATCCGTTTTATCTAACTAGCAAACTAATAAGACAATCAACTCGATGTCCCATCTAGTTTAAAACATTGTATGGGTGTTATCAGAGAGAGAAAAAATTTAATTGAAAAATATAGAAATTAATAGATTTCTAAAAATGAAACTTGTTATACTCTTATTAAACATGATTTTTTCTGTAATAAAGACAAAAATTATTAAATTGCCGCCTTTTTTAATTTAAAAATTGAAAGTAACACATGACTTTATAGTATTAAATCTTGATTTTTTTCAACATTGTATATTCAAGGTTTTAGGTTACGAAAATTAAGGTGGTTGGTTAATCATTTGCCATCCCCTACCGTGAATCTGTGATAAATATAATAACTATAGTTATAAATATCTAAAAAATTAAAAAAAAAATGCCCTTTAAATAAATAAATAATAAATTAAAGGAGTAGAGGCAATGTTTGAAAAAAAATTGATAAGCCAATGACCTGTAACTCTTATATGAGACAAGGTCTAGCTGTGGCGTCTTAAACTCATTTATTTCCATGATCTGCATTCTTTAATGCATATGAAGATGTTGTTGGGTTAATCGAGTTGCTCACGGGTCATGGGTAAACAGGTCAGTGGCTCGCGGGTCAAGAGAAGAATTTATCTAAGGTTAAAATAGTTATTTTGACTGCAATTGAACGTGAGGAATTGTTCAACGTACCGGATGAGATGGGATAGTGGGCTAGATCATGGGGTGTTTGTCCATGTTTATTGCTCGTTCTTAGAATTGTGTTTATTTATGTTTTTGTTTCTTATTTAATGTTTTTTAGTCATCTTAATTAAGTGTGCAACAACTTTGAAAAACATTTGCCCTCTCTCTACGTAATTGGGTGTTGCAATCTGCTCTTGAACCAACACTTAGTATCAGAGAGCCGATTTGAAGATCTAAGGAAGCCTCCGCCGGCTGGTGTGCCGGTCGGTGGAGGGCAGGAGTGAAAGAAGGCTTGGAGTCGCAAATGGAGACCAACAGCGACAGTAGACGGAGATGGCGAGGTGTTTCGCGTTAACCGTTGTCGTGGTAAATTACTGTGTGGGACGTGATGGTGCTCAGTGATTAGAATATCGAAAATTTGTGTCTGTTAGTAGTGAGCGAAGGTGGTCAAACCAAGGGGTGTAATCGATCAAGTAGCAAGTTTGTTAAGATGCGGGCTTTATTGGATCTTTTACTTGGTTAATTCGTTGCTTGCTTGTGATCAGTAGGGAATTATTTATCAGTGGCGTGCATTTGGATCCACATCAGAGTCTTTGGGTGGTTGTCAACAAGTCGATATAAATGGTCGATATAATTGTATTTCGTCAGAAAATGGTCGATATAATTGTATTTCGTCAAAAAATCGTTCGGTTCCCTCATTTTTCATCCTAAAAACCCTTCGGCCCCCTCCTTTTTCATCCTAAAAATCATTCGCCCCCCTCCTTTTTCATCCTAAAAATTATTCGGCCCCCTCCGTTTTCTTCTTAAAAATCCTTCGGCCCCCTCCGAGCTTTTTTTCAAGCTCCGTCACTGGTTGTCAATAAAGGAGTAGAACAACATATGGCTTTCATTCAATCGGGTTTTCTTTCCTGCCTAGGATATGAACAGAAAAGTAAGATGGCTTGTTCTTTATGGCATAAGTGTTCTAACTGGCAGTGCGGAAGAAGCAGATGGGAATGATTCGTCAAGCAGGAGGCTTTGAATCGGGTTACGCTTAGCGGGTGAAAGAAAAGGACGTTAGGAGCAGGAGGCTCAGTTCATTTTTCTTTTGGTTGATGGTCAAGAACAGATGGTTTCGTGACCAAGAGGAACTAGATATACCGGAATGGTCGACTGATATTTGAAAAATTAAGAGCCTAAACCGAGAAGATTTTGTACGTTACCGAGGTGAAGGTCGGGTGTCTGGGAAAAGTCAATATGGGTCAAGGTGAAGACGTATATTAACATGAACGTTGCAGTGAAGAACGGCGTGAAAAACAACGATTAAGGCGGTGATTATTGGGTTAATCGAGTTGTTCACGGGTCACGGGCAAATGGGTGAGTGGCTCGAGGGTCAAGAGAAGAATTTATCCAAGGTTAAAATAGTTATTTTGACTGCAATTGAACGTCAGACTTTATTCACATTTTACGGACTTCCTACGGCTTACAGAATTCGGAGATAGTGGGGATAGATAGGCTAGGTAGTTGGACTCTCATGTCGATCCGAACGAATCATCCTTTCCACGGAGGCAAATCTTTGCCTGTTAGGTAAGAGGATAGTAAGTTACAAATTCTTGTTCAACCGACTGAGATGGGATAGTGGGTTAGATCATGTGGTGTTTGTCCATTTTATTGCTCATTCTTAAGATTGTGTTTATTTATGTTTCTGTTTCTTATTTAATGTTTTTTAGTCATCTTAATTAAGTGTGCAATAACTTTGAAAAACATTTTTCTCCCTCTACGTAATTGTGTGTTGCAATCTGTTCTTGAACCAACAGATGTATGCCATGTTGGATCGATTCCTTTTGTTTAGATGTGAACATGAATACGAAAACAATAATGAAATAGAGATTAGATGAAACTGTGAATCCAGTGAATGCGTTGTTGATCCCAGACATGATTCCTGAGACGATTCCTGAGATGATGATCTTGACCGGGTTCCCGTTTAGGGTGTATCGTGAGGATGGAATGAGATGAGGGAGAGAGCTCGGTTGTAGGTTACGAATTCTCTAAGGATAAAGAGAGTTCGTTTGTGATGTTGTGTAACCTAGATTAGGAGCCTTAGCCTCCATTATATACACCCAAGGGGAAACCCTAATTAGGATAGTAAGGGTAATTACGTCCATCATATAATTACCTATCTAAATGGGTATTTAATTTAATTGATCAATTAGATAAATAATCATGAGGGACATATATTAAATATAATTTATTCTAACATTCTCCCACTTGGCCAAGTGATTATTTATTATGAGCATTAAGTAAGTCTGCAGATTGATAATACTCATTTTAGTTCTAAATTGTAATCATAGCAGAGAAATACAGTCATTGAATCGGTTATTCAATTCAAGACCCCCATTAATCATACTATAATACAAATTTAAAACTTAAGTCAGGATCAATTAACGAGTAAGCCCTTTAACGAATGATTTGTGTTATTAGTGTCTATATGTCATTAGGCATGCGTGAACATATATTTAGAGACAAACAAATCAAATAAGTGAGGAAATTTCATTAATCATAAGTAAGTACATTATGCCATAAGGTCTTTACATAAGCCCATCTTCGAAACATGTTCTTCGAATATTTTAGGTGGGAGACCTTTAGTCATCGGATCCGCAAGCATAACTTTAGTACTTATATACTCAATACAAAGGTTATTTTCCTCAACTCGCTCACGAACGAACAAGTACTTTGTATCAAGATATAAACCAGCACCGGTCGAACTGTTACTGTTCGAGAAGTTAACGGCTGCTGAGTTATCACAGTAAAGCTTCAATGGTCTAGAGATAGAGTTAACGACTTTGAGTCCAGCGATAAGGTTTCTCAACAACATTCCATGACAGGTTGCATTGTACACTGCAACATATTCAGCCATCATAGTTGAGGTTGTTGTTAACTGCTGCTTATGACTCTTCCATGAGATCGGTCCGCCTGCTAACATAAAGATGTACCCCGAAGTGGATTTCTTGTCATCTTTGCATTTAGCAAAGTCAGAATCAGAGTAACCAACCACTTCCAAATTATCACTTCTCCTATAAGTCAGTTTGAAGTCTTTTGTCCCTTGAAGATATCGAAGCACTTTCTTAGCTGCTTTCCAGTGATCAAGGCCAGGATTAGTCTGATAACGGCCAAGCATTCCAGCGATGTAAGCGATATCGGGACGAGTACAGACTTGAGCATACATAAGGCTCCCGACTACTGATGCATAAGGTAACATTCTCATTTGCGCCTTTTCAGCCTCAGTCTTCGGACACTGAAATGAACCGAAGACATCTCCTTTAACTACTGGAGCTACAGAGGGAGAGCAGTGTTGCATGTTGTAGCTTGTGAGGACCCGATCAATGTAAGCCTTCTGAGATAAACCCAAAAGTCCATTGACTCTATCTCGGTGAATTTCGATGCCAATAATGTAAGAGGCCTCTCCGAGATCCTTCATGTCGAAAATATGCGAAAGTAAGCGCTTCGACTCATGCAACATATCTAAGCTATTACTTGCCAAAAGAATGTCATCGACATAAAGGACAAGTATAGTAAAGTTGCTCCCACTCATCTTGAGGTAGGTGCATTGATCCAATTGATTCTTCAGGAAACCGTGTTTCTTCATCACTTCATCAAACTTTAGATACCATTGACGTGAGGCTTGCTTCAACCCGTAAATGGATTTCTTTAGCTTGCAGACTAAATGCTCTTGACCTTCAGGCATAAAGCCCTCAGGCTGTTTCATGAACACGTCTTCATACAAGTCGCCGTTTGAGAAAGCAGTTTTGACGTCCATCTGATGCAGCTCTAAATCAAAATGAGCTACGAGGGCCATCACGATCCTTAAGGAATCTTTACGAGAGACAGGAGAGAAGGTCTCTTGATTGTCAATTCCCTCTTTCTGAGTGAAACCTTTTGCAACCAATCTTGCTTTGAAGCGTTCAATGTTCCCATTCGGATCCAGTTTTGTTTTGAACACCCATTTACATCCTACGGGTTTTACTCCGTTGGGTAGTTCTACCAAATCCCAAACATCGTTTTTCTTCATGGAATCAAGCTCATCAGTCATAGCTATCTTCCGTTCAGAAGACTGATCACTAGTAATGGCTTCATGATAAGAGGTAGGATCAGTAAACTTTCCGGCATCCATTTCAGCTTCAGTCAGGTAGGTTACATAATCATCAAAGTTAGTAGGTACTTTAGGCCTAGATGACCTCCTAAGCTGATTAGCGGGTTCAGCATGGCTGGTATTGTGTTGATGTTGATCAGATGAGGTGCCTTCATTCTCGGTATCGTTTGGTGCAGTAGTGAGTCCTGATTGTGTCGGAGTAGGTGCAGTGAAGTTCAGAGTAGCATGGTGTACAAGAGGAGTAATCGGAGGTAAGTTAGTCGACGAGAGTCTCCCCCCCGCGTCTTGTACTTCTTGCAAATCAGAGTCAGCATTTTCGCTGCTCCCACTGACCTTTGAATCCTCAAGGAAATGAGCATGCTTTGTTTCTACAATTCGAGTGACATGGGTAGGACAATAGAATCTATAACCCTTTGAGTGATCGGGATACCCGATGAAGTAACATGTAACAGTTTTCATGTCAAGCTTCTTTAAGAAAGGATTATAGAGTTTAGCTTGGGCAAGACAACCCCATACTTTCATATATCTAAGACTCGGTTTCCTTCCTGTCCAGAGTTCATAAGGAGTTTTACGGACAGATTTCGAAGGAACTCTATTGAGTATATGAACTGATGTCTTTAAGGCCTCGGTCCAGAGGAATGAGGGTAAATCTGAGTTGGCTGATGTCGACGGAGCTTAGCTAATAAACTAACTAAAAACCGACTCTAAAATAGACACAAAGTAATAAATCTAGACTCTCTAAAACCTAAGCTACCGACAGGCAAGTGTACCTATCGTATGTAGCAAGACAAAAGTAAGTCCGGATATCGAACCCACAGACTTCTACAGACTACACTTAACTAGACTCTATGACTTATCTATACAAATGACTTAAATTAAATTTATAAATAAATGGGGGGTTTTGCTAACAATCTAAGAATGAACAATTCTTAAACTAAAATAGACGAGCAAACAAAGACTAAATCAAAGGAGGAAAGGAACTACCTAGGCTTGAATCATATACATGCTTAACAATGATCTATCGGGAATGGAATAAATGTGATACCGGGATCTTATGATACTAAACTCAAAGGAAATCTAGAGCACCCTCGACCCTTCTCAAGGATAGTCAACTAAAGATCCTAAAAGCCGTTAAACCACCGGACACATGGATTTTCCTCACAGGTCATCCAATTATTTATGAAATACCCACTAGATAATCTACCTCACAGTACGATAATCTCAAAACACCTAAGAAATAACTGTTAAACACTCTACCTCACGGCGCGAGAATCACAATTCACTTAAATGCTAGGGATAACTTGGATTTTCCTATTGGACTTGATAAACAAGAAATGCTAGACATACTAGAAAAATCTTCTCACAAAGACTCTAATTAGAAATCCAACATCCAAGACTTATCAACAACTTCTCACCTCACGGCTATTGAAGCAAGTTGCACATCTTATCTGTTTAAATCTTGATAAAATATTCCTATGAATCACTCGGCCTAAGTAACTCATCCACTAATCAAAAACACACAGTAATTGATTCTAGCACGCACCTATTTTGCGACAGACAATCGCCAAGACACATGAGGAACATAATATTAATCATTTAACAACCAAAGACACACATACACATCCAATATTCAAAACCAAATCTTTAAATCATAAATCCATCACATCATAATGTTCCAACACCGAAATAAACCAAAATCAAACATGCATAATCATCTAACCTAGATAGTTCTAAGAGTTTAGCCAAGAAACATCATATGAAAACAATCCATAATCTGTTCACTGAAATAAAACATGAGAAACAAAAGAAACAAAGTAAACCGATCACGTTACACCCTTCGGATCACTCGTCTTGGGCTTCCCGATGATCAAGATCGACTCTAATCTCGTCCTCTAGCCTCTAGTCGCCTCCAAGGTCTTCTCCAATCGTCCAAAATCGAATGTCCCCGACCCCCAGCCGTTTCCAAAGTTTAAAACTCGACATTCTGAAAATTTAACCCTGTCGCGTAGCGCGACAGGCTCCTCTAACCCTTCGCGTAGCGAGACGGGTTCTACTACCCGACAAAATAGTCGGGTCAACCGGCATTATTAAGTGAGGGGTATTTCAGTCATTTCCACCTGTCGCGTATCGCGACAGGGTTTCCTGTGGTCCTCGCGTAGCGCTAGGAGTTGAAAAATCCAGAATTTTTCTTTCTTTATTCTTGTATTTGTTCTCGTTCAACCGGACACTCATTTTCTTGATCTTTTGCTCCAAAATGATATGTTTATTACCTGCAAGCCTGAAGTTACCAAATTGTGAAGAACCAGCATAAATCAACTCTAAAAACTAATAAACTGTACAGAAACTCGATAGAAACAAATGGAAAAACAGATGTGTTTTGCAACACATCACATCCCCACACTTATCTCTTTTTCGTCCCTGAAAAAGACTTATGCAAAAATCTGGGATCATAGCTAGATAGAAATGGTTTCTACACAACTAAAGTAGTCAATTCAAAATTCAATGCTTTGGAAAAGATTGCAAGTATTTTTATCCTTTTAAACTCATACTGATTATTCTTGTCCATCAATCATGGTTTATTATGTTAATGTTCTAAATTTCATTTCATTAGACCCACACTTAGGAAATTAAAACCAAATCAATCCTGCATTCTAGCTTTCAAGTCATCCTTACATATAAACAAAACAAGAAATTTCTCAAATCAGATTTTTATGAATGAAGCAGATGAAAGCGTGAGCATTTTTCTTTTATTTTTCAATCCATTGAATTTAACTTAGTGGTGTTTCAACCAGGCTGCAACCCGGCGTGTGACACATAAGCCTTCATCCAAATTCTTTCTTTTTTTTTTTTTAGCTCAGCTCATTTAGTGAAATAGAGGCGCCATAAGACTCGAATTTATTCTCATAAAAAGAGTACTTATGTGCCAAACAAAAATCAGATTATCAAAACTCTCATTTGTTACTATACAAAGACTCCTTTAAAAACCAGAAAACAGTTTCATTAATTCCAAACTCCCCAAGATGTTTCTTATGAAAATCAT
Source organism: Mikania micrantha (assembly GCA_009363875.1). Lineage (NCBI taxonomy): Eukaryota > Viridiplantae > Streptophyta > Magnoliopsida > Asterales > Asteraceae > Mikania > Mikania micrantha. The sequence goes on from CM018684.1 coordinate 69,610,282, forward strand.
GCATTTAAGTAATATTTATACCAATCATGTGGAACAAAAACAATCAGTTGAGCCTACTTACACATCCCATGACCAAAACATAAACCCAAACCAACAAGTTAACCATGAATGAAACCACAAAACCTAACTTTCCTATCATTTCCCATCATGCTTTTTGCAACCAACTTAAACAAGGACAAAGAAAATCTAAGCTAAAGATGTAAAAACAAAGATAAAACAAAAATTTTTAACCTAAAACTAACTACTAACACAACTAAACCAAGTTTCTCATCCCCACACTTAAACTTTACATTGTCCTCAATGTAGAGAAAAAGGAAACCCAAAAGAAAAACTAAAAACTGAAAATGACTTAGCTGGTTAAAGAGAAAACTGTTGAGTGCCAGTCTTTCCAAGAAAGCTCCACAATATACAAATTTGCTCTGCAGGCTACAAACATACACATAAGATCTACACAAAGACAAAGATAAAACAAGCATCAACCCATCCAAAACATGATAACAATGATATCCATGATTAAGTCCAACCATAAACCAACCCGGATTCCCGAAACCAACAAATCAAAATTTACAAAATGCAAAATGTCTAATCAACATAACCATGAATGAATAAACCACAAGAACCACGAACATCCCCACACTTAGCCTTCATCATCACCATCTCCTCTCATCTCGGGTGGCTACAGTGTATGATAATGGAGGGCCAATGGAGTAGAAGAGAAGAAATGGGCCTAAAAATCTGATTTCTAAGGCTTGAAAAGCTTTTAACTAATCTGGAAGGGCGTCGCGTACCGCGACAACATGTTAACTTTCCGTCGCGTAGCGCGACAGAATGTTGACCCGCGAAGTTGACCATATTGTCGCGTAGCGCGACAAATTACCCTGTGGATGTCGCGTGACGCGACGAGGCTCTTTTTCCAGAGAGTTTCCAGATTTCCATGCCTTAGCCAAATTTTTAACCCCAAAACTCACTAAACCATCCACAAATGTTCTAAAGCAAGAAATTACATACCTGGTGGCTCCACTTCATCATTATGGCATCAAATTGATTAAAAACCTGCAAAACAAATTAAAACACACAAAAACGAAAACGAAAAAAAAAACGAAAAACAATCACGAAAAACACAAAAAAAAAAAACTTAGAAACTAAAAATTCCACAAACTCTACACTTGGGAGTTTAACCCAAGAGTCCATAATCCTCAACTCAAATAGGAGGATCCAAAGAGACCTCCTCCCCTACAATCTCATCAAGACCACAATCACCAACATCCCATGGTCCTCCTCCTATGACCTCATTCACACCTACTTCATGATTCATTAACTCACCACCGGTGCTCACAGAATTCGCTATCTTGAGACAAACACTCTCGTTACCCACTCCAAGAGTGAGTTTACCCTCATAAACATCTATGATAGCCTTCGCGGTTCGCAAAAATGGCCGCCCAAGAATGATGGGAACCTTCGTGTCTGCCTCCATATCCATTACCACAAAATCCACGGGAAACACAAACCTATCCACCTTTACTAAGACATTCTTCAAAATCCCCCGTGGACACTTCACCGACCGATCCGCCAACGACAAGGTCATGCGTGTGGGGGACAAGTCACCAAGGGCTAGCTTCTCATATAAAGAATATGGCATCAAATTGATGCTAGCCCCTGAGTCCGCCAGAGCATACCTCCTCACATCATCTCCAAATAAGCACGGGATAGTAAACATTCCCGGATCTGCAAGCTTTTCGGGAAGCTTGTTTAAAATCACCGCAGAACAACTTGCACTCAATGGGATGTTGGCAACCTCTCCTAAACGGTCCTTACCCTTCAACAACTCTTTCAGAAACTTGACATACTTGGGTATGTGCTGAAGGGCTTCAATTAAAGGGAGATTGATCTTGAGTTGTCTAAACATGTCAAGGAAGTGCCCGTATTCCTTAGCATGCTTTTGATTAGTCAAGCGCGCCGGATAAGGAACACGGGTAAGATCAATCTCCGATGTGGGCTTAAACATGACCGGCTTACCAACTGCCGGCTTCTCAACGGGAGACTCACTGTTAGGTGCGGTACTTGCTGGGACTAGCCTCGGTTGCACCCTCCCAGGAGTCTCCATCTCAATCTCCTCATCCACCGGTTCCTCCTCATCTAAATCAACCGGTGGAACCAATCTCTCACTCTCCTTAACTTCCACCAGCACCGGTGGTGTGAACACTTCTCCTCTACCACCTCCAGAACGGGTAGTGACTGCCTTAACGTGGGCGTTTGGGTTGGTTTGGGGCTGACCCGGGAACTGGCCTTGAGGCCGTTCATCCAACCGTTTGGCTATGTCACCAACCGTTCGCTGTAAATCCAAGAACGCAGATTGCTGGTTCTTGAGGAGAACGTCATGCTCATGTAGGATCTTCTGTGTAGTGGCATCCTTAGCCACTAACTGAGTCAACAATTCCTCTATCCTACCCAAACCACCACCAGCACCTGAAGTGCTACCAGAACTACCACTAGGCTGCCCCTGCCCCTGGTTTTGAGGGTAACTATGATGGAAACCAGGGGGATTGCCTGAAGATCTATAGGTTTGGTTCTGAGAATTTCCCCAACCGGGGTTATAAGACTGCCCAAACCTACCCTGTCCTCCTACATAATTAGCCTGCTCCTGGCTCACCAAACACTCAGAAGTGGCATGACCACCTCTGCAGATCTCACACCTATCTACTCTCATCTTCAACTCCTTGGCATCCCTAGCTAAAGACTCAAGAGCAGCAGCAACACTAGTGTCTGTGTTCACATGGTGAACACCCCTCATTGACGAGGAAGAACTAGTGATTGGAGTTGAATTCCTATTTGAAGACCGCTGCTCGTGCTCGGCTTGAGCGAAACTCTCAAATAAATCATTACATTCAGCCACATCCCTCTTACCCATGAGGTGGCCTCCTGCAGAAGTGTCAAATCTGGCACGAGTCTCATATGTGAGCCCATTGTAGAATTTCTCTACAAGGGCAACCTCTCCCAAGCAAGATAGTAGGGCTCATCAGGGGCCATTCGGAATGAATGGATCTCATCTCTCAGGCGGGCGGCCTTAGCAGGTGGGAAATACTTTTTAAGGAATGAGGGTAAATCTGAGTTGGCTGACGTCGACGGAGCTTAGCTAATAAACTAACTAAAAACCGACTCTAAAATAGACACAAAGTAATAAATCTAGACTCTCTAAAACCTAAGCTACCGACAGGCAAGTGTACCTATCGTATGTAGCAAGACAAAAGTAAGTCCGGATATCGAACCCACAGACTTCTACAGACTATACTTAACTAGTCTCTATGACTTATCTATACAAATGACTTAAATTAAATTTATAAATAAATGGGGGGTTTTGCTAACAATCTAAGAATGAACAATTCTTAAACTAAAATAGACGAGCAAACAAAGACTAAATCAAAGGAGGAAAGGAACTACCTAGGCTTGAATCATATACATGCTTAACAATGATCTATCGGGAATGGAATAAATGTGATACCGGGATCTTATGATACTAAACTCAAAGGAAATCTAGAGCACCCTCGACCCTTCTCAAGGATAGTCAACTAAAGATCCTAAAAGCCGTTAAACCACCGGACACATGGATTTTCCTCACAGGTCATCCAATTATTTATGAAATACCCACTAGATAATCTACCTCACAGTACGATAATCTCAAAACACCTAAGAAATAACTGTTAAACACTCTACCTCACGGCGCGAGAATCACAATTCACTTAAATGCTAGGGATAACTTGGATTTTCCTATTGGACTTGATAAACAAGAAATGCTAGACATACTAGAAAAATCTTCTCACAAAGACTCTAATTAGAAATCCAACATCCAAGACTTATCAACAACTTCTCACCTCACGGCTATTGAAGCAAGTTGCACATCTTATCTGTTTAAATCTTGATAAAATATTCCTATGAATCACTCGGCCTAAGTAACTCATCCACTAATCAAAAACACACAGTAATTGATTCTAGCACGCACCTATTTTGCGACAGACAATCGCCAAGACACATGAGGAACATAATATTAATCATTTAACAACCAAAGACACACATACACATCCAATATTCAAAACCAAATCTTTAAATCATAAATCCATCACATCATAATGTTCCAACACCGAAATAAACCAAAATCAAACATGCATAATCATCTAACCTAGATAGTTCTAAGAGTTTAGCCAAGAAACATCATATGAAAACAATCCATAATCTGTTCACTGAAATAAAACATGAGAAACAAAAGAAACAAAGTAAACCGATCACGTTACACCCTTTAGATCACTCGTCTTGGGCTTCCCGATGATCAAGATCGACTCTAATCTCGTCCTCTAGCCTCTAGTCGCCTCCAAGGTCTTCTCCAATCGTCCAAAATCGAATGTCCCCGACCCCCAGCCGTTTCCAAAGTTTAAAACTCGACATTCTGAAAATTTAACCCTGTCGCGTAGCGCGACAGGCTCCTCTAACCCTTCGCGTAGCGCGACGGGTTCTACTACTCGACAAAATAGTCGGGTCAACCGGCATTATTAAGTGAGGGGTATTTCAGTCATTTCCACCTGTCGCGTATCGCGACAGGGTTTCCTGTGGTCCTCGCGTAGCGCGAGGAGTTGAAAAATCCAGAATTTTTCTTTCTTTATTCTTGTATTTGTTCTCGTTCAACCGGACACTCATTTTCTTGATCTTTTGCTCCAAAATGATATGTTTATTACCTGCAAGCATGAAGTTACCAAATTGTGAAGAACCATCATAAATCAACTCTAAAAACTAATAAACTGTACAGAAACTCGATAGAAACAAATGGAAAAACATATGTGTTTTGCAACACATCATTGGCTAACATACTGCGCACCATGTTCATTAGGGTTCTATTTCTCCTTTCAGCAACACCATTTTGTTGAGGAGTACCGGGCATGGTGTATTGGTTCACGATCCCCTGGCCTTTACAAAACTCATAAAATGGACCAGGAGCCTGACCCACATCAGTATGTCTACCATAATATTCACCTCCTCTATCTGATCTCACAACTTTTATTTTAAGATCTAGTTGATTTTCAACTTCAGTTTTATAATCTTTAAAAGTTGTAAATGATTCAGATTTGTCCTTGATTAGATACAAGTACATGTAACGAGAATAATCATCAATGAAAGTGATAAATGAAGTATGTCCAGTTATTCCAGCAATGGTGTAAGGGCCACTAATATCGGTGTGAATTATTTCTAATAAATTAGAACTCCGAGTGGCACCTTTCTTAGTTGTTGTTGTCATTTTGCCTTTAAGGCATTTGACACATGTTCCAAAGTCAGTGAAATCAAGAAAAGGTAAAACTTCATCCTTCACGAGTCGAGATAAGCGATCCCGTGAGATGTGGCCTAAACGTTGATGCCACAACATGGATGAAGTTTCTAAGTCTCTTTTTCTTTTAGTCTTTGTTGAGTTCTCATTAATGTTATATGATAACAAAGACTTAGAGAAATCATCATCTAGTTCTAACTTATAGAGACCACCATCCAAAAGACCAGTACCAAATACTTGAGAATTAGAACTAATAGTAAGTCTGCCATTACCATGAGAAACATTAAAACCATCCATGTCTAACTTTGGTCCTGATACAAGATTCCTAGAAATTTCAGGAATATATAAGGTATCATAAAGTTTAATACATAGACCGGTTTTCATTATTAATTCTAAGGTTTCCACGGCAGCAACAGATAGTTCCTTTCCATCCCCAAGCTTAAGCGTTCTTTGGTTTCTTTCTAGCCTCCGGATTGTAAGGAATCCCTGAGTAGAATTGGTCACATGAACCATAGAACCAGAGTCAAACCACCAAGTATTAGTTGGAACATTTAAATTAAAGGACTCAATTATCATATTAAGATGATTACCTCTCTTAACCAGCCATTCCTTGAAGTCAGGGCAATCTTTCTGCTTATGTTCTACCTTTTGGCAGAACTTGCAGTAAGGCTTGCCATTGGAATTGTTAGAGCTAGAAGATGCACCTGCATTGGACTTAGGGACCTTAGAAGCTTCCCTATGAGTATTGTTCTTCCTTTTCTTCGAACCAGTGGCCATCAGGTAAGCAACATCGGGTTTCTCGAGCTTCTGACGCTCTTCCTCTTGTACACACATGGCAATCAACTCGTTCATCAACCACTTCTCTTTCTGAGTGTTGTAGTTGATTTTGAAAGCCTCATAAGATGCAGGAAGAGAAGTCATAATGAAGTGAACCAAGAAACCGTCACTGATTTCCATGTCTAATCCCTTAAGTTTACGGGCCATGTCGTTCATCATCATGATGTGCTCACGAATGCCACTGATCCCGTCATACTTCGTAGACACCAGTTTCATGATTAGGGTGCTAGCATGTGCCTTTGAGGTTCCTTTGAATTGCTCCTCCACAGCAGTAAGTTAAGCTTTAGCATTAGTCAAATCAGGAATTGCTCCTCTGATGATTGAGCTGATTGAGTTCTTGATAAACATGAGAGCCATCCGATTAGCCTTCTCCCATTTCTCATACAGCAACTTAGCTTCAGCAGTGCTCTTATCAGTGAGGGCAGGAGGTGCAGGCTCTCTCAGTGCGTAGTCGAACTCCGTGATCCCAAGAGTCAGCATCAGCGAATCTTTCCAAGCAGAGTAGTTCGCACCAGTAAGGGTCTCAATTCCCATATTGGGAGCTGTGAATCGTATTAGATGAGAAAGAGTAATATACTAAGGCTATAGAAGAACTTAGAGTGATCTATGGGGTAACTTAGATCTAAGACAGGCATATATAAGGACCATTATAGTAATGAAGTTGTGATAAAGAGTCTACTATAACATCAAATTAATAGACTAGATTAGGTTCTACTTAAACAAATGGGTTTCACTTTGGTTAATAACCATTCATCTAAGCATTAGGAACAATTTAATTAGAAAGTAAAATGTGCATTAGGAATGTAACACATCAACTTTGGGCAGAAGTGAGACATTTATAAGCATTATGCACATGTTAAGTTTGCAAACGTATATGTAACACATCACCTTTGGGCAGAAGTGAGACATACATGCTTTTAGGCAAAATGATGTCATGTGAATATCTAATGTTTAAGGATATACCCAAGTAAGTGACAATGCTTAATAAGACTCAAATAATAAGATGTAACACATCACCTTTGGGCAGAAGTGAAACACTCGTTATTGAGTTTAAGCAAATTTTGTGTTTTAAGGTTTTGTAAAAACATAATGGTTTAACGTTTTAACAAATGGTTATTTATTCGAAAATAGTTATGTACTCGAAAATGGTTATGTATTCGAAAATAGTTATGTATTTCGAGTACTCTTAGATTTTCGAGTACTCTAAGATTTTCGAGTAATCTAAGATTTTCGAGTACTGTTGTTCGAGTACCTTATTTCGTGAACTTTCAAGATTTCGAGTACACTAAATTAAATGCAATTTCGAGTATTAAATTTCGTGAACTCTAAATTTCGAGTACACTTAAAATTTTGTGAACTCTAAAATTTCGAGTACACTAAGTTTAGAAGTAATTTCAAGTAAGTTAAAATTCGAATGCTCAAATTTCGAGTATAATAAATTTCGAATACTCAAAATTTCGAGTACATCAAATTCGAGTACACCAAATTTCGAGTACTCTTAAAAACGTGTACAATAATTTCGAATACGTTTAAGTCCGGAAATTTTTAGGTTTACGAAAAACGCACCAGATTCACATTTTTACGAAAAACGAACCAGTTTTAAGGTTTTTCTGAAAAAAACGACCAGTATTCGTACTCGTTTTTCGAAACGTTTTTGGATTTTGTATCAATTTCGTGATTAGGAATCGATTAATCAACATATTTCTCTGATGTCACATGTTGGATCGATTCCTTTTGTTTAGATGTGAACATGAATACGAAAACAATAATGAAATAGATATTAGATGAAACCTGTGAATCCAGTGAATGCGTTGTTAATTCCAGACATGATTCCTGAGACGATTCCTGAGATGATGATCTTGACCGGGTTCCCGTTTAGGGTGTATCGTGAGGATGGAATGAGATGAGGGAGAGAGCTCGGTTGTAGGTTACGAATTCTCTAAGGATAAGGAGAGTTCGTTTGTGATGTTGTGTAACCTAGATTAGGAGCCTTAGCCTCCATTATATACACACAAGGAGAAACCCTAATTAGGATAGTAAGGGTAATTACGTCAATCATATAATTACCTATCTAAATGGGTATTTAATTTAATTGATCAATTAGATAAATAATCATGAGGGACATATATTAAATATAATTTATTCTAACATGCCATGTATATAAAAATATATTATTATTATTATATTATTATTATTATTTAATATATTTATGACTGCTGTTTTTAATACGTAAACTGTACACCTGCTAGAAGTGGCAAGTCTATTCCTTCCACATTCTTCCAGGAATCATATATATATATTGGATCATATATAAAGTGTACAAAAGGATTTTGATAAGTTTAAAAAATAAATAAATATAAAAATACATCAAATTAACAGTCGTGATACAGGAATCTTATAAATTCATGACTCTTGCTATAACATCCAAAATGTTGGCATGTAAAACTCCATTTATGCCCCTGATTCGTTGAATATGGAAGGAAACAGTAGCATGAGCAGTTTGGTAATTTTGGTTACTACAGAGTAACCTCATGAGTTGGTACAAAATGAGTCTTTGTCTGCTGGGGACCTCTTTAATTCATACTATACGAATGTTAATTTACAAAGCGCCAATGAACGAAGATTCAAATCTAAATCTAAATCTAAATCTAAATCTATATCTATCTATACTATATAATAAATAAAAGTTTTAGTATGACACATGTCAAGTTTTTAGACAACCTAAAAGTTGATTTTCCAGCCTCTCTATCTTATTTAACACTTGTATGTTATCTTTCTTTAAATTTTGATTTTTTCACACACTATCTCTCTTATTAAATATTACTAATTTTATTAAACTTGATAAATAATATGATTATACCAAAAATAAATTATTTATTTACTTAAAAACATATTTGAAACTATATATTATGTTAGTTAAAATAAATAATTTTAAATTTTATTTATTTAACCTGTGTAATACACAGGGTTTACCCTAGTTACAAATATATATAGGATGTGGTTCCTTTGTTAACTCATATTTATTGCGTTAACCGAATAACTACATCTTATTGTACTTAAAACACTAGGGTTTTCTTGTTTTTTTTTGAATGGCTAAATTTTAGGATCACTGATGGATCATTAGAGTATCATTGTGCCACCAGCAGTACGACCCGATAATATCCTCCACCAAGTCACCAGTTTAGAAGGAAACTCAATACTTTGAGTAAACCCTCTTGAAGAATTTGAACCCATGACATTCTGGTTCGTAGGTTTTATCTCACTATCAAGGTACTGTTAGGCTGTAATTCATTTTCTTGTTACTCATATATACTGAGGAGGGCTTGGCGGTTAAGGAAATTTGTGCAACAGGAGTGTCTACACTTCTCGTGTACCACCAGGTAAGAGTAGCAGCCAATAAACCGGTTTCAAAGTTTGTAACTTTTTTGGCTACATGATTTTTTCCATTTTGTTTAAGGTGATCTTTAAGAAAAAGCTATGTATTTGTCGTCATCAAAATAAGTGTCATCTTAAAATAGTTTTTTTTTTTAAGGTGAAAAACATTAATTTCATTCTTGTTTTGAAAAAAAACTCCATTTTCTAAGAGGGAGTTGCTTTTAATTTAAAGGTGTAGTCTTATTATTGTTTAGCAAGATGATTTTAACAATATTCACCAAGTTTTTTTATTGAATGTTGTTGCTTGAAATTTGATAGAAATGAAACTGCTGGAAGTTAAAATTATTTGTTGAGTTGTTGGATGTTTAGATGCTTTTGTTATTTCCAGATTAATCTTTTGATTTTAACCATATTGTTAAAAATATTGATGAAAATTGAAACTTGAAGTTAGAATTTTTAACATCAAATTAATAGACAACTAAACACCAATGATCTTCAGCTTAAGTGGTTGAGGGCAAGTAGTGGTTGAGTCAAGTACCATGTGGCTTTAATATCGAGAAGATCACGGGTTCCAGTCCTGTCATGGACAAAATACGGGTTTCATGCTAGGCTAAGCAGTTTTTCTCTCACTTATGATGAGTTTTCTCATATTAGATGTGGATATAAATGGATGAGTTTATTACCTGTCAGTGATCTAAATTGCCATTAAAAAAAGAAATAGACAACGTACTAAACAAAAAGAAAAAAAGAAATTTCCAAATTCACCTCTAGTTTTCGAGGCACGGATTTCGAGTGTTAGAATATTAATTTTGTACTTTATGTTAGTGATCACCAATTGTTTTGTCCGAAAAACTAAGCAGGATACGAGTTACGATGTGTTTTAAACACATTTAGTTTGGTGTAAATGAACCCTGTTTAGTTCAAGTTAAAATGAGTTGTAGGGAAACACATAGTTTATAGAATATTTTTTTATGATTTTCTCATAAATATATTATTGATCATTATTATTCTTCTAAATCTATTATATTCATATAATTTTCAAGTTATCAATCTTAACGTACATTAAGTTTAGGAGTACACATCTCAACTCGTTTTACTTCATAATGTTACATATTTTAACACAATATACCATATTATTTACCCAAATCTTCTCATTTATTTTGTTATGAGTCAAGATTGTCACGTTTACCAATTGGGCACAATGTGACAAATAGCTAGTTTACAAACTTACTATATTCTATTTAATTATTTACTTTCTACATATAATTTTATTGTCCTTCTCTCTCAGATACACATTTTATCTTTTATGGTCGCTATTTGACCACAAACCGTTCACATTCCCATTCTTATCATTAACCTCTTCAAATATATATGACCACCAATTCATGGGTTCTTCAAACCAAACACACAACAATGGCTTCCACATCAAAACCCATATTATTCTTCTTCATAATTTGGGCAACACTTGTCTTCCAAGGTTAACTTTCAATTCATATATGCTTCCTTTTCTTTCTTTTTTTTGTCTTTCAATTTTCTTTCTATCTACAAACCTTATCCTCAATTATCAAATACAAGGTTGTCTTTAAAACTTCACAAAAAAAATTGAATCTTATATATGTTTTTCCTTAAAAAACATTCATTCTTGTTTACTTTAATCTTATACCATTCTAAAGATTGAAACTTTGTTCATTTCAATGTGATAGTATATATTATCTTCATATTTTATAAAATGTACCAATTAGATTATATATTTATATATGTACAAGTGCATAAAGTATCTAATGAATGTGAATTTATGTTTAGATTCATAGTTGGTGACTATATGTTTTGGTCTAATCTGACGTTGTAGCATCTTGCTAGCTCGTATTTTGGGTGGTTAGTGAAATTCGTTGTTCAAATGAGAAAAAAAAAGAATGTGAATGTATCAATTTCAGGGGTTGCAGGATCCAGAACACTAGCACTACTTCCACAACAGAATTCTGCAGCACAAAAAGAGTTAAACTTGCAGGTGAATAAAGTACAATCTTTCTACAAGCATTAATTACTGCATGTAACATCATGCACAATTACATTAAATAGGCCTTTTCCAGAGTAAAAAATTAAAAAAAAAGGCAAAATCCATAAAAAGCAATGCCATCATTGCTCAAGATTTGTCTCTCCATCTTGGAAATGACCAGTTTTGTAACACTTTATTTATCAACTCTATACTAATTTTGGAGTAACTTAGATTACAAGTAACACAATGATGAGGAGAAGATCAATGATCGGGTCCGTGAAGCCGACTTGCACGTACAACGAATGCAGGGGGTGCAGGTCCAGGTGCAGAGCTGAACAAGTTCCCGTCGAAGGAAACGACCCCATAAATAGCGCGTACCATTATAGATGTATTTGCCATAGGTAAGTTTTCTTTCTAAAAATGGACACTTGAACTATATAAGTTTTGGTAATTGAATTGAATTCCTTGTTAAAAATATGGAGTTGTAAATTTTGTTTGGATTTGAATGATGTGCATCTATGAGTTTTGGGGTTTTGTGTTATCTTTCAGTTATTGGAAAGAGGTCATAATGATTCTTTGCTTTCTGTTTTGTTTGTATTGTCATTTGTATCAATCTGCAAAGATTTAACAGTCATTAGTTAGTTGTTTAAGGGTAGATAGGAATATATACACAAACATACATAAAGGGAGGCCATGGTGGAGTAGGGTCCGGGGTATCATGTCAACTTGTGTCTGATATGAGACTGTTTTCACGACTAGAACCCGGACCCCTTGAGGTAGGTCACATGGTACCATTGTAACATGTATATACATGCCAATACTTAATAATTATAGATTTGAGTAAAGAATCTGTCTTCTTGAAATCTATGATTTGATGCACATTCAAAGTTTGTAGAAGGTTTTAGAAACACCCATTTATAATATTTTGTTTTTTAATAAAACAAACTATCCTGCATGCCTGAAATGTGGGTCACAAGATATTTGAAATATTTATTCCTTTATAATAATAAATTAATAATAAAACCAAGAAAGATAGATAAAGATGGATCAATCAATTAGGCTTTGGTTAATTTGTAAGCATGATAAAATGAAAGCTTGATTTTTGTGTGAAAAAGATCGAATTCACTGCAAATTTGCACATGGAAAGTGGTCCCAATAAGTCACATGAGGCAAACTCTATGATGCATATCTTCCATTTTGCAATCTGATATTACATGTAATGCTTGTTTCAAGTTTTGACAAAACAAGGAGAAGAAGATGATCAACGCGTATTTAGTGTCAATATATTTTTATATATAAAAAACCACACGTAAAAATTGAATCATGTAGGTCCCATATGTATAGGCATCAAAAGATATAATAATAATAACAATAATGTATAGTTAATTATACAAATTAGCAAAGATAAAGGCTATGATAGGGTTAGAAAAATATATGAAGTCATGATAAATAGGTTATGAAGATTGAAATGTAACTAAAATACACTATTAATTATATCTTGTATAATGTGATAAAATATTTTTTTAAAAAAATTATTTAGTACAAAAAATATAATATAAGTCAAAAGCACATCATATAAATACAAATCTCATTACATGTGTTACATTGGTGAATTAAAGTGGTTAGATTTATAAAAGTAACATATGAAGGTATAACAAATCGATTGTGAAGGCCGATAATTATATAATAATATTGATGTTATTCAGTCGATTTCGGTCTCATTCTTCACAAGACTAGCAATTATGGAAGTTGATATAACCTATTACTACTATTATTATTTTTAAGTTGACAAATAAAAGTTATTCATTAATAATCAAATTATATATAAACTCAACTTTAAAAATTTGATATTTCACATAGTTAAGAAGTAAGTTTTGCACGGTCATGAAAACCAAAACATTCATAAAAATAATTATTATAAAAATATTAATATTCTTCAATTCATTTGATGTCGTCTCATTGTTCATGGTACCAATACATTATCATCAATTGATACAACATATGACGATATTATTATTATTTTTTAAATTAGCAACCGAAGTTTATTGATAAAAAATTGTATTATACATACATACATATAAAAATAAAACTTAAAAGTTATAGAAGTTAGAAGATATAAAAGTAATTTAATATCGACACTTTAAGTTGAGTAACTATAACTGTTACGAGACGATACAATGCTTTTGGTTGCAACTTATTGGCAATAGGATCGACGTTGCTAGCTCTGCAATAATCTAACGCACTTTGTTCCTTAATACGAATGAGTATACATATATCATTTTTACGAATGCATATGTATGTATAATTAAATACCAGTGTGTGTATGTATGTGTGTGTTTATATTTGAAAAGAAAATCATTGCCCTTAGTGTCTTCCGTACTCGAAAAAGTGAAAATCGTCGTTATCAGGGTCGTTTCAAACATTTAGAGGCCTAAAGAGGACTAATAAAATTAGGCCTTTTTTAGTAAATATATATATTGATTTCAGTTATAATAAATGCTGATAACACGTTACACACTTAACATAATATTATTTTGATAATCACATAACAAATATATAATAAGCCAATGACAAACAGTAACAACAAAATTGTATTGAACTTACATAAAAAAAATGTAACTAAAAAATGAAGATTTTAACAAAACATTTAGTCATAAACAATTTTATAAGGCTATATGCAATAAAATGATCAAAAAATAAAATTATCCTTTAATAAAAGTAAAGAATTCAAAAATCAAATAAATCAATTGGTATCAAAATATTAAATTAATAAATAAATAATAATAAAAATCAACAAAGTTAAGATAAAGAAACACGCAGAAAATTCAATCGATGACTACAATAAAAAATTCAAAAGATCACATTAATTCAGATAAATAAGCCAAAAAAAGAGAGTGTAAGAATCAAAAGTATTTGAAAAGTTAAATTTTTAAATAAGTGAAAAATTGATGAATTCATGATTAAACTAAAAAAAACTCAAAACTACCGTACCATAAAGTATAAAATTTTATTTTTTTTACTCTGATTTTTTCATTTTTGATCAATTCAACAAAAATATAACGCATATAGAAATTTTTTTAATAAACGGGGCCATAAGGTTTTGAAGACCCTAAGCTCTAGCTTTACTCTCTAAGCCTGTCGAGTCATCCTTGCTCGTTATAACTAATTACCTATCAAGACTCGATTTAAGAAAAGCAGCTAAAAACCCATTAACATTCAAATACTCACCTGATCTAACAAAAATAGTAAGAAATCAATAAAAACAAAACCTAACAAGTATACTAATATTCTTATTGACGGAAGATGGTCAGGGTGACCTCCTGAGTCCTGAGACCTGAATTGCCAAAAATGGTTAGCAACTTATTTTATGCGAAAATTCATTGTTTTTGAAAAAACAATTTAAGACGGTTCATTTTATTTTATACTTATTAAGAATTTTTTGTTTACGTGTGAAATGATTTTTTTAATTAAGCTAAATGTTTGCGAATTTATTTATCATGTTGTAATAAGTACTTTTTTATATTTTTTGGTAAAAAGGAAAAAAGGTATATTACTTGGCAAAAGGACCACACATATATTATATATATATATATCCGTTCAAAAAAAATATATTATATATATATAGGAAGGAGACGTTGCTTCTGACCTAGCCAACCATATAATGATGAACGGGAGCATGCTTATGACCTAAACTAAACATGATTCTTATATTTTCATTTTCTATTCAAAACAAATTTCTTGGTTGATTATTCAATCATTTGGTTTGATTATTATATATATGTGTGTGTTTTCTATAACATAAATTTACTTAAATTAATGTTTAACAAGTTAATTTCTCTAGAATATAACAACTTCTCAAAAAACTCAGATTCCAATAATTTAGTTAAGTTTTTCCAATTTGTATGGATATTTTCTACTATAAAATGTATTTAAAGTTTCGGAATCGATTTATATTATGCTTAGTTAGTTACTTTGTTAATATAACTTTGTGTTTTCTCTGAACTTAATTAGATCGCCCGAGAAATATATATCTAGATTTATATGCGCGCAATATACCCGAAAATTGATGTATATATTCAATTACATTTATAAAATTCAAATATAATTTTAGTATTTTCCTTTTCGATCATGCATGACACGTTTGGTGATAATTAAATAAAAAAATAAATAATAATAACAATAACAATAACAATAATAATAATCTATATATGCATATAGAGAGAGAGAGAAAGGGGAAGTTTCATAAGAAAACTCTTAATTTTGGTTATATATATATATAGGGGATGTTTCCTTTGTTAACCCTTCCTTATTGCGATAACCGCATAACCCTAGCATTTTTTGCGTTTTTTGCCCAAATCTTTTTTTTTTCATGGATAAAATACATAAATAGGGGGGTTTCGTTCTTGAGTTTTTGCTAATTCATCACCGTTTAGAAGTTATTTACAACCGTAAGTAAGTGTAACGACTTACGGTTACTTACATCACACTTACATCAGATACGTGCTGTAAGTAACCGTAAGTCGTTACACTTACTTACGGTTGTAAATAACTTCTAAACGGTGATGAATTAACAAAAACTCAAGAACGAAACCCCCTATTTATGTATAATAAAGACCATGAAAAAAAAATTCGGGCAAAAAACGCAAAAAATGCTAGGGTTATGCGGTTATCGCAATAAGGAAGGGTTAACATTTGATCCTTCCCCTATATATATATATATACCTATATATATATATATATAGGGGATGATTATTTTGAAAACCTAGTTAAGTTGAGAAAACTTTGAAAACAATGAAAAAAAAACCATCAAAATTTTTTTTACAGTTAGGTTACATCATTAGGGTCATTTTTATAAAAAAAATAAAAAAAAGCGCCGACTAGTTTTTTTTTAAAAATTAATAAAAAACCGTGGTAACACAGACATAACATCGCTGTACATGACTGAAAGAAGAAGTTACGTTAATGTTACATTTTTGTTTTATTAATTTTTTAAAAATAATTGTGTCGGTGCTTTTTGTATATTTTTCATAAAAATAACCCTCATAATGTTACAAAACTATAAAAAAATTCAAAAAAAAACTTTTGTTACATAGTGTTTTTTAAGGATTTTTTTTAACTCAAGTGGGTTTTAACTCAAGTGTTACTTTTGTAAAAAGTGTGAGAAACAATCTGGGCTATCGATGTGCTAAGATCAAGGGTTGAGATTAAAGATTGGTTAAAAAAATTAATTAAAATGTATTTGCGGCTATCAAAAGGGCAAATTAGGGATTTTTTTTCTTTTTTATTTTGCTGATATCACGATTTAACGAATAAAGTGGGATTCAGTTTCTAAAATTAAAGATTCAATCGAAATGTAACAGATTACGTTTTGATTTTGTAATCGGGATGTGCTATTAACATTTAATCATATTGTTCTGATATGCTATTATGTTAGCTGTAATATTGTGATGGTGTTAGTTTGTGCTGATATGTTAAATGTTAGATTGTAATGGTGTCATGCTATTATGTGTTATTATGTTATCTGTAGTATTATGTTATGTTAATAACATATCATATTGTCCTGATATGTGCTATTATGTTAGATGTAATATTGAAATGGTGTTAGTATGTGCTGGTATGTTAAATGTTAGATTGTAATGGTGGAGTGCTATTATGTGCTATTATGTTAGCTGTAGTATGTTGTCCTCATATGTGCTATGTTAAATGTTAGATTCTATTATGTGCTATTACGAAAAACACAACCGTAAACTCAAAACCTGCAAAAAAAAATTTCCGGTATTTTACTGATTACGAATTCAATTGGTTTTTAGATTATACGTAAAATAATTTTAATTATGGAATATGTTCAATGTGTATACTGATTAACAAATTTCCTATTTTAATGCAAGATTTAAAAATCATTTCAAATGCAATTACCTATATTACCCTTTTCTATTAAATACTAACAATGACACATGTCAACACATTATTGGTTCCTACCATTTTTACAAAATCTTCTATTTGTATGTGAACCTACTCCTTCTACAACATGCTTAAATGACTATTTTCATATTTATATATATTCCCTCGTATGATCGATAAGAAAACATGATAAAAGAAGGTAATGGACCATTCCATTATCTCAGCACTCGTTACGTGCCTACTGGCTAGTTTCATTTCATCTTATATACAATTCTTTTTCATCTTGTTCCATCATATCTTAACAATTATATATATACACTAAAGTTCAATAATATTTTCATGATAAACTACCTATTTCACTAAATGATTCCATCAAACTTAAACAATTTACAACAACATAAATTTTGGATTAAATTAAGTGTACTGTCACATGAGATAACCTGTTAGAAATTTAGCTAAGTCACCTAAGTGAAGAGTCTCATAGTCAGCTCTAATTAAGAGTTTATTATAAAACCATCTAATTAAGACTTTTTTTTGATGAATTAGTGTTGAAAACATTATTATTTTCTTACCTAAAAAAGTAGTGTGAACATTATTTTTTTAGTGTTGAAAATGATATTTATTTTTTGATGTTATATTCATTTTATCGCTATTAATTATATTTCTCATAAATTCGGATTAATAAAAACAAAAATTGGCGATATTAAACTCAAGCATAGGCGTGAAATCCTTTACGTGTTTTTTTTTTTTTTTTTTTTTTTTGATTTTCAGATGATTCTTTGGTTTAGCATATAATGTATTAAAACTACAGTTGCAAACCTCACTACCTCAGTTGCACAAGGCAATGATAACTAATAAGGATATAATAATAGGATCATAGGAATGGGCCATGTTTTCAATGGGCTTGTTAGTAAATGGATCGGTTTTAAACATCATCAGAAACCCATAAAACTAGTTTTATACTCGTCCGGTGGCCGGGTGTTCCGTTGTAATATCATCAATTTACTAAAATTTGTTCTAAAAAAATTATTATTTTTTAAATAATTAAAATACAAATCGTAAGATAGTGAATAAATTAAACTTTATTCAAGTAAAACCATAAAGTAAAAAAAATCAATAACTTTTAAATAACGCAACATAACAGACAAATAAATAATTAAGTTAAAAAGTATTAAATGAAAACAAAAAACACATGTAATTTAGACGCAAAAGCATCAATTAAATTGCAAGCACGTCTAAGAAAATTTTTGGCAAGAACTTAAAGAAATGATAAGACAAAAGAGTTTACCATATATTGTTGTTGACTATTTGCTCTGTTATGTTAACCTCTCCAAAAGCTTCACAACCGTTGATTTTAGACGGACAAGAAGTCTTCTAGTTTTATACCCGTCTAGTAGACGAGTATTTTACTGTTGTAATGAAAAAAAAATAAGAATGCAAATGAAACTATAAATATAATACAAAAAAAAAATTATACAAGAATGTTTAAAAAAGAATATGAAAAACTAATGTTTAGAAAATATTAAAAAAGATAATAACATAAATGAAGTTAGTACATAAGATATATTGTAAAAGGCATAATTCAATTATAGTTTTTGTTTGGTAAAAAATGTTTTCCATATCACAAGGGTTTTTGTTGGATAGAAAATGACGTAAATTTAAAAGCTTATTATTCAATATTGTTACTTATGTTTAAAATATTCAAGTATATAAATAAATGGATTAAAAAGCAATTTGGATACTTGAAAATTCAGTTAAATAATTAATATTGCTTTATTAAAATATCCCTCTCTAACATATAATATCTACTTATTTATCTTTTCCACTTTTATAGTTCATTTTTTGCTTTTTTAAAATGATGTTATTTTTAATTCATATTATTGATTACTATCAAATTATATAACTAATAAATATGGAAATACCGAATACGTTGGATTATCATATGGAAAGTATAAAAAAAAAAGTTTTAAAGTAAAAATGAAGGATGTGTAAGAGCAAAACATTTTTTATTCGTGGTTTTAGCTAAACACTTTTAAAATTTACTTTACTTTAATTTAATTTAAAGTTACTTTATAAAACATTTGAAATAATCCTTTTATATTTATTTCAAAAAGAATTAGTAGAAAGTTTATTAAAATAATGTTAATTAAATTTATAGAATATTAACGATAATCTAGAGAATTATGAAGATTTGATTTAAAAAACAAACTGGTATTTTGTTTTAATCATTTTTAATAACTAATTAATTTATTTTTTAAATTTTAACTTTTGTTCAATTTCATTTTACAGGCTTTCACATAAGCATCCAAATATTTTGATACTTCTTTCATTAACTTGGTGGCGTTAATTTCAAAAAATGCAATGCTTGCAATTTCCATTTACTGCAAAATATGTACACAAGTATAGCTGTAAATAACAGGCTTTTGTCTTTTCATCATAATTTACCTACAATCTTACTTGCAAGTTAGACCCCTCTACTTTTTAACACTTTTGAATTATAATTTTTGGATTTACAAATAAATCTACCTTTTACCGTTAACACACACTACAAATACCTTTGTCCGGTGTATAATGATGAAATATACAAATTGGTAAACCCTATTTTCTCTTTTCATCGTTTACAAATGGCTTCTTCAGAAAGTCTCCCCACACTTGCACTTGAATCCCATCACACCCACCTGCATTTCACAATTGTAGCACCGATTTTACAGCCTCATTGCCATTGCTGGCTTAGATTCCGAGACGGTTTCCGGTGTAGCCATCGGAGATGATGAAGAGCACACCGTCGTTTGAGGATTGAAGGAAACACAGGTGTTGACTAACTTATCCATGGCAGCTTTTGTTGAAGACACCATCTAACCAATGAACATATATGAAAAACACGCATGCCCTCTCTCTTTCACTTTAGGCCGGGCTCACCTCGAACGGACCACCGTTGGCGTTTCGAAACCGGCTAAATCTTGCTGTTACTTCCCCCAACCGTCGTGAAAGCATCTTTGGTCAGCCCTGATTATCGTCCCTGTTGGAGGCCGGTGTGAGAGTGTTGGTGGTGGTGCGGTCCGGTGGCGGTGGGTAGAGATACACCGGAAGACAGAGGGTGTGGTCGTGCCGGCGTCTTGGCGATGGTGCAGTCCGGTGGCGGTGGGTAGGCATACACCGGAAGACAGCACGTGTGGTGGTGCCGGCGTCTTTGACGATGGACACAGAGAGGCCAGAGTCGGAGATTTAAGGTGATGAGCAACAAATGTGTATTTTACGTGGGACAGGTGTCAGTGATCCGTATGGTCACCGGAAAACTGCCTGAAACCGATGTAAACTGCCGTAAACCGCCGCTTAGGTGAAGAAACTGCCTATTTTGAAGGGTCAAGATTTGATCTTCTTGATTTTGAACGGCTGAGAATCCATCTTAGGGTGGTTAATTCCACCGGCGTCTATTGATATATAATATCTTATTAAACTTTATGAACAGATCATGGATCTTCAGCAAAATATAATAATAAATTTTTAATGGAATTCAATATGTATCACGTCACCAACATCATCCTAGGCACTTGGAAGTCATTGAGACCTAAAAATGACGGGATCACTACTTTGAAAAATATAAAAAAAAGTAGCAAAAAATATATAAAAAAAGGGTTCAAATAGCTAGCAACATGAGTTAGCTTTTCGTGTAATTAATTTGTTTGATTAAATTCTCTATCAAACGTATTTTATATTATACAAAATGAATGGGCAAAAAACATAAACTAAGAATATGTAACATTCTTTTAAGGTAAAATGCAACCTAAATTGTAATCAAGATTAAAAGGTTGAAATATTCTTACCTCTTTAATCAATGTTCAGCCAAAAAAGCTATCATGTAGTTCAATGCATAAAACGTATCTACCTGCTTTTACAAAAACCTAACTCAGTTTTATTTTTTATAACAAGTTTTATACTTATCTTGTGACATTATTGATGACATTAAATGACAATATTTGATTTGTTGCAATAAAAAATTGTTTAAAAACATAGCCAAAGATGTCTTTGTATTCTTAAGGACGTTAAAACAATAAAAGTTGCCTTGGATTTCTAAATATGTTAATGGGTTAACATTTGAGAAAAAATCGACAAATATTTCTCCTTGCTTCTTCAAGTTTGCACTTTATCTACATACCCGTAGAGTTAAGGGAAAATGTTGCGATTTTTCTTAAATGTTAACTCGTTAACACATATACATGTGATATGTTGTTAACAATTGTTCTTAACAAAATATCCACATTCCAAAATATTCCCACAAAGTTGTTTCGTGTATATTTTAACTCGTTAACTGTTTTGATCGGTTCTTGTTAAAATAGAGCTAGTTTTTCCCACACAAGACAAGTGCTCAAACTGTTTTTCTTTCAAAACTGCCATGTGATTCAAATATAATCTAATGTAATAAAAAAATCACGTTTACGTCTGTTGTGTTAATTTTTCGGCCGAAATGTTATTTTTTGTTAAAAATATTGGTTTCGCCCCCTCCTTTCAAAAAACTAACATGTATTCTGAATCTTATAAATTTCTGCCCTCTTTTAAAACGTTCAACCTCCTTCACAGTTTAAACTTTCTTTCTAAACCGCAAGAGTTTAATAGTAAACATAATTTTATTATTTAAGTCAAGGTGATACGCAACCCCTATTTGGTGGGGGGCGAGGGGAAATCGCCCCTTCTTTTTCCATCCATAGTATCAGTTTTTTGTAGAAAAATTATTTTTTTTAAATATTGGTTTCGCTCCTCACTTCAAAAAAGTAACATGCATTCTGGATCTCATAAAATCCCGCCCCCTTTCAAAACATTCAACCTCAATCACAGCTTAAACTTTCTTTCTAAACCGCAAGAGTATAATAGTAAAGATAATTTTATAATTTAAGTCAAAGTGATACGCATCCCTATTTACTTATTTATTAGTATAGGTATGTATTTGGTTAAAGGGGTCTGATTTCTCGAAATCACACGGTTATCTAACTAGCGTCTAGTAGTTTGTGACCGGAGAGCTTTCAACAGACAACTTACGATCATGTGGAAAGAAAAATGGATACAATTCATACCTAGCATAACAACTACTGTAAATTATTCTACACCCTTTTTTGTTCTCACAAATACCCCGAAAGTAGCTCCGCGCGATCTCGAAACACGACTCGCAGTAAAAATTTGGCAAATCTCGTGTACACTGAAACAATGCATAAAGTGTCACAGACTCTGATAACTTAGTCTCTTCTTTCCCGAACCCTTTGCTACCCGGCTCAACGGCTAACTTAATTATCCGATCACTCAGCGTCATGAGGGCCTTTTTAAAGGCTTTCGGGTTTGTGACGTATTCAACATTATAGTAAGCCACTCTGAACCCTGTATCATGTTCACGAGCAAAGTCTTTGGTGTTGTACCTTAGGAAGCAATACTCATACCATAGCCTAGCATCAACGCGGTTTGGACATATGCTTTAGATCTCTTTTGCAGCTGTTTGGATGCAAGTTGAGCACTCTTGGCTAGGCACATCTCCGCGACATTGGGCTAACCCCTGGACTTTGGTTCCATCTTTTCCGAATTCAGTCAAATTGTAGCCGGATTTTGGGGTGTTTTGAACCAGTTTGGTTAGAACTGAATCTATGTTTTTGGTTATTTCAGGGGTGGTTGTGTTTGATAATTTGTTGCAATATTGAGCGATCGGGTTGTCTGATTCTGCATAGATAATGCAGAGGCTAAAGACAAGGAAAGATATTATCGAATGACTTGAAAGGGCCATGTGTTTCACTTGAAAATAGATAGTTTCGGTTGTTTATATATATAGTTAATACTCACGTATGCTAATTAAGTTGTTCAAACTGTCTTTTTTACAAATTTTACTGCATAGAAATTATAAAATTTCTTTTAATTTGTAGTTAAATATTTAAGATGTCGCTTTGTAAGAACAAAGTGAAACAAGGGGTCAGCGGTACTCCGGGATTCTTCCAAATGGGAGGTCTCGGGTTTGAAACCCTCCCGCAGCGAATAAGGGGTCTGTGTGGGGTAAGGAGTTTTCTTGTGAGGTTTCCTTCTAGGATGGCTGTGGGGGTTCATGAGAGGTCCAGGTAACTAGACCTTGGTGCCATGGCTTGGAAACAGTGGGCTCACACGATTGAGACATTCACCGTTCAAAAAAAAAATTTTGGTCAGTCAACCTCTCCCTATCTCGGTGTGATATTTGTGGTTAATATTTTCTAAACTAAAATGTAAATTATAAATAACATTCAATATATAAAGGTTGCCATTTTTTTACGAAACAAATATATAAGAGGATACGTGATCAATCACCATTCGGGTGAACCCGGCCGACCGTAATTAAAATAAACAACAAATAAAGTTCACAATAAACTATTAATATTATTACACTCCCTCCAACGTGCATGTTCGAAGGATGCACTTGACCCCAGAGACGGTCCAACAATTTTAGAGACATAAAGTAACTTAAAAATCGAGGCCCTATCTTTATGTATTGTTAATTTGTTATAAAGTATAAACCCTACACTTTATGTTTTAAGCCCTATGATAGTATGATCTAACACTATATGACTCACAAATCACAGCAACAAAAAATCATTTAACAAAAAAGGCAAAGGGCGTGATCAATACCTAACAACTGACTATTTGCCAAAACATTGAATTAGTTTTTTGGTTTTGCTTTTTCAAAGAAGGGTCTTCTTCACCCAATCAAATGGCTACATTTCATTTGGGATACGATGAATAGTATCCGTGCATATGTTACATCGTAACCAAACCTGGAAAAAAAAAGAAATTTTTTTTTATTAATCATAGCAAATGACTGATTTTTGCAAATCGAAGGCTGGTTTTTACTTATCGGATCAAAGGATTAACTTTTATGCCCCAAATAGAGAAAAAAAATACAGATTGCTTGTATTTGTGAATCTGTCTGAGACAAGAACTATGATGATGCAAGCAATTGTAAGGTTTGTATAACACCAAAATTAAATAAAAAAAAAAAGTAAAATAAACGATTCATAAAGGAATTTAGGTCATCTCGATACACTTATCTACAACTTAACATATCATAAATACATGAGTAACCTTCTACTATGCCTTGAAAAATGGGTGGGTTGGGTTGGTTTGGGTAACGGGTCAGAGCGAGTGCAGGTTAGGATAGGTGCAGGTCAAGACGGGTTTTGGGCAAAATCCGTTTAGTTTTAAACGGGTCGTCTAAAAAAAATCGCTCATGTAAAATGAGTTGTAATTAAACGCATAGTTTATTTGAATAATTTCTAATGATTTTCTCATTAAATATTTTATTGATCATTCTTACCCATTGAAATTCATTATGTTCACATGATTTTTAATGTACCAATCTTGACTAGTTTTGTGTTAAGATGCACCCATCTCAACCCATAATATGTCATAATATTACATATTTCAACCCAAAATGCAATAATTGTTAACCAAATTTTATCAATTTATCTTGCTATTAGTCAATATTGCCAAGTTTGCCTTCTACTATGTCAAAATCACCAATGTCTTGTATTTCTTAAGAACAATCAAACAAATGAAACAAACATGAAACCATTAGAAAAAGATTGCTTGAAATCTTCATATTTAATGTAAAATTACAACTTTGAAAGCGTGAATTCCTGGCTAGCTTTACGCCTTTACCCCAATAGCTATATGGGTCGGCTCTGCTTGCCCCATGTGGAAGTGGCACTTCGGAAAGATGCACTAGAGTGCAGTAACTTGACGGTTGTATTTTGAGGATTGCACTTGGCCAAGTGTGATGCACCTGGAGTAAATGTGGGCCCTCTTTTCCAAAATCAACAAAAATATATATAAAATGAGATGGTGATGTGGATGAGATAGGATGTA
This sequence comes from Mikania micrantha, assembly GCA_009363875.1. NCBI lineage: Eukaryota > Viridiplantae > Streptophyta > Magnoliopsida > Asterales > Asteraceae > Mikania > Mikania micrantha. The sequence continues at coordinate 69,635,565 of CM018684.1, forward strand.
TGTGAGAAGTTAAAGTTAAAAAGATGAGAGATAATGGATGTAGGAAGGATGAATAAAAAATTGTGACAGTTGTGAACTTGTGATTATGATGCATGTAGTTCTGCATCCTTACGCATTGTGGGTAGTCTAAGGAGTATTTTTACCCATTGCCTTGTTATTTTTTAACTCTTTTACTTGGTACAAGTCTAGCTATATAAGTTGTTTAAGAATTAATCTTGTTTGAAAAGCAATCTGATTTGAATAAGTTGTTTAAGAATTAATCTTGTTTGAAAAGCAATCTGACTTTTTTCAAATAAGAAAAAAGTAATCGTGATTCAAATGTAATCTTGTTTATATAAGTCGTTCAAACAATAAAAATTTCTAATAGTAATTTGACATATGAAAATATGACATGATAAGAAAAAAGAACAAATGATAATTTGTGTGTATCGTATTTTGTTGACCTTTTTCAAATTTTTCACACTTTTTTTTAAATGTTCATAACATTTTCATATGATATTATTTTCTTTTTAAATTTCATATATATATATATATATATATATATATAGGATTTGGTTCTTTTAATAACCTTCCTTAATTGTGGTAAATCAAATAACTCTCATAAGATCAACCCAAATTTTTGGTTTTTTTTCATGACCTTTATCATACATGTACAAAACTATGTTCTTTTATGTGTATGAGCTAATTCACGAGCGTACACGAATTTGCACTAGTGTAAAGTTTTGACAAATTTTAAATGTTACGAAAAAATGCCAAAACTTTACACTAGTGCAATTTCGATTACGCTCGTGAATTAGCTCAGAGACATAAAATAACATAGTCTTGCACTAGTGTAATAAAGGTCATGAAAAAAAACCAAAGATTTGGGTTGATCTTGTGAAAGTTATTTGGGTTACCACAATTAAGGTGGGTTAACAATTGAACAATCCCCTATATATATATATAGGGGATTGTTTCATTGGTAACCCACTCCAAGTGTGGTAACCCATTAACCAATTTTGATTGGTTGTTTAAATAATGTGTTTTAAAATAAGTTGTCCATATTAAATCTAGAAAAAACAAGTGGATGAGATTTGTTTAAGGGTATTTTTGACATTTGGTGGATGTATTTTATTCCTTTTTTAAAAAAAGTTACCCCCCAATTTTTTAAACATTCATAACGTTTATATACATTATTATTTTTTTATAAAAATTTCACCCTTAAATCTGTCACTTTTTTATCTTTAATTCAAGTATAGTTTGGTCAATTTTTTTTAAAATGTTCGTAATTACACTGATGTAAGGAGCTGGATTTTTTCAAAGTGTTCTTAATTTTTTAAAATATTAATGAACTAATTTTTGTAATAAAAAATAATTTGTAACGAGATGGAAAGATTTTACGTTGGTGTAATTACAAACGCTCGAAAAAATGAGAGAAAATTACGAACGCTCAAAATAATTTGTAAAACATTTTAAAGATGAAAAGATTTTGAAAAAATGAGAGAAAATTATTGTATTTATTGTTTGTTACGTTAGTTTAATTACGAACGCTCGAAAAAAATTAAAAAAAAAATTGGCATGCCTATAATGGAATTAACGAGAAAAATATAACGAGTTTAATGGTGTAATTTTTATAAAAAAATAATATAGTATAAAAAAGTTATAAGTGTATAAAAATCAAGGGGGAAACTTTGATTTAAAAGAAGGAAAATAGATGGATTTGTAAGAGTGTGACACTTGTCACTCTCTTATTAAATCTGACTTTTTTATATTAAGTGAAATTACTTGGATACCATTTTTAATTTAAAAAGGGTAGGTGACACATGGCAACATCTTATTAAATCTGAAAAATTAAAACATTGGATTTGAGTTATTGGGTTAACACAATTATGGTGGGTTTTTTTAACCCTCTATATATATAGGAGGCGGATCCAATACAAAGGATGTTTAATGTGAGAAGGATAAAAAGAATTTTGGACCTTTGATCAAATAAATTAATGGTTAAGATCTAGTGGTCCCACATTTTGTTTAAAACTTCCGTTAATTAAAGATAAAATGGCAAAAAACGAATTGCCTACATTTATTGACTTTTTTTGTAGGTAAATCAAGCTCCACCATCTTTTTGTAAATCGAATAACTTTTAAACGTTTAATTATTTTTAAAAAAAAACTGCACAGATTTTATTATCTTTAATTTAAGTATAGTATTGTTATAGTTTATTAAAAAAAAATTTATGTGGTCTGTAATTTTTATGCTTAGTACGTAATTGTTGGTCCGTGATTATCCATTTGGTCCTAGATTATATGTATTAAATAACGGTCCGTAATTTGATATAATGCATTGGCTCGTGATTATTCAGTTTGTCCTTTGATTATGCATGTTAAACGATGGTCCGTGATTATATATAACATGGTCCGTGATTTTACACAGACCATTATACCCTTTACCCAGAGTACACGTGGCGCATTCTCGTGGCTTCCTACGTTTCTCACGTTAATTTCCTTTGTACAATAACCGACCCCTATATATATATAGGTAGAGGATCAAATGTTAACCCTCCCTTATAGCGTTAACTCGTTATGGCCTTTATTATACATAAATGGGGGTTTCTTTTTTGTGTTTTTGCTAATTCATCACCGTTTAGAATTTAAAACAATTGTAAGTTTGAGTTACACTATCTGATTTAAGCAGTGTAACGCAAACTTACACTTACTTACACTTGATTTAAATTCTAAACGGTGATGAATTAGCAAAAACACAAAAAAAACCCCTTTATTTATGTATAATAAAGACCTTGAAAAAAAATTTCAAAGATTCGGGCATTTTTTGTCAAGGTTAACGGGTTAACGCTATAAGGGAGGGTTAACAATGGAACCATACCCTATATATATATATATAGGGGATGGTTCGAGTGTTAACCCTTCCTTATTGCGATAACTGAATAACTACATCTTATTACTTTGGGGCCCACATTAAAGTAAATCTAAAGATGTTGGTTTTTTCTTATTTTTTATTAATGTAAGTGGACCTTACATTAATTAAATAAAAGAAAAAACCTACACCTTTAGATTTACTTTAGTGTGGGCCCCAAAGTAATAATATGTAGTTTTTCGGTTAACGCAATAAAATGGGTTAACATTTGATCCTCTCCATATATATATGTATATATATATATATAGAATTGAGATCTTATAATAACCCTCCTTATTTGTGGTAACCCAAATAACTCTCACAAGATCAACCCAATATTTAGCTTTTTTTTCATGACCTTTATTATACATGTATAAGACTATGTTCTTTTATGTGTATGAGCTAATTTACGAGCGTACGCGAAATTGCACTAGTGTAAATTAGTTTTGACAAATTTTAAATGTTACTAAAAGTGTCAAAACTTTACACTAGTTCAATTTCACGTACGCTCGTAAATTAATTCATACATAGTCTTACACCAGTATAATAAAGGTTATGAAAAAAAAAAAAAAAAAAAGAAACAATCTTATTTGTAACCGTTAAGAGGTATAGGAAGAACATTTGGAAGAGATATTTCATAAAGCAATATGGTTAATTATGTGAGCTCTCTAGCCACTCTCTTCATTTAATTTAAATGTAATCTGCTTCTAGAAACTCAAAGAAACAATCTCATCTGTAAGCCTCATATTTCTTCAACAACCTCCTTCAATCATTGTCATCAAAACCGTATGAAACAATTGAAGCTCACAGCTTTTAAAACCTCAAAGACGGCGTGAAGTGGTCGAAATTGATCTTAGTACGACTAATTCATAATTCAGTGGTGGCCGGCAGCAATGGAGGGAGGACAACTTACCATAATTGTGAATTCAAGTAGCAGCCAACGTCAGCATCGGTGATGGCGTAACGTGAAACCGTTGATCGATTCGTTGGTTAAATTCAAAGCAGTGACCGGTGGTGAACATTAAAATTAAAACAAGTTTTCCTCGTTGAAGATGTCTTTTGGCGAATAAATATTGATGGCTGTTGTTTTGATCAGATCTTTTGGCACAATTACTTGTTGAAAAATGACGATTTTACTGAATAACACCAAACATATAGTTTTTAATTTTATATGTCATATCTTTCTATAGAATTAGAATCAAATCAAACATATTATTAGGTGGCCAACTGTGCGTCTTGTCAACATATATGAATAACATATGCAAACCACAATTTAACATAAGAAATGTTAAAATGGTCAGGGTGCATAAACATTGTAACATAAAAATCACAAACCGATTCAACACAACCTAACACGAAAGGTAGATCAACTGAAAATAACCCCATGAGCTCTTTCACATAACGTACAAGACAAATTTATTGATAATATCCTTAAAACATGACTAATATCCGTCACCAAAAACTCAAGGTTTTTTAGTTAGCGACCAGTAGTTTGCCATCGAAGAGCTTTCAAGGGCTGACTTCTGATCAAGCGGAAAGAAAAACGGATACAATTCATATCTAACATAACAACTACTATATATAACTCTACACCCTTTCTTGTTGTCACAAAAAGTCTCCCCGTTAGCAATCTCTAAACACTTCCTGCATGAAACCGGTGACAGATCTTGTGTACACTGAGCCAATGCATAAAGTGTCACAAAATCCGACAACTTAGTCTCCCCTACCCCGAGCCCTTTGCTACCAGGCCCAGCCGCTAATGCATCTACCCGATACATTAACGCATCGAGCGCGTTGTTAAAAGTTTCTGGATCCGTCACATTTTCAACGTTAGCGTAAAGCATCCCGTACCCTGTGTCAACTTGACCAAAGAAGCTTTTGGTATCGTACCTTATGAAGCAATACTCGTACCACAGCCTAGCATCAACTCGGTTTGGACAGATTGTTTTGATTTCTTTCGCGGCTGTTTGGATGCAAGTCGAGCACTCTTGGCTTGGCACATCTCCTCGGCATTGGGCTAACCCAAAGACTTTGGTCTTGCCCAACCCGAATGTGCTCGCGCTATAGCCTGTTTGAGAGGTGGCTTGGACCAGTTTGGTTAAAAGAAGGTCAATGTTTTTGGTTATTTCAGGGGTGGTGGTGGTGTTTGAGTTTTCGTTGCAAATTTGTGCAGATGGGTCTGTGGATTCTACGTAGAGAATGCACAGTGCAAAGATAAGAAGATAATGATGTAAAAAAGCCATTTTTGCACTAGGTGTTTCGAAAATGAATCATTTTGGTTGATTATATATAGCCGTATTAATATTTGACTTTATCTTTTTTTTTTTTTCCATTTGCGTTGCACGCATATAATATATGTGTATCGGGTCCTTAATATCAAAAGCCAAATTGCACTAATTTTAACATTATTTTACTTATTTTTGTGAAAATAATGTTAAAAGCGTCAGAATGATAAACTTCAAACGATAACTTTGAGTTGGAGACTGCTTCAAAGCCGCCTCTCTATCACAACTGAAATAGGGATAAAGTTTGTTTTCATGCTTTCTCAAATCCTACTAAAGAATGAAAATATTATGAGTAAGTTTCTTGTTTTAAATAGTAAAAAAATGTAACTCGGCTACAAGCCTACAACAATGGAGTAACGATTGTACGTGACGTATTGGAGATTGGACAGGTAGAGGGACATTGTTGGATTTGGTATGTCCAATGTTTTAAAAACCGGTTCGAACCGGCCGGTTCAACCGCTTGCCGGTTAGTAATCTGATACGAAATCCTTCGGTATTATGCAGGTTCTTTCGATTGATCGTGTCGGCGGTTTAATCCGGTTTTTCCGGTTTTACCCGTTTTTCCGGTATCTCCGGTTTCAAAAAAATCAAAAAATTCCGGCTTTTAAGCGATCGTGAACTTGATGCGTTTAACACGCCAATGTCATAATCCTATTATGTACTTTTATTTAAAAATAATTTATTATAATTTGAATACTTTTAGATTGTTTTGGATGTATTTGAGTACTTTTTGAATTAATTTTTGATTAATTTAAGTACTTTTTGAATTGATTTTGGATAATTTGTATACTTTTTGAAAACTTATTTGAGTATAAGTTGTATTTTTATAGAATTCTATGGTTAGTTAGTGTGTCCGGTTGAAGCATCCGGTACAACCCTGTTGAACCATTTTTTAGCAAAATCATGTACACCTAAAATACCGGTTTTTAAAACATTAGGTATGTCATTATGTAGCTGATATTTTTGAACATTTTATCGTTGACTTGGTCAGTCAACCATTTATTGGACCCACAACGTATCCTCTATTTCAATGGATGTTTCTATTTCATATACTATTATAATAAAAACGTACTATAAATGAAATGTCAACCGGGAATAATATTCAACAAAGGTTGGCAATTTTTTGTAAAATCAATATTTATTAAATCCATGTATACTTATTTATTAGGTTTTATATCAAATTATTACAAAGTCTGTTATTTCTGAAATATTAATTATATTAAGGGGACTCGGAGTGGTAATCGGGAAGAGCATAGGGACGAGTTCACCGAACCAGGGCCGGCCGGGAACACCGCGCCCCCGGTTTCGGTGTGGGGAAGCCGATTCTTGCCGAGCCATATAGCCGTTGAAAAAAACGACCGTTAGGATTTAAAAAAAAACATTTTCCATCTTAATCCTATTTAAACAACAAAAAATCTCATACTTTTCTCTCATCTTCTACATTCTATACACAAAATTTATAAAATTTTGAAGCAAAATGGAAAGGGGTTCATCATGTGGTGGGTCATCAAGCAAAAAATTTAGAAAACCACGTCCAAAAAATATGCAAACGCCTCAAACGAACCCATTCAACACACTCGGGTATCGTCCACAAATGTCATCTCTGAATCAACCCAACTTCTACTACGAGCAAATGAACTCGTCTCAATATTTGTAATATTCACCGGGTACTCAACAACAATTTAATTAGTGAGAGCAGTCTTATCAACAAGATCAACAAGCTTATCAACAATTCGATCAACAAGCTTTTCACAACAATCTCCATTTCATGGTAATTTGTATATGTTTATTTGTTGCATTTATTTTTGAACGTTTATTGTTATACGTTTATTTGTTGTGTTTATTTTTAACGTTTATTGTTATATAATTGTTTCACATTGTTTCAGTTAACAAAAAAAATCACGATTGATGTTTCAATTTATATTGTTTATATGTAGGTAACCGACCATTTTCACCAACTCATGAAAGATAACTCTAGGACTCTTGATCAAATTTATTCCAAATGGAACGACTTGAACTCCGCAATGAAGAAATGGAATGGTTTTTACCAACAAGCTTCAATGAATCGCAAAAGCGGCGAAGGGGATGAGCATGTTTTGAAAAAAACGATGAAAGACTACAAAAGCGTGGTGAAGTCAAAGGGATTCCCTCACATGCAAGCGTGGGAGTTGGTTCGCTATAACTCTTTATGGTGCGACATTCCACCAGTAGGTTGTCAATCGCAATCCACAACAAAAAGGCCGAAGCCAAATGAGTCAATGGGTAGTGCAAACGCCCAAATGAACCTTGATGATGATGAAGACGTTGAAGGTCAACATGATCGTGATGGCCCACGCATTTATTATGAACTAGATAGGCCAATAAGAAAGGGAAAAATATCGGCCGCATCCTCCTCGTCGCATGAAGACTTAATTCAACAAATGGCGGAATTCAACTCATTAAACAAAGAGGAATCCCAACAAAGAATTCGCATTCGAGAAGAAAAATTGTGTGTTTTGCAAGAGGTGAAAGACGCACGCATCCAGTTAATGCTACGACAACAACAAGCCTTAGATGAACAACAAAAGGCTGTGGAATTAGAGTTCATGATGAAGGACCACACAATTTATCAAGAACCAATGCTGTGACACATCGCAATCTCCAGGTCAGCAATTATTTTATTTTAATAATAATGTGTATTATTATTTCATACGTGGCACTAGAATATTTGTATTTAGTGTGACACGTGGCACAACAGACCAAACACACCGATAATTCGAGGAATTATCGCACGAAACTCGCACGTGTCTTGAATGACGAACGTTGGTGAACGGATCGAACCACAGTACACTTTCACTGCACAATTAGGTTCCGGAGAACCTAAGTTAGTAGAACAACGCTTAAGTGTCGAGAAACGATGATCGTATTCGAGAAATACGAGAAATTCGGTTCAAAACAATGAAATTGGGCTTATTGGGCTCAACCGAGACCCATCGCGGTACGCGATTGGCACCCAATTGGGCTCTCGCGGTACGCGAAGCTCGAGCGGGAGAATTTGAATTCTCCGAAAACCATCGCGGTACGCGACGACCGATCAACTTCCACTATCGCGGTACGCGACGTATTTCGGGAACCAGACGATTATTTTAATCGTCGCGTGTCGCGGAGCTTATTTTTGGGCGGTGTCGCGGTACGCGACAGGTCTATAGTCGCAGAAATCTTTATAAATCCAATGTAAATCATTTTAATCACTCTTACACTCCAACTCTCGACTGAAAACTTCCACTCCGACCATTTTCACTCTGTTACACCATCATAGTACCTCTGGAAGCCATTGATAAGGTCTTAGAAGCTCGAGATCAAAGATTGGAAGCTTGGGGGGAGGAGATTGGAGCTAGTCATCGACACCACTAACACTTGTGACGACCCAGGAGCTGTTCTCAGAGGATTTCAAGCTGCTACCCACCTGTTCCAGTCCCATCTCGACCCTCTTGAGCTCTCCTAAGGTAGTCCTAGCACTATTTCGGGTTTTTAGCACACCTACACACACATGCAAGCCATATTGGCCACATGCATCACCACCACACACTTTGACCACGAAATTTTGATGGTTTAGACCTGTTATTGAGTGTGTTTGCTACTGATTTGATAGTTTCACAACGATCTATGATGATGTTGATATGATTAGATGATGATTTGTTGATTTTACTATGAAATAGCTACTTTAAGCAACATGCATGAATGATCCATGATGATCTAAGTAATTTTTGATATTGAAATGTTGCTAGATATGTTATTGATGATGTTCTACATGATTTGGAATGTTTGATTATGTCAAATATGGTCATTTGGTGGTTATTTCTAAATATGGTAACTTTAATGTTACAAAAGGTGCATCTTTGATGAAATAACCACATTTGTATGTTTAGATCTATATGTTATGCTTAAAAATGATGTTTAGAAGTTAGATGGTGATTATTTGATGCATAGGAATGTTTAGAATTGTCAAAAGGATGATTTTTATAAATGTTACTATAAATAGTAACTTTTTGTCACAAGTTTGCAACTTGATAATATGTATGATGATGTCTTGAGTCTAACATGCTTATTTAGTGATTTCATGATGATATTGAGAGGATTATGTCGTTGGGAGATTTGATTTTGGGTATTTTCATAAGTTACTAAATATAGTAACTTTATTTTGCTAAGCCGATGAATTGTCACATGTTAATCGTAACGATCATGATTAAAGGGTTATTTAGGACTAAGATAATGATATTAGATGATGTTGGTTGTTAAACTTGATGAAATATGCTTATTTTAGAAACTTTCTAAATATAGAAACTTTTACGTGCAAACTATGTTAAACCGGCTAGGTGTAACGGTGTGCTATTTGATAACATGCTCATTTAGGATAAATATGCATGCTAGGATAATCGGAATGTGATTTAATGCATGACTTGCCTAATGTGGAAACTTTCCTAAAATAGGAACTTACTATAAATAGTAAGTTTCCTCATAGGAATGACTTTTGGTATCCTTGCACATCACACGACACCAAACCACACACTACACGAACACTTGATCCAAAACCGTCACCAACGGGTCGTCAGGTCAAACACGGTCAACACGGTCAACTCGACCCACATAACCACTTAGTGTTGTTGAACACTAACACGGTCCGGTGAGACCCACACATGTGAACACGAACTCATAGTACATATGTGATATAGGTGACTACTAGCCGGCGAGCTACACTATCACTTTGAGCAAACGCATTATCTAACTCAGGTGAGTTTACGGCCCCACTTTTACTCTTTAACTGATTTGCTAAACTATGGGGTGAGAATACTATGCAACTATTTAGATGTATGACTGGTATGTTGTGAAAACCATTTTCGAGTGTAACTTTTATCGCTTAAAGTCCTCACTTATCCTTACCGTTAGTTGTGTATTCAAACGAGTCTTAATTACGTAGTACTACTGGGTTTGACTAACCCCACTCGGCACCAATGTTGACTGGCGGTCATAACGAGTGTAATTTCGATGGGAATGCGGGTTCAGCGATGACCTGCGGAGGCAAACGGAAACAGTCTAGTTTCGGTAAGATGAACTGACACACTCCACGGATCGTAGTATCCAACAACAAAACTTAACATACCCAGTATATGTCTGTTTACTATTTGTGTCTGTCTAAACCTGTGAACTCACCAACTTTGTAGTTGACACTTTTCGCATGTATTCTCAGGTAACTGATGGAGCACACGCAAGGATACGCACAACGACACTCTAAGGAGTCTGGCTTTCATATAGACTCGCGTCCTAGGCTTCTGTGTGCATTTGATGTATTTTGAAAACAATTTAAACATTGTAGTGTCTGTTAAACAGTTTAATTTCCGCTGCAACTTACTTATTTTATTAAACTATTTCCGCTGCTTATGTAATGATTATTCCGCTGCTTTGATTGAAAACTTGTTTGTCTTGAAAACTGTGTGATTGTTCAACTCATATAGAGTCGTTCTATATGACCATGAGCTGTGATCCTGGCCACGTCACACCCACGTGGAATGACACCACGAGTGGGAATTTGGGAGTGTGACAAATGCTACAACTGATTCTCGATCATAAACGAAAAATTGCTGCACGTTGGGGATGGCATTGCCCCTTCTAGTTCTTTACTTTGGACGAATGTTTGGATTTTTTTTTTCAGTTTTATTTTTTTTATTTAATTTTTAGGTTATATTCTCTTTTTTTTGTTGTACTATCTTTTTATTTTTAATTTAATGAATCTTTTTTATTTTAATATTATTATTTATTGTTAAAATAATTAATTAAAATAAGATTTGAAAATGGGAAAAAGTGAGACGACACCATACAAAATGGGAAAAGGTGGGAAAAAGTGATGTAGCGCTGATGTGGCAATGGGGAAAAGTGGAGAAAAGTGGGACGACTCCCTCCCCCTAACAATTGTTAATAGTTTTCTTGATTTTTTAATTAATAATAGAATAAATTACCGAGATGGTACATTTGGTTTGCTATTATTTTATTCTTGTTCTCTATGTTTTATAAATTACTCATATAATCCAAAATTTTATATATTTGTAACACATATAGTTCTTATGTGAGAGTAATTTGGTGAACTATGTGAGGATGATTTGATAACCTAAGAAATATATGTGTTACAAATGTATAAAGTTTGAGACCATATAAGTAATTTATTAAAATTATGGATCAAAAGTGAAATACTAGCAAAACACAATAATTATATCAATAATTTACTCTTAATAATATAAGTTTACGGTGAGGGTGCCTAATGGTGACGTTCACCATTTTTTTTAATAATATAAGTTTAAAGCATCAATAAATTTCTTAATTCAAAAAAATAGCCAACATAGTGTACAAAAATGTTAAAAGAATTTTAAATTATACCTATCCATTTTTTTAATATTTTTTGTGAAATAACATTTTTTTAATTATATAAATTTATGAAAATATTATAAAGTTACAAAATTTTTATTAAAAAACTTGTGTAGCACATGAGTTTATAACCTAGTCTAGTAATATACAAATCAAGAACAAAATCATCTTTGCAATTCCAAGTAAAATTGTTTAGGTAGAATAGATGAGTAATCTAAAGGACCAAATAGAGAAACTTAATGGTTAAATTAAAATGTATAAGCTTGTTATAAAATGTAGATACGACATGTTGATTTAAATTATGCTTAAATACATCAGATGATGAAAATTATGTTAAACACATACCACACTAACAAAAATTATCCATAGGCATAACATCTAATCACCTATGCTAGCAGTGCCACCTAATTTTCCCTAGGTCACGCGATAACCTTCCGCATGTTATAGTCGGTGAGGACGTCTAATAGTGGCGTTCACCATTTTTTTTACGCTAATGGTGCCAGTATATAAACATATTATTGTGTTATAATTTAATTAAAGATTAACTTAAATTCTCCTATGAACAACAATATATTAAACGTTTTCTTAAAAAAATCAATTACAATGTTGGATCATAAATATAAAAAATTAAATTTTATATTTACTAATAATAAAATTGCAGCATCGTGCGCGTCAAGCAGAACACGTACATAGTATTAATCAATCATGTGTTAAGTTGTAACTAAATACAGTTTATTTCTATCATAAAACAAAATAATACAAGACAAAAGTCACATTCGAATGTGAAAACCAATATGTGCTTCCTCTGTCTTTGTCTAAAAAGCATATCCGTCACGTTGTTTATTGCAAACAAATAAACAAATAAAAATAAAATATAAGAAAAAAAACACTATATATAATAGCAAATAATCAAATATGAGTATATAATATTCCTTTAAACACACCCAATATTTGTCCCACTCTAGAGAACACCGGCAACATGAAGACCCTTGATTCATAGACATCATTATATAACTTAATAATCATTATTTTGAATTTATTATATTTTTTTTTTTTGAACGGCAATTTGGATCACTGACGGGTCATAGACCCACCCGATCATATCCACACCCCATAGGAGGAAACTCACCATAGGTGAGAGAAAACCCCCTAGCCTAGCATGGAACCCCTATTTTGTCCATGCCAGGACTTGAACCCGTGACCTCCCCAATATTGAAGCCACAGGGTACCTCCTCTTATCCTCTTTTTTTTCAAACACCTATTTTTTAGATCAGTGACCGATTATCGGAGTATTATCATGTAATCAGCAGTAATATCCGATCAGATATGTCACAAAGTTAGCAGTTCTGTAGTAAACTAAATACTTTGAGAAACCTCTTATAGGATTAGACCTTAATATCATTTGTTTTCCGAGCCTTATCAAATCACTTTGATATCGATGGGTTGTAATGTCTTTATTATTATATATATCCCAGTAAAGGTGTAATTAGTGCTATATATAACAGGTAACCGCAATCCTTAAACATCGGACCCGGCCACTAGGTTCATCTTCATCAACCTATTCTAGTTTACGTTACGTTTTGTGTTGTTTAACCGCCCAAGTGTCTTGACCACCCTCGAGCATACGGATATTGGTTGTTAATTAACCAGTTCATGGCGTCTTTATGCTTCTTTGTTATGACAGTCATCTTGTTCTTCATCTCATCGGCGCACGCGCAGCCCGCGTGCGCTGGTCAGAAGTTCGAGAACAACAAACGGTACGACCGATGTATCGACTTACCTCAATTGGATTCTTATCTTCACTGGTCGATTGATTCAGCAAAAGGCTTGGTTTCGATTGTTTTTATCGCGCCACCAGCGACGCCTGACGGATGGGTTTCGTGGGCGATCAACCCGACTGGCGAAGGGATGGTGGGTTCACAGTCCTTGATCGGTTATAGAGCGCCCAATGGGTTGATGGTTGTGGATACGTACAATGTAAGTTCGTATGGGCCTCTGGTGAAAGGGAAATTGGATTTTGGTGTGACGGATATGAGATCGGAGTATGAGGATGGGGTGATGAGAATATTTGCGACGTTTGAGTTGCTGGAAAAGGGGCAAACGACGGTTAATCAGGTGTGGCAGGTTGGGGGATCGGTGACGGAGAAGGGGGTTCCGGCGAGACATGATTTGCAGCCGGCGAATTTGGGGTCTAAAGGTAGTTTGGATTTGTTGAGTGGAGAGATTTCAGGTGGCGGAAATGGGAATTCGAAGACAAAAAGGAGGAATGTAAGTTTTCTTGATTGATTTATTTTATGTATTTGGTTATAATTTCTGAATTTTGAAGAACAACCAGGTGTTATATGTTTAGATAAACGTTTTCACGGGGCCTATCAAAAACCACCCAAACATCGTAACCGTACTCCCATTAGTAAAGCTAAAGTAATTCTAAGAAAACTAAGTAAAACCAGTGGCGGAGCTTGACCGAATCTTCAGGGGGGGCGAAATAAAAAAAAATTCCAGGGGGGTCGAAATAAGGATTTTTAAAAAATTTTACACTACGTATCGGAAAATATACCCTACTGCACGAAAAAACAGGGGGGGCGGTCGCCCCCTAGCCCTATCTAAGATGCGCCCATGAGTAAAACTAAGGTAATTCTAAGAAAAGTAAGACGTAGACAAGAAACTAATGAGACCCCTGTTTATAAAAAAATCAACCCGAACATGTTTGTATTAAATCTGAATATTGTCAATTTCGTGTTAAATTTATGTTATGAAATGAAAAGGTAGCAAATTAAGTTGACCTTGACCATGGTCTTGCATATTATTAGTCAACTAATAAAGAAACTGAAAGTAGCAACAGAGGATTAATAAGAAGACAGCTGAAAATTTGATTTCTTAAGCTGAACAAGAGTTAATTTTAACATAATCTCTGTATAAAAGTGAAATTAGTTATTATAATTTGGTCAGTATTTAATAGGAAATTTAATAACTTTTCAATTCAAGTGGTTGGTTTGTTTGTTCAGATTCATGGGATTCTGAATGCAGTGAGCTGGGGTGTTCTTTTTCCGGTGGGGGTAATGGTTGCTAGATACCTCAGAACTTTTCCGGCAGCAGATCCGGCATGGTTCTACCTGCATGGATCCTTGCAAGTTTCTGCATATGCTATCGGTGTTGCCGGATGGGGAACCGGACTGAAGCTCGGAAGTGAATCAAAAGGTGTCAAATACACCGATCACCGGAATATTGGAATTACACTCTTCTGTCTTGCAACACTTCAGGTAAAGCTTCTAGCTTTCTAGTTCATGCTGAAAATTAAAAGTTACTTGGTATTTTTTATATCTTAAAGGGTGAAAATTCACAATCTTGGATGCATTTGTTCATATGTTAATGTTACTATTAAACACATGGCAAGAATTTTAATGAGGGTTGGATCTTTTGAAATCTGATCAGGTGAATGCTTTCTTATCCCTGTAAAAAGACATTAAAAAAAAAACAAAATGAAAAAGTTTTAGAATCACTTTCTTTTCTAAAGATTAGGAATAGTCTTTTTTTAGCAAGTAAGTTGTTTAAAAGCTTGAAGGTGAAGACTGAAGAGAGTGTAAAGTTTCTTTTTTGTTTTTTTATTTACTATAAACCAATCAAAATATATCATGTCAATGTCATGTTACTTTAAAGTATTTAAAACTATTCTAATGACACATGATACAACCTTAAACTACCTTAAATTTATGTCTCCTTCAATCACTACTTTTGAGAAGGGCTTTTGTTTCTTCAATTTCTTTAACCTGATATCGGAAGCTATCCAATCACCCCACACCTGTGGCGGTTTTGTCGAGCAGCTAAAACAACCCAGACATCCAACCCGAACCTCCCCCACCCACACACACAGAAAGCGCCTTCGTTATGTAGAATTGGGTGATGATTTTTGACATGACCTAAAATATAATTAATATAAAAATAATCAGGTTATAGGTTGTCATGTATAATATGTTTTATATCAGCTTCGTTTAAGTAGATATCAAATAGAACTTAACAGTTTTTGAAGAATTTCCATGATACAAAAGAACAACATAAAATAAAATTGAGGCATTATTCAAATATCATTGGTAAAACCATGTTTTTTCAGGGTTAGTATACAACAATAATAAACAATCATTTTTGTAGTAAGCGAAGTGGACAATATTGTTTATTCGAAAAAAACAGTTTTAACATTTGTTTTCAATATTTTTATACATTAAACAAGAAACATTCAACTCTATGTATTTGCCTTAAACTTTCCATAAGAGAGTTGGCTATAATTGACATGTTTAACTCATTTAATTAAACTTCGAATCTTCTACTAACAGATTTGGTTTGTTTAATACAGGTTATTGCATTGTTCTTGAGACCAAAAATTGGGCACAAATTAAGATTTATTTGGAACATATACCATCATGGAAATGGCTATGCAGTGATTGCTCTTGGAATCTTGAACGTGTTCAAGGGCCTTGAGATTTTATCGCCTTCAAATAAATGGAAATTATCCTACATCATTATAATATCTTCTTTAGGTGCTATTGCTTTTGTGTTAGAAGTATTTACTTGGATTATTTTCTTTAAAAGGAAGTCCTTAAAGACCACTAAATCCGATGACAATGGCGATGCTGGACGACACACATAAACTTCTTAATTAATTTAATTACTATTTTACTTTCGTTTCTAATTTTCGTGTTCATTCGTTATTTTTTATAACATGATCTATACATGGTGTTCGTGTGTTTTTAAAAGTAAATTAGTTCTCTTGTGCAATAACATGTGATATTATTATTATTTATTGTACGTATTTTGTTTTTTCATTTTGAATATCACTTTTTTTTAAAGCTGAATGATAACTTTGTTTTGTATTTCATGCTTTTTAATTTCTTATATAATATTTAGCATTTCGTTTATTAACCTTTCTTCATCTTGTTATACTTTTTTTATATTTTTAAAATATTATTTATATAAATACCTATTCTTCTCTAATACTTATAATGCCATATTATCAATTTTAATACATTTTAGTAAAAATAATTTATAATTCAATTGTTTTATCCTTATGTATAATACTTAAATTGCAAATAACTCTATGGATATATGTAAGATTTGTTTGCATTTTATCATTTTCAAATCATACAAATAGCTCTTTAGCAGGTAAATTCTTAACAGAATTCAAAGGTCTAAAAGAAAAATGTACCCCTTAGCTAACCCCATCTCCCAAAAAAAAATTTATCTTCAAACCTAAGAGCATTCTTTTTTTATTTTACAGCAACAGTCGATTTGCTGACACGTGATAATACCCTCCGTCATGATTATAACAGTGATATCTAGTATGTAAAGAGTGAGTGAGAAAGTCTCCTCACGACAAGTGGGAAATTCTTTTTGTCTCATGCATGTTTCCTCGTCTTCTCATGGTTTCATCGTTGATCATCAAATCGATTCGTATCGTTTCTCCTTTCGGCATAAAGTACCTCATATTTGGTTTTATTGGCTGCACTTCCCTTCCCCTTTGCAAGTGTTTTTATTAAACTCATTAAAGAGTTGTTTGGTAGCATCTTAATGTTCATTAATAGACTACCTCTTAATGTATCATATTTTCTTAATAGTTAAGAGATAACCTAAGTCTGAATGGTTAAGAGACTATCTCTAAATGTTATCTCTTAACCATTCAAATTAAAGGTTATCACTTAACTACTAAGAAACTATGATAAATTAAGAGGTAATATCTTAGTACCAAACAACCCCTAAGTGATAGTCAAGTGTGCCAACTTCGTATCGCGGCTATAAAAACTATAAAACTCTAGTGGGAATTTGAAATTTGATTTTAAAAACTTCTACATTCTAGAATAACTAGTTGAAATTTTGGCAATTGCATTTTGTAGTTTGGTTCTAGCAAATTTGGAATCTGAAATTTGGTTTTAGCAAATATTTGTTTCCAACGATCGTCCTCGTAAGCTTTGATTTTGAAATAGCTTGTAATTATTTGAGTTCTTGGATTTCGATGATGATGATTTTTGTTGGACTTATTTATATGGATTCAATCTTTATAATTTAGGTTTCCGATGAGTAAATAAATATCTATTTTTATTATGGGATGATGAAAATAAATGGTGGTCGAAGGTATAAGAAATGGGTAATTTGATGTATTGAAACTAATGTTTTTTGTTGGTAGCAAGTGTGCTATTAATGGCTTATTGATATGAAGGTTTCTTGATTCTTCTTAAAAGATTTTCATGAATCAGATTGTTGAGACATAGTTTACATTCATATTTAAACATTTATCTGTTACATGTCCATTACAAGTATATTCTATTATCCTTGGGGTTGATATCGAAGCTCAAGATTATTTAATTGCTAGGATATTTTCATTAGAAGACAAGATAAATAGAAAATACGAAACTTCAAAAATATTGTTTTTGGTTCCAGAAGTGAAATAAACAAAGCTTCACAATTGCTTGTGATGAAATAAACATGCAATGCATCTACACAAGTATCTTATTATTTATTTTTGTTTTATTATATTTTTGTTTTCGTTTACATCCATCTAATCTAATAAAAGGGATTGATGGGTGTAGAAAAATTAAAACTGATTGTTGATTTCAGTAGCGGAGCTTCACTGTTATGAAAGGGGGTAGAAATTTATGTGACTTTAAATACATGTTAAAATTTTGAAACGAGAGGGGCGAAACCCATATTTTTAACTAAAAATAACATTTCGGCTCAAAAATTTACACAGTTACACTACTGACGAAAAGGGGGGGGGGGCGGTCCCCCCATCCCCGGTCCCTTATAAGATCCACCCATGGTTGATTTGAATATATGAAGAGTAAACATGAAATAATGTAATCGTTGATAAGGAAGCAACAAGTTAGACTCAAGATTACAAATACACCTAATGACCCGATTACTACAACAAATGATAGAGCTTGATTTAATATTTATTACTTATTATCATTTTGGTGTATTCATGTTTAGGGTTTTGAGCTAGGTGCACTATAAATAAGGGATAATCTTTATCTTGTAGGAAAAAACACTAAACGCGACTACACGAGTTTGTGAGGGTGTAAATTCATTGCAATTATGAAAACCCTTTCTCAAAAACTTCAGGGATTATGAATAAGTTTTAGAGCATGTGATAAGCAAGCAATGAATCAATGTAATATGTACTATGTCTTGATTAAAAAATGGCTTTTTTATGTTCAAAATGGGCATCTATCGTCATCTAACAATGAGCATCTTTCCTTAATCGATCTATCAAAAGTTGGAATCTAGTACTTTACAATAAATCATTGCTAGGACTTTTGGGCCCATTCATTGTTAGGACTTTTGGGCCATTGATGAAATGTATGATATCCGCTTGATTGGAACCTTGGATCATGGCATGCGTCGCCATGTGACATGTCATGATGATGGTATGATGACCAAAACCATATAGAAAATGAAAAGTGACCTCATACGTTCATCATCCATGCCTCATAAGCCCATCTAGTATCTAAACTCGTGCCCCATGAGTGACATTTTTCATTAAAACCTTAAAAGCCTACTTAACACATTACCTTAAGAATTATTTCTGTCAATTATTATGTAAATCTAAAAAGAGCCTTTTTATTTCAAAACAAAACTTACCCATTTGTCTTGACCCTTAGAAACAAACAACATAGATTTGGCGACAAAACTTTAACTATGACGAAAAACGAGTGGCGAGTCTCAAAGAAGGCTTGCATGGGTTGTACGATATAAAACAAAATTGACACCTAGATATTGAGATCAAGGAAATATAAAAATGTGGCTATAAAATTGTTGTCTTGCAATCTTATCTTTTGATCGTTTTATGTATCTTTCTGCTATAATTCTGAGTATCTTAAAAGAAAAAAAAAACGAAAATGAAAGGAAAAGAAAGGAAAGGAAATCTTTCATTTCATTTTCTTCCAGATCTGTGAAAGAAAGTAAAACTAAATAATTTTATCTAGTTTTCTTTATATTTCCTCCCTTAACTGAAACTTTTGAACACAACATGTTTTATTTTCCTTCGTTAAATAAAACTTAGAAACACAAATATGTTTTTTTCCTTCCTTTTTTTTATTTTTTATCTTTTAAATTAACTTAAGAACAAAGCGTTCTTTATGATGTTTTGACCTTAAATTGGGGTCCTATTAGCTTCTTGTGATAAGTCGGTTTTTTTTTCCTTCTTACCATATAATTTTATAACATTATATGAAAATTGGCTTTAAATATTAAAAGAAGATGCCTAGATAAATGGTCATTTATTTAAATAGTGTGAAAATTGTATAAATTAAACCTCACAAATAACTCTTACATGTGACTTTTGAGTTTAGTGGAGAGTTGAATGAGTGTGGAAGCCATTGTGAAGCTTCCAAAGTCAACCCTGCTTTAAAAGCTTTGAATTATGATGCCATGACCATTACAAATTTACATTTACTATTCAAATTGATATTTTAATATCTAATTTAATTATCTATTAATGTTTTGGTCATGTGAGCATGTGATAGTAGTTATACATTTTAAATAGTTTTTTTTACTAGATATGTACTCTACTTTTACTGCTAAAAATATCATTTATTTAAGTCTCACATTGATATATAATTTAACTAAAGGCTTGTAATATGATAATTTACCTTTTTTATGAGAGATCTTGTGTTCAAATCTGAGCGGAAACATATTTGTTGTGTTAAGGTTAGAAAGTTTACTCAGTTTTGAGGTTCCTCTGAGGTGGGCTCGAACATACGTCCTATAGAGTCAAATTTGTTGAAATATCGTCTTGGGTATCGTTGTAGTAAGCCGTTCAAAAAAAAAATTAAGAAGCAACATATCTACCAAGTTTTATATTAAATTAGCATTGTATTTTAATTACTTGAAATAATTAAAAACTTTAATGAAATTATCTTGTAAATAACACTTTTGATAAATAATGTTGAATAAACAAACCACCGAGACAAGGAGCCGAGAACTCGTTCATGATTCGGGACACAAATTTTTTATTTTTTTATTTTTTTTAATATGTACGATTGGTTATGTAAGCTGTAACTTAATTGTCTTTAAATGTTATATTTGAATTTTGTGTAGCAGTTAATATTTATAAAGTTACATTGATCCATTTATAACAACATCATCATAAAAATAAACATAAAACTAAATATAAAATATTATACATATAAAAAATAATCAATAAAAAATATCAAGGAAAGGATCAAGCAAGAAGAGATTTTTGTTTAAAAAAAGTAACAACCAATTAAAGTTTGACATGTGATATACTAATAAAAAGAATGAATGAAAATTTGGTCATACCATCTTAATTTTCTACTATATTTTTGTTTTTTGTGCTATATTTTTTTATTTTTACACTAATTTTTTTTTCTGGATTTTTAATTTTTTGCACTGATTTTTTTTGTACTGATTTTTTTGTGTGCTGGAGTTCCATTTTTATGTTTTTAACATGGCACATGTCAAACTTCTATTGATTCATACTTTTTTCAGGTAAAATCCTCTTCCTAATGAATCCAACTCCAAAAATTCAATTAGACATCTACGTGAATTATCAAAACAATGGTATAATCTTGATAAGCTTTTCTGAAAGGATCATGCATAGTAATATCTTGATTATTAGGATTCAAAATATTGTTTTTAGTATGATTGATTTTGCAATTAAAAATAAGGTTACGACGCAACTAGTTGCCTGCTTACCTACGAATTTATTTTAATTTTACTTTATGAAAACCAAGGTGTTTTGTTTGAAAAAAAAAACCTATCAAGCATGTGTAGAAAAAGATAACATGTGTTTAGCGTAAAAGAAGAATGACCATTGAGAAAAAATAAAAATAAATTACCAATTAAGATATAGCATTAAACTCTTCAAAGTCTATTGCATTACTATTTATATTTTTAAGAGTTTAAGGATTGTATTTCTTGTAAATAATTAAAACAAGGGTACAATGTTGATAAACTTTTTAGTATAGATGATATTCAAGGATATTTTGGTAACTTTAAAATATTTCGTTTTGAGTGTTTTAAGGTTCTATTAGAAATAGAGAAGAAAGTTTAATACGAAATAAACTTGACCTAAATGGTCAAGGCATGAGCAGTCCTAAAAATTCAAGTGTATCGAACAAGCGGGAAAAGAAGACACCCAACGAATTGTAAACCTGTTTTTTTTTTCAGTTTTATACTTTTAAATATAAATTAATATAGTTTACATACAAAAATTTTTAACAATTTTTCTGCTCCTAAAAAAAATAAGCTTAGAATAGAAGTCGGGTTTGCCTTCCCCAAAACCGCTCATGGGTCTAATGTTTGATATACGTGTAAAGAAAATTTTAATGTACAAAATTAGGGGTGTAAACGAGCCGAGCCGAGCCGATCCCGAGCTCGTTAAGGCTCGAGCTCGGCTCGTTTAGAAAAATTAAGGCTCGAGCTCGAGCTCGAGCTCGGCTCGTTAAGATAAATTAGGGCTCGAGCTCGAGCTCGGCTCGTTAAAGAATTTTTAGGCTCGAGCTCGGCTCGGCTCGGCTCGTTTAGATTTTATTTATTTAATTTATTTACTTTAATTACTAATTTAATTATATTTATAACTATATTTAATAAATTTAACATAAAATATTTAATTTAAATATATTTATCATAATTTTATATATAAAAACACTTAATTTTATAAATAAACACTTAATATAATAAATAAACACTTAATATAATAAATAAAAATTATATAAATAAAAAGCTCGTTAAGGCTCGCGAGCTGGCTCGAGCTCGTTAAGTAAAGCTCGAGCTCGGGCTCGATAACTAAACGTGCCACACTTTTGGGCTCGAACTCGGGCTCGGGCTCGTTAAGGCTCGGCTCGTTCGATAACCGAGAAGTAGTGAGGGACCATATTGAAATTTTAATGAGTTGAATAGGTCTTTGAATGTTCTTATGAACACGAGATGCACTACGTAGAAACCGTGTAATAGCCTCTTTCTCGAGATAGTGGTGGAATTCATTGATCTTTTTAACTTTTATTTAAGAGTAAATTATGAAGAAGATGATCATTCTGTTTTTTAGTATTTTACTTTTGTTTCCTATATTTTATAAATTATTCATATTATCCTAAATTTTTACATTTGTGAGTTTGTGACACATATAGTCGTTATGTCACCAAATTACCTTCACATGTTTGACAAAATTACACTCACCTAAGGAATATATATGTTATAAATGCTTATAGTTTAGAGCCATATCTGTAATTTATGAAATCAAAAAACAAAAAAGTAAAACACTAACAATACAAATGAACAATCTCGGTAATTTACTCTTTATCTAACGATAAGGTTCTAGAATTAATCACTTCTAATTCACTTTATCACCTAATTAAATATTGCCATATCAAATTAACTCATTCTAAAATCCACTTGACCCATAATTTTTTAATAATAACTAGTTAACCAAATTAAATATAAAAAGAATAATTTTATAAATTCATTTTGAAAACAGGCACCTTGAATAACTTTTTTTTACCTTCGTTGGTAAAAATATGTTATTATTTTTCTAGAATGAATAGAAAATAAAATTGTTTTTGGGTGTTATATTTTGTGGCATTTATAGTAGCGATGGGCCAGAAATTTTTTAACAGGGTCGGAAATTTATATGTCGTTAAATATTTCATATTTGGACCGCTTCGAATCAGGCCGGGTCAATTCATCAAAAACAAAGATAAAACTAAACTAAATCACAAAACCATTAAAGTTGTTGTGCTCTTTAGGTTAAATATTCAATCTCTTCACGTCACATATAATTCATATTGGGTTATTTGAGTATTAATTTTATTTGTTTTGGTTTTAAATTAGGCTTTCAACAGCATAATCAAAATTTCATGGTAGTCGTTGTCAAAATTTATACGAGGTCAGTTAAAATTAGATTATACATAAAACATTTAAGAAAGTCGACATATATAAATAGTGCATAGGTTCGTCCACGACGTCACATCCGTTTCATGAACCCACGCCTGAACCGGAAAGACCAAACCATAGGGGGTTACAAAGGTGTTCCTGCCCGAACCTCATCAACGCAATTGATGGTCCAACAAAAAAATAAAAAATAAATAAATCTGCCACCCAATCGAATCTATTTTGCAATACATCATTATTTAATGTGAAATTTAACCCACAACCTATAGTCATTGAATTATGAAATGAGCACCAATGTATCATTTGATCTACAATCCCATATTTAATATATTTAAAAAAATGAAATTTTCTAGTTAGTATATAACTAGATATAATGATGAATACAAATGGCCTAGTGGCATCTAAGGTAGGTTGCTCGTGGTCCTGTTTCAAACTGTGAAAACCGGTTATCGGTTTGGTTTCACGATTGGTTTTTTTCAAGAAATGGTCGATCGGTTTCAAAAGTTTGAAACGTATTGAACGACTTAGTTTACGGTTTTCATAAAAAATCAGTCGTAAAAAATCATATTGGACCATGTGTCTGTGTACATACACACACACATATATATCTATATGTAGATTAGGTTCATGATTTATGTGTAATTTAACACTTTCTCAAAAGCCCAAACCTAAAATGCCCAAAACGCAAAACTAAACCGAAACCAAAATATTGACAACGGTTCAGTTTTCATTTTTAACGGTTTGGTTTGTTTTCATTATTCAAAAACCATTATTAACGTTTGGTTTACAGTTCCACCTGAAAACCGTAAAATCTAAACCATTAAGACCCCTTATCTAAGATATAATTAAACATGTGTTTGGATCATGTCCAATGGGTATGAAAATGTGATCAAACTTATGTACACAACAATTTAAAATATATAGGCCTTTAAAAATCGTTCTTAGCCAATTTAAAATGTGATGCAACTTATGTACACAACAATTTAAAATATATATATATATATATATATATATATATGGCGTATTGTTTATTGATATTATGAATTGATAGATTAATTGAAGATGGTGTTTTGAAGATTACAGAGTTGCATTTCACTTAGTTGGTATTTTTTTTATATGTTTTTATCATTTGTTCATTCTATATGTTCACAAAAAATATTCGCGAACATATATACGGAAATGAGTAATGACAAGCTTGTTTTTTAACGGATGAAGACAAAAAAGAATTCGTTTGTGTGATTGTTTTGTTTGTTCAATAAAATTACATGAAAACTAGCACAAAATTGTGATAGTCATGTTTGTTCATTTGTTTTGTTAAAATTTAAAAAAAAAACAGTAAAAAAAAAAACAAAAGCTCTTATTTCTTGATTTGTTTGGACCCTACAAACACAACAATAGTGGTTATGAAGTGAAATTGTTACCTAAGTCATCCTAACTAATATACTATTTTTGGTGTTAAAGGCTAATAAACTATATTTACGAAAAACAATTTATTCTTGTATAAAGAAACGTCATTATTTAACAAGCACTTTTAGGATACGTTAGTTAATATTTAAAACGTTCATGCTATGTCACCAAACAAATGGATAAATGATTATCACGAACTTACAAGTTCATAGTATTTGTATATATATATATATATAAGCTGTATTAGCTAAAATCCGTGTGACACTTCCTCGAAAACATGTTACATATGTAACAAAGTATAAATTGCTAGAATTATTCCAAGTAAACTTATAAAAAGAAAAAGAAAAAAAACAGAGAGAACAAATCTGAAATCTCGTATTTTCCGGTGATCAGAAGAATCCCAATACGCATCCAATAACAGCAAGAATCCCATAAACCCCGGTGTTAATGGAAGCCGAACCACTAGCCTGAGCACCAGCGGGACTTCTGGCAGGACTATCGGCGGTGGTACTATTACTCTGAGCCTTCCCATTCAGTTGCAATTTGCTCGTAGCCTTCAAATTCGCCGGTAAAAACTCATGTTTTGCCGGAAATCCGTCATTCACCGACCCCCCAACCTGCCAGACCTGGTTCACCTCCGTCATCGTCTCCGGCAACTTCAACGTCGCAAAAATCATCATCACACCGTCCGAAAACTCCGCGCTAGATTCTGGCACCTCAAACGCGATCTTCCCTTCAACTATCGACGAGTACGAACTAATGTTGTAAGTCTTCACTATCATCGAGCCGTTGGAGTTCTTGAACGCGATGAGCGATTGACTCCCCACCATGCCGGTCTGGTTCGGGTTAATCGCCCATGCGATCCAACCGTTGGGTGTCGCCGGAGGTGCGGCAAATGCGATTGAAAGGGAGGAGTTTTGGCGAGTGTAAGTCCAGTGGAGTGTGGAGTTGAGAGTGGGTAATTCTGTGCAGTTAGAATAAACCCTTTTGTTTGTAATTTTTTCCGGCGAACAGGTGAGTGAATTCACCGGCGACAATTGTAAAACCAGAGATGTTAATGCGAGGAGGAGGAAGAAGGGTGAAGTTGGGCGGAGGAGCACGGCCATGTTACTGGTGCTAAAAAACAATGATAGAGAAATTGGGCGGATTATGAGTGTATATATTAGAATTATTTACATGAATGGTCCCTGGAATAGTGGAATTAACAAATTCCACTTTGGTTCTAAGGATTAGTTTATTGCAATTAGAACTTTAGCATCTTGCGGGCTGGACTTGGACCGGCATAAATGACCCAAAACTATGGGTGCAAGCGAACCAACGCAGCTCGTGAAATACTCGGTATCGGATCGGTAAAAAGCTCGGGATCGGATCGGTAAAAAGCTCGAACGAGCTGAGCCTTAACGAGCCCAAGCTCGAGCCCAAAAGTGTGGCTCGTGTGGTTATCGAGCCCGAGCCCGAGCTTTACACAACGAGCTCGAGCCGGCTCGCGAGTCTTAACGAACTTTTTGTTTATATAATTTTTATTTATTATATTAAGTGTTTATTTATAAAATTAATTATTTTTATATATATAATTATTATAAATATATATAAATCAAATATTTTATGTTAAATTTAGAAAATATAATTATAATTATAATTAAATTAGTAATTAAAAGTAAATAAATTAAATAAATAAAATCTAAACGAGCCGAGCCGAGCTCGAGCCTAAAAACTTTCTAACGAGCCGAGCTCGAGCCTAGTAAATAAAGCTCTTAACGAGCCGAGCTCGAGCTCGTGCCCGAATTTATCTAAATGAGCCGAGCTCGAGCCTTAACGAGCTCGGGATCGGCTCGGCTCGTTTTCTAGTTCTGGTAAACAAAGTCAATAACGAGTTCCGGTTTTTGACCGATTCCAATTGGTTTTTGGCTGATTCAAGTTCGGGTTTTGGCCAGTCCCGGTTCGAGTTTTGCTGGTTAAAGGTGGAACCGGTTTCGGTTCCAATTTCTCTGAAAATCCGGAACCACTTGTACCCACAGGTTCGGGTATGACCAGTTGCCGCTTCTATATTTTTTTGCCCACCTCTATTGTTTGGTTTAATTCTTTGTCGATCTGGTCTTTGATTGGTGATCACCCTAGAGGACAAGAGGTAAGCATCTTGCGAGTCGACCGAATAATCGATGAACCAGCCCGGGCCAATCCGAAACCAACAAAATAATTTTGACGTTGGTTCTCGTTTTTCATTTTATTCGGTTTAGATCATAGGACTGCTAGTTTTGGTTTAGACGTTAAGTCACCCCAAGTGCCCCACCTAATTATGACCATTGTTGTCATTTTGAGGACCATCCATGCTCCCGGCTCGCAAACTTGTTGATCATAGGTGTAATAGACAAATACTAAAATCTACGCGTTCTAATAAATAAATGTTCATAATGACGCATATTATTTTTCTAAATCAAATCAAAATTGGTTTTCGGCTTCTCTCTTTCTTTCTTTTTTGCGTTAAATAGTAATAATTTTATTTAATTTGATATATAATATGGCTAGTTTATACGTTATTTTATTTTTGCAAAACATCTTTAAAAATATATGATATAATGTTTAAAATAATTAATTTAAAACTTATTTATTTAACATCTTATACTAATAAATAAGTAGCTAAGGTGACACGTTTCACTCTATCCGTCCCTCTCCTACTAATTAGAAGACATATATCACTTTTTGGTTTATCTTTTTAGCCCTATTCTTCTATAGCTCCCTCACATTAAATAAAAAGTTATTAAAAGATTATGTTTTTTAAAATTTAATATAAATTTAAATAATAATAAATGTTTAATGTTAAAATAATATATTTTAAATTCATAATTTTATTTATCATTTAGATTAACAAATCATATAATAATTTTTAATTTTTTTATTACTAAGTATTTTTTTTCTTTATACAACTCGTGTGATACGCGAGTTTCTAACCTAGTATGTAATATGTACGTTTTTAAGCTGGTTACTATATAATTATAACATTTGTGTAATAAATTATTTGCTTTGTATCCTCGATCACTACCTCCCTAGATTTCAAAATTTTAATTTTCGTCTATCATATCATATGGGCCGGTTAAGATTTAAATATTTAATTTAGCGTTGTTTTTTAATTTCCTTTACTTTTAGTGAGATTAAAAACGTAGATGACGGAAATGGTAGTTTGACTTCCATGTGAAGCGAAATGCACGTTGACTATTGAGATAACTGCAATAAAGCATGCATCATGTATTTATTGGTGATTCAATGATAAAATTAAGTAATATTGCTAACAGATGCGAAATACTGTGAATTAGTTTTTTTTTTGAACGGCAAAAATTTATTAAAAAAGAAAAAACAAAACAACAAACACTATTTACATGTTATGAATCTAGAAGAAACCCAATCCTCCCATTTTACATTTAACCCTTTTGCCCTGTTAGAAATCCACAAAAAGCTTTGGCTTTTGATTTCTTCAACCATTTTTTTGCACCGATGGTAATCTATCATTGAAAACTTTATCATTCCTTGCTCTCTATAAACACCAACACACCGTAATAATTATCCCATGGATCAACTGTTTTTTGGAGCCATTAATCTTCAGAAATTTATGGATATACAAAAGATCCTTTACTGTGAATTAGTTAATCCTGGATTTCCAGGATCAAAATTTGATGGTTGAAATTTGCTTCATTGGTTATCAATTTGGTCATTTTAAAAAAGTTTGTAAATGAGTTGTAAACATTAGAATCTACTTACTCTAATAAAAGAGTATATCTAGGAGCCACGTGTTACATTTTGGTGATTTCTGGAATTTGTTTTCCCGCCTCTCTCTCCTAATTAATTTAACAATTTTTAATAATTATATATTGAAATTGAAAAATATATAATTTACTATTTTACTAAAACTTGGTAAACTATAATCAGATATTAAATTATCTATTATCTTAAAATATAATTATATAATTATTGAATATATTTATTATTTGTTTTACAATTTTTTGATATTCGCATTTCTTATTTCATCAATAGTTGATAAATCTAACATATAAATTTTTATAAAAAAAATATTATTATAACATGTTATAATTATTCAACCTATGTAATACATGGGTTTATAATGCTAGTATTTAACAAATGAAAAAAAATCAATAGACAACAAGAAAAATGATCAAACAAGAAACGTCAAAAATACAAAGGTGGCATTCAAGCATCCCCCTTTGATGCAAGTGTGTGAAATGTATCATCAAAATGTCACATTACGTTCATCGCTCACACGCGGTTGACTTAGGATGCGAAAGCATCCAATTACGTCCTACTAATTGAAATAAATTCCTCCTTAAGCCAAATGAAGTCTGAGTTAGTTTCCTCATTTTTCCCATTTTCATATTTTTGAGGGGGTATAGTGTTTCTATTTGAGAAAATAAGGTGAGAAATAATGTGCTATAGAGTGTTTGGTTGCCCGTCATAAAGGGTAGAGCCGTCAAAAAGGCTCGCTCGAAAAATGCTCGACTCGGCTCAGCTCGAAAATTTTCGAGCTCGAGCTCGAGCCGGCATTGGCTCGACTCGGCTCGGCTCGTGGCTCGGCTCGTTGGCTCGGCTCGTGGCTCGGCTCGTTGGCTCGGCTCGATGGCTCGACTCGATTTATTTTATATATATATATATATATATTATTGTTTGCAACTGTATTTAGTAGGGTAACTATGAATATGTAATCCTTGATAGTTGATACTTGATGATGTATTAACCGTTAGTTTTATAGCTTTATAAATAGATAAATTAATTAACAAGATGGTGGAGGAAATTAAAACGATGTTTTTGTTATTTGTATAAACAAAAAATAAGGGTAAGTTTTGTGTAATATATCGGAAAGATTGGTGTGATTTCAATTTCTTGTGTTAAACTTTTTTAATCATTAGCTAGCTGTCCAGCTTCAAATAAGTGCTATTCTGAAAAAAGATAAATTAATTATCATAAGAATTATAATTAAAAAATATAAAAGCCTAAAAATAACTTTGATAGAAAAAACAAACAAATTTTGAATAGAAGTCGTCATCCGGGCATCCGGCCATCGTTATAAACGATCCACGGACAATATTTAAATAGAAAAAACAAACAAATTTTTCAAAACAGAAAAAAAAAACGAGCTGGCTCGAAGCTCGACTCGAGGCTCGATATTTTTTCCGATCCGAGCTCGAGCTCGACTTTTGAGCTCGAAAAAAAAAACGAGCTAGCTCGGCTCGAAAATTCTCGAGCTCGTGCTCGGCTCGGCTCGGCTCGTTAACAGGCCTAATGAAGGGGAATATAAGAAGTTTTTATTATAATTGAGAAAAATGAGTTACTAAAAAGTAAAAACCAATAACTTCATATCAATCCGGAGAATTGCCTCAACTGGTTAACGTCCACTCACTCAAAGTGAAGTCTTGGGTTCAAACATTGTTGGGTTCAATTTAATGGATATTCAGGTGAATGAACGAATCAGAGCTTTAAGCTCAGGTTTGAACCTAATGGAGGGTGAGAGTTTACGAATTCCATCCGGTTCCCGCGCAGCTGGGAACACACGTGTCTCAAGGTCAGAGATCGAGAAATTGATTTTAGCTATCAATCGCCATGATAACTGAAGGTAGCATGACGAAACATTTTAACTATCGTTCAAAAAAAATAACTTCATATCACTTCAGTTCCTACCTCATTCCTCATAATCTCATATAGGAATATCCCTTCAAAAATGGTGAGAATAGGTAAAATTGGGAGCATATTGTGATTCCGTGTGCCCTGCGTTCCTCTCATAATTAATGTGAGACAAGTTTTCAAACTTTTAAGTTAATTTTTACGCCTTTAAAAAACCTATAACAGACAACTATCTAACTTTAAGTATCGATATGTCATTTGTTTTAGCTTTGTTTTGGATATAGTATAGTTCACCAAGGAAGTGTTCAAATAATAACTCACTCTTAAAACAATAACTCAGATAACTTTGCCAAGATGAAGCTAAATTTTGGATTTTTTTAACATCATTGTAACACATTTAGAACACTATGTTCTTTTATACGTTTGTGAAAATTTATCACCGTTTAAGAGATATCATCGTTGTAAGTTTTTGATTTACAGCACTGTAACTGTTTCAGGCCCAAAACTTACAACGATGTAAACTCTCAAACGGTGATGAATTTTCGCAAACTCATAAAAGAACATAGTGTTCTAAATGTGTTACAATGATGTTTAAAAAAAATCCAAGATTTGGCTTCATCTTGGCAAAGTTATCTGGGTTATTGTTTTAAGAGTATGTTATTATTTGATCTCAATCCTAGTTCACCAAGTAACAACTATATCAACTAAAGTTACTTGTAGTTATTTACGTCCAAAATTGGTAAAAAAAAAACATTTTGCAATATTTTCTTATATATTTTCAAGAGCTTTCATGAAAAACACATAGGTCTCCTCTTAGTTTTTTTTATTACTATTCACCAAATCTGGCTTAATAGT
The DNA here is from genome assembly GCA_009363875.1 of Mikania micrantha. Classification (NCBI taxonomy): domain Eukaryota; kingdom Viridiplantae; phylum Streptophyta; class Magnoliopsida; order Asterales; family Asteraceae; genus Mikania; species Mikania micrantha. The sequence continues at coordinate 69,666,917 of CM018684.1, forward strand.
CACAACTAATTGGCAAATCCCACAAATTACAGTTAAAACTTAAAACATTATTGTTTTGATTTTCGGATTGTATGTATATGGTTGCCGGTCAATTCAACTACAATAAGAGAAGACATGGGCCGTTTAAAATACCTGAAAATAAATCTCAGCCATGTAAATTTAATTTAGGAGGTAGTTATGAAAACAGTTTATCCCCGTTTCCTCACTATCCTATTTATCCCAGTTAAACAATTATTATTTTTCATATAATGAATTTTACAAAATTGATTCAGTTATACAATTGTACCCGACTACCAGACAGGTATAAAACCAGTTTGTGTTGGTTTTCACAGTATATGTTTTTTTAAAGGTTTCCATTTAGTTTTCTATAAGGGTCAGGCTAAATATACCCCCCATTTTGACTTGTTATATACCCCCTCCTTTCAAATATTAAATATAAATTTGTCAAAATCAACCCTTCAACATTATAACACAAACAAAATGCACCAAACATTATTTCCACCTTAAATTCTACTAAACATATCCCCTTATTACTTGTCATACCCCCCTCTACAAATATAAAATATAAATTTATCAAAAATCAGATTTAATCGTATGAGCCCTAATTCATCTTTGTTCAAATTCGATTGAACTGAGCCTTGATCGTTGTTACAAACACATGGCTTTAATTCATCGAACAAAATCGAGTGTAATGGTGTATGAAACACCTATCTTAGCTAACTAATTCGTGTTTGTTGCTTGATGAACCGAAGTAGAACCGCTGAGCTCTTACATGCATTTTTCTTGATTTGTTTAAGATTGTGAATAACTTTGGTTTACGCAGAGAGTTTCGCAGGGGTTGAATGAATGCTTGGGTTCAATTAATTTTAAGTTTTATACTCGTTTTAATAGAGTTTGAGTTTTCGTTCGACTATGGTTATTTAGGCTTATATTTCATATTGATTTGATTTTTAAATGATGAATTGATGATGATGATAATGATTCCGTGATGTTTGTAGTTGTTTTAATTTTAAATGCTTATGAGTCTTTTTAGTTAACAATTAAAACATAAGGTTTACTTGTATACAAGGTTGTAAAAATCGGCCTAGACGGCGCCTAGGCGCTAGGCGCCCATCTACTGTCTAATTTTTGGCCTAGGCGGGCCCCCTAGGCGGAATAGGCGGCCAGGTCAGATTTTTATTTTTTTTTTCACTTTTTTGACTTTTTTATGGTAAAAATGGACCAATTTCATGATTATTTAGACATTTCTCAAACAAAAATGTTTAATATGTCTCTGAAATATAGAATCCAGGCAGTTAACATCGAAATTTATCTCTAAACTTTGAACTCAGTGTTTAAGTTTGCACTTTAAAGTACTTTTTTTTAGAATATTTAAGTATATTTTTTAAAATTATTTGAAGTATTATATTAAATTATTGATATTGATGTGTGTATATAATATATATATTTGTAAAATTACATATAAAAATTCCAATCCGCCTAGCGCCGATTAATCCTGATTAATCCCTAGGCGGTACCTCGCCGCCCGACTAGCGCCTAGCGACTTCTACAACCATGCTTGTATATATTTAAAAAACTTAAGAACGATGTATGACAAGTAAAAAAATTGTAAAAGAGGGTATATTTAGCATAACCCTTTCTATAATTATTCGCTTGAGCTAGCTCCGGTTGTCACGACTAATTAGCAGATCCCCAAAAAAGGTAAGCATTACAATTTTGGTTTTTTTATAAAGTGTGTTTTTTTATATTAAAATTCTTTTAGTATAATAATAAATTCTTTTTTAATTAAAGAAATATAAATAGTATATTTTTGATATTTAATATGAACACATTTAATAAGAGAGGCCTGCTTGTTATGATTATAAAACTATTAATTAATAAATTTTAGTTTTATCAAAACAATAACACGGTATAATTTTAGTCTTGCGTTTAATTTTACACTTAGCGTATTTTGCGTTATATTTTGTTTTAGTTTCAGATAGGATATTTAGTTCTAAAATGTCCTTTTATTATGACAGATTTATATGTTTCTTTATCGATCTTTTTATATGTTTATGCATTAAAAGTAATATATGTTTTCTTGTTTTTAGGTTATCAATTTTTTTTCAATTAACTTTTTTCTGTATGTTCCCAAAATATCTAACAAGTCGACATATACTAAAACTATGTTGTTACACGACAAGTTTATTATCTTTTAGGATTATTTATCTATTTTTGTTATAAAAACAAATTATAAGGTAATATCATTTACTAGTGATTAAAATGTTAAATGATCTTCGTAAGATATTGAACCCATCTTTTATATTGGTTGATGATCAATATTCAATAGTAAAGTAAAAATATTTAAATTAAAACAAGAAGCGTTGAATATCCGAGTTTTAAGTAAAGTTGAAATTCCGAATTAATGGCTTGATCGTCGCTTTCTCACGCCAGGAAGATTGGGGTGTGGATCTACGTTTAAATCAATAAAAAAGAAAACTTCAAATATATATTATTTAAACCGTCTCTTAAACATACTAAATACATGAAAAATATGTCATTTATAATTCCTTATATGCTTTTTATGACCGAAATTACATTTCCTTATGATAATTAATAAAAATAATTAAATAAATTTAAACACATATTAAATTTCTAAATCATTATTACACCAATCTTCTCCATCTCCCTTTCTTATTAAATCTATCTTTCATGATAAATAATAATATTAAATATTAATTATATTATTTATATAATTTTCAATTAGTTTTTGGTAAAAAAATTAAAAATTATAAAAAAAGATAACTTAATGTTAAAAACACTTTTAAAACATCAAATTATTAAAAAAAATATGAACATTTTTCATAAGTAGGAACTTTATAATAAAAATATAAGAATTTTTTAAAATATATCCTTTAGTACATAAGTACAATAAAAAATTATCAAAAAAAAATTTATAAATAAAATAATTTAAAATCTAAGTTTTTAAATAATAAGATATTTTCTTTATTTAACCCTGTAATATATTTTATTAAAAACGCATTATCATGACAATTTAGTAATTTTACATGCTTATTTGACTTTTTGTTTGGGTAGGAAGTAAACTACCATTCATTACTATATTACAAACTAGATTACTACCCCGTGTATTACACGGGATGGGTAAAAAATATAATAAATAATTATCATTAAAAATTTAAACAATAAAAGACAATTTTTTAATATAAAATAATTATATTATTTTTTTTAAACACTATAATTTTTTCAAATTTTATTTCTTAATTTTTTTTATTTTCTTTTTTCAAATTCAATATTTTATAATAATTTGTTTTTTTTAAAAGTGTGTTTTTGGATATTAATATAATTTTAATGTATTAAAAAACCTTTTTTTCTTAATTCAAAACATGTATTTAATAAGAGAGAGAATATGAGAAAACAAAATTGAGGTGGTCTGGGAACATGACCAGTGTCCCTAGAAACCTTTATTTATTAAAATAGATAGATTATCTCATTACATGCCCTTGAGAATACCAGTTACAATTTCCGTATAAAAAACCAAAAAAGACTCGCGAGAAAAACAACTACAACGGTCAGAATAATTTATTAACGTCATTATGTATACAAATTCTTAGACTTTGCAATAAGTTCACTCATGCCATTAATTGCTACAGTTTATTAAAATTATGGTTTGAATAAAATATTAAATAGTTAAAACTAATAATTTAGAGATTATAAAATAATATTTTGTTATAAAATGATTATGTTATGTATTAATAAATATTTAAAAAATTTGTATGTTGGATATCATATCAATTGTTATTGAAATTATTAAGGATTAAAAATAATAAATATTTTAAAATTATAAATTTTCTTTTAAAATAATATATAATTGAAACTTAATTACGATTATTAAGTTATAATAAATTATTAAAATAAAAAGATTTATATTTTTTACATTTAATTATATAATTTAATTATTTAAAATAATTAACATTGAATAGGAGAGGAAGTTAATAAAATATAATTGAATGAAAGATAAATATGAGAATGACAAGTGTCAAAATTTAATAACAAATAAATATGAGAATAAATGTGGCAAGTTTGTTATTTTTTTTATTATACAGTATAGCTATTAAATGTAGTGAGTAATAATAGTTTCTTATTTCATTGTTTTTGTGGATAAATTCTCAAAGTTGTAGAAAATGACAATACTTAAATGTAGTTCAATTGGTAATAACATGCACACTTTAGGCTTGGAGGGCAATAATATTATTTAAAATATTAATAATAACTATTTTTTTCCCATGTATTTGTTGGTTTTATGATTATATTTATTGATAAAATTACAGTAGATTTTACAACTAAACACGGTTTTGTTTTTTGGTGTGACAGACACGCTTACGATGACTATACTTTAGGTTTTATGTCTGATTGACTACCGTTATGAAGTGTTTATATCTGCATTTTGATATACTGGATCATGTATTGTGACAAAATGTTTGGTTAATCCTTAATAATTCCCGCCGCAATACGCGGGGAAACCATCTAGTTTATGATAAATGAGAAATAAATGAATGACTGTAAAGAAAACGCTGCTAAAATTACATTTTATCTATTCCTAACTTGCAAAATTACATATTTTCTCAATATATAAATTTTTAATACATAATATACAATGCTTTTAAAGCATGATTTTAGAAAATATATAATTTTGCAGGTTAGTAAGAGGATATAAATGTTAATAAAAAAGAAAGCAATTTCATAGTTCATTTGATGATGGAATGGGTAATATTGCCATAAGCCCATAACACCAAGTAGAGGTAGGCTCATATACGTAAAACTATGCCCTGCAAGCTGGGCGGATTGTATCAGGTAACGGATTAGAACGGGTGCAGGTTACGATGGGTGCGGGTCAAGACGGGTTTTAACCCAAATCCGTTTGGGTTTAAACAGGTCGTTTAAAAAAATCAGTTTTGCTCAAGTTAAAATGAGTTGTAACAAACAAATAGTTTATTTAAATATTTTTTAATAATTTTCTCATTAAATATATTATTAATAATTCTTACACATTGAAATCCAGTATGTTCACATGGTTTTTAAGTTGCCCATCTTGACCCGCTTTGTATTAAGGTGTTACTTATCTCAACCCATAGTATGCCATAATGTTACATATTTTAACCCGAAATGCAATAATTGTTGCCTAATCCTATTTATTATATATATATGGTTCCCCGTGGAATCAACCACCCCAAGAGGCATTCTCAGCCGTTTAAAATCATCAGGATTTAATCTCGGCCCTTGAAATTGGGCGGTTACCTCACTTAGGTCGCGGTTTGCAGCAGTTTTCCGGCGGTTCGGACGGTTATTCGGCGACCTACGGATTATTGACACGTCTCCCACGCAATATACACAGTTGCCACTTCTCTCCTTACATCTCCTCGTCCGCCCTGTTTGTGTCCCCATCGGCAAGACACCGCCACCACCACACCCTCTGTCTTCCGGTGTATCCCTACCCATCACCACCGGACCGCACCACAACCAACACACTCAAACTGCCCTCCTACGGTGACGATAAGCAGGCTGACCAAAGATAGGTACGATGCCGAATCTATCTATGCCCAAAGTAAACCCAATAACTGATTTGGGAAGATAGTGAACCAAACATCCCATAAGAAGGTGAGTCCGACAATCGAGTGTAACCAAGCCAGTGATCCATCTCCGTCACATGGTAGACACTTTCATTGCCAAAAGTGATCATCTTTGTCTTCATCAAATAGAAAGAAAGAGGGATGTGTGTTTTTCAGATTTCTTGGACGATTAGACGGTGGTGGATGGTGGCTTTTTTTTAGTTCATCCATGTGATAACCGAAGGAAAGAGAAAATGACTTTTCATTTCCACCATTTGGTTATGCTTTTGATTTATTTTCTAGAATAAAATTTATTAATAAAGTTTAATCATAATCTTAAAATAGGTTAGGTCTGCTCCTTTTCTCCGGTTTTTGTCACACTTGCACATCTTTTCATCAAGTCATAATTAGATCTATATACTTATTGATTATCATGAATAGTAAATAACTTTAATTACTGCTAAATAAAGTAGTTAAATTTAATTACCTTTGTTTCAATAAACTTGCTGCTAATTCTTTTTTTGAAGTATATATAAAATGTTTATTTAAATGTTTTGTAAAATAACTTTAAATACAATTAAAGTAAAATTTTAAGTAGTAAAAAATGTTTTACCCTTGGACATATGTAATTTTTTAGTAACACACTAAAAGGAATTAAAAATAACATCATTTTAAAAAAGAATAAAATAAGTTATAAAAATGCAAAAATGAAATACGTAGGTATTAAATGATTGAGAGATGTCGTAAAAAATAAATATTAATTATTTAATTGAATTTTCAAGTATACAATTCGCTTTTGACCTCAGTTATATACATGATAATCTATTAATATTTTTAAACCTTAAAACACGTTTTAATCTAATAACCTTTTAAATTTATAGTATTTTGTCTCCGACAAAAACCCTTAGCATTTGAAAAACATCTTTTACGAAAATGAGTATATCATTAAACTATAAAGTTTTTGCTATCCATATTATATATATACTAACTTTATTGTTATACTATTACTATCATTTCATTTTATTATTATTATATCTTTTTTATGATATTTGAATCATTAGTGTTCTTATTACTATAGTGTATTTTCAAACTTAGTGCCATTTTTTTTTAACAAATTTGAGTTTCAAATAACATTTTTTAAGGAGTATAACATGCCCTTTTTTGTTCTTTTAATGATTTTTATAGCGTACAATCTATACGTTTTTTATGCTAATTTTACCTAGTGTTTCGATTTAGATTTTAATAATTTTATGTTATCATCTTTTTTAATACTTTCTAAACAATTGTTTTTACAAATTATTTTTTAGACATTCTTTTATAATACTTTAGCTTTATATTACACTTATAACTCTAATTGGAGATATTTTTTTAGCTAATTTACCCTTTACCTCCTTAAAATAATAACAAGCAACTACCTATTTTCATTAAAAACATTTCTATACACGTAGTACATGTTATAAAAGAAGGTAAGAGTAATACAACTAACACTGAAAAGGAAAGGGAACTATCGATAACACATAACTTAAGCATATGTACTTCACATATTTGTATATGAGCAAACGTTAAATTTGGAATTTTTTGTGAAAAGGTAATTAGTGATAAATAAAAACAACTATGTATTCAACCTATTAGCTTTTGAATATCTGTTAATTTACTACTAATTAGCAAAAATCATAAATTAAAAGAATTAAAATTGCATACCTCTTTGTGAACAAGATTGGTACTTTTGATTTGACTAACGAATATCATGTAATTTATGTAGAGACGATACTCAGTATACATAGTGGTATAAGTATAATTTTCACTCTATTCATGAAAAGTTACAAGTAATATATAAAATTTATAGATTGAACGAACAATATAGAAAGAAAAATAAGTTGAATACACTATATAGAGACCACATTGGATTATTATTTTTTATTCATATTCCATAAGTTACTAATTATTTAGATTTTTCACTTGTCTATCTATATTTTACTATTGTTGGATATGGGCTGCATAGTTGAATTTAATTGGTTTATGTTTTGGTAATGTTAAATGATAGTTAGTAAAGAATTTTGTTAAATTTCACTTCATTAGAGTAATATATTTATGACATTAATGTGGATCGTCCACTGAACATGTATAAAACTAGTTTATATTGATATGGGTCAAAATTGTTAGGTATACGTAAAACAATTATGATTAAACATTTAAACCCTAACACCAAGCTAAAAGACAACGAGCCCAAACTTTTAAAGTGTATATCGGCCCATCAGTAGAATCTCATATATGAAACCCTAGAGGCTAGAGGCACTTGTCTTCTGCATTGGCCCGTCGTTGCTAGCACTCTCTTCACGTATCAGTTTACAGGTTTGAAGCTCTTGTTTCATTCTGGTGTTTATCAATCATACACACAAACACAAAACACAAAAACAAAAACATTATTATGCATTTGTAAGTAATGGCTTGTAGATATCGTACGATTACGTCCTTCAAACCCAAGCTCATTTATGCTAAATCGTGTTTGTTCTTAATCTTTATTACTTGAGTTTCTACTGTTATGCATCTAATTTTGAATCTTCGTGTTTGTTTGATGATCGCTATCTCTTCCTTTAAAATGCATGTTCTTTCATAAACATAATCTACAAATTGAAATGATTAGGGTTTATGGAACTAGCGAGTTATTTCTGTTTTAGTTTCACAGTGATTGATAGTAAGTAGCTTTATGTAATGTAAGTTATGACAGAGATTGTTTATGAGGTGTTTTAAAATAATTTGGCAATCTTTTGGTGCAAACTGGTTATTGGTTAGACTGTAACATCGTTTCTACTTTCTATTTTATTTAATATTTGTAGCTAAAGAAGAATGGTTGATAATTATAAAGCATCAGTGAAAAGTATTATTCTTATGTTTTAATCCAGGCAGTTAAAGTGTCAAGGGATACTATGTAATGCACACAGAAACTTTAAATAATTAGTTCCAGTTATAATAAAAAAATTTAACAGAATTAGCAATTAGAATCATGAAATACTACCATTAGTGGGAATGCTTGTCTCTGTTGACTCTTTCTTATACTTGACTTTTATCTTATGAACTTAGTAAATAAGTTTTATGGTTTGTTACTTTGTTTTGTAGTAATCAATGGCGGTCCCTAAGCTTGATAAGAAGATCATTAAGAAGCGTGTCAAGAAGTTCAAGAGACCCCAAAGTGACTGGAAAATTTGTGTCAAGGTATATTTTGGTTTGCTTATTTGTATGATTATGGTGTTTGTGCATTTGCAGTGTTATTATGGAGTTGACACCAAGTCTGATATTTTTGTGTGGTGTGGCAGGAAAACTGGCGTAGGCCAAAGGGTATTGATTCCCGTGTTAGGAGAAAGTTTAAAGGTGTCACTCTTATGCCCAATATTGGTTATGGGTCAGACAAAAAAACCCGCCATTATCTTCCGAATGGTTTTAAGAAGTTTGTGGTGCACAATGCCAAAGAGTTGGAAGTTCTCATGATGCACAACAGGTATGGTAGTTTCTATATGGGTGATAATTGTCTATGATAATATCAAAATGGGCCAATTTGTGTTGTATGCGATTGATTGTCACACCCCGCCCCAAATGGGCGAAGTGCAACTGTTTGGCACCATTTTTATGTGGCAGAAAATCTTAATCTTTAATTACATAACAATTACAATACTTAAGAAACCAAAATATCAAATCATAATTATTAGAATACAAGGACTTTTGTCAATTCTTAAAAGATCTTCAATATAGGTCCCATTCCTTCACTTTAGCTTAACATATCAAGTTAGAGTTTCCATTGAATTTGCAACATTAACACATTAGGTCTTACTGCTTAAAAGTAGCAATTTTTAAGTTCTTGGCCTGCTTATCAACTTGGCATCTTCACATAAACTCCTATTCTTAGTTTACACAGTGACTTATATGAATTTTCTTTGATTTCTAAGCAATGTTATCATACTGTTGTGATGCCAAGATTGTAAAAACACTGAAGTTCACTATCTGTTCGTTAACCTATCACAGCCATGAGACCTATTAGTTTTATCCTTCTTTTTTGTGAAATAGAAAATGTTGAGTCAATCTCGCTTAAGTATAATAGACCCGGGGGGGGGGGGGTTATTATGTAATTGTTTTAATTAATGGTTAAGTCTATCGGTTTAAAGGAATAGGTCGATAGAGTTAAGGATAACTCTCAGATGGACTTGAGATTTTCTGATTCCTATTTTCTTGTGGTTCAATTATAAATAGGGATAGTTTTTCTTATTTTGATTGTAAGTTTTTTCTATCAATTATTGGGGAAGGAATTCCAGTATTCGTTTGTCTTCTGTTAAGTATTTCGATTGGATATTGTTTTTGATCTGGTACCAATGGCTTCAGAAAAGAGAAGGGGTGGGTTGTCTAATAGGGTTCTTTAGGTACTAGTAAGTGTTCTCTAGTAAATTACTAAACCATATTCGTTATTGCACGCCTATTATGAACTTGCAACCATTATACTCAAGTTTAAATTATAAAACTTTTAATCTTGAACATTAATTATTATCCCTACGATACATATAGATGGTGATGAGGAAGACCTTATCTTTCTTCTTTGCTTCCTTCTTATTCAGCCTATCATTTCATAAATCATGAGATTTTCATACCACTTCTTGACAAGTATTTCAGTAAAGCTTACTGATAGGAATCATAATCATAATTAGTTATATTAATTGTTAGTATGTTCTAGAGAAGGGTAGTAAGGGTAATTCAACCTTTAGTTTGTTAGAGGTTGGTTTATAAATAGAGAAGGGAGGGTAAGTTGTTATTCATTCAGAAGTAATATTGAAATTGGTTAGCCTCTTGAGGTTGGTCTCCTGCATTGCAGTGAGAAGAGGGTTTCATCCCTGGAATTGCAAATCCTCTTTTGGGTGTAATTTTGAGTGTTTCGTTAATACTAAATAGTTATTGTTCATTGTTCTCATTTCCATTCTTATTATCTATTGAGTGTGTGACCAGATCTTCATCATTGGTCCGACATACCGCTGATCTGCCGGTGAATTGTTGTTGTTCGGTTTTCAATGACTGGTCATTTTCGTTTTATCATGGATTTTTCAGAATTCAAAGCCTCGTGGGAGGCAGAACGTGCTGCAGAGAGGGAATTCCGCAAAACCATTCTCGCTTGGATAAAATCACAAGAGAAGAACTCAAGTGAATCATTACAGGAGACAGACAAACAAATAGTACCTGTCGCCTTGGCGGGAGGGAGTGTTCCGGCGGGAACGGCTGCGGTTACTAAGCCGACGACGGCCACCATGCCAACATCGGTGCAGCCTATAGTTGATGCTCTCTCAGTGGCGACGGAAGATGCTGTGGCATCGGAGCAAAAACATGAAGTTCCGAAACAGATAACGCCGACGAAGGAGACGGACTTAGAATCAATGTTCAGATCGCATTCCGAACATGAACCTCTCTCGCGCTTCAACCAGGTCGTGTTCTTCCAAATTGGTTGTGACGATATGAAATTGGAGCCGGGACGGGTGAAACAGACGGAATTCATGGGGTACGCTAGGGTTTTTTCCGGCCAAAATTGTGACGACACAAATGGGGAGGTGGGACAAGGGGAAAATTTAGCGCAACAATCTCAGGGGAACATTAGGGTTTCTTTTCCTGCCAATTATACCCCTCACTCTCTTGAACCTCCTTTTCCTTCTTTTGGACTCCCATTGCAACCTCTTGGACCTTTTAACTGTTCTGAACCCCCAATTCATCCCTTTGGACCATTTCATTCTTTTGGGCTGCCTAATAATTCCTCAACTGGACCACCCGTTAATATTTCTATTCTATCGGAGATGGTTTTGGTTCGTGATCAGGGAATTCGTTCTCTCTTTAGGACGGGATGGCATAATCATCGTAAGAAAGCACTTCGTTTTCGTTGCGGTAATCAAGACGGGCCGGCTCACTTATGTCCCGAAGGCAAACTCCGAGATCTTCTTGTAGAAATTAATGCAGATGATCAACTTACGGGTCACCTTTGTCTTTTAGAAGCTCACTGTCCCGGTCCTCTGAACGGTGTTACTCAATCAACATTAAAGCAGTGAAAGGATTTTATCGTTTTCTCCCAAAGTTTTGAGGACAAAACTTTTAAATAAGAGGGAAGTAATGATAGGAATCATAATCATAATTAGTTATATTAATTGTTAGTATGTTCTAGAGAAGGGTAGTAAGGGTAATTCAACCTTTAGTTTGTTAGAGGTTGGTTTATAAATAGAGAAGGGAGGGTAAGTTGTTATTCATTCAGAAGTAATATTGAAATTGGTTAGCCTCTTGAGGTTGGTCTCCTGCATTGCAGTGAGAAGAGGGTTTCATCCCTGGAATTGCAAATCCTCTTTTGGGTGTAATTTTGAGTGTTTCGTTAATACTAAATAGTTATTGTTCATTGTTCTCATTTCCATTCTTATTATCTATTGAGTGTGTGATTAGATCTTCATCACTTACCAAGTATCAAAGGGATGCTCCAGCCTTTGCTTCTTGCCTTGAGTTAAAATACACTCCTGGTCTACTTAGCTACAACTTTATTCATCTGGTATAATGTTTGATCTTTTGGAGTGTGTTTGATGATTTTTAAAGCCAAAACCTCAATCATATGCATGGCTGATCATCACTGATGAAGTATGATAGGTCTGAGAGGTGGAAATGAGGGTGGAATTGGCTTCTATTATGTGGCAGAACAACTTTTGGTGTGCTGGAGTCGCTGGTGATCTGTTTCTAATGAAGGGGAGGTGGAATTAGGTTTGGGAAACGTTGCTGGGTTTTATTGTTATTTTTAAAATACTCTGCCTGATTTGATTAATTTCTAGATAACTTCTGGAAAAATATATGTTTCATTCTTTTGGAGTATTACATTTATAACGGGTCAATAGTAAAATAGGTTAGTTGGGTAAAAAATGTGAAAAGCTTGTTGATATGTCATATGTATCGAAATGCTTATAATGCTCTGAATTGTTTAATATAACTGCAAATATATTTTTTTTGTTTAAATAATACTCTTTTTTAATATATATTATGCTTAAAATCCATGTTGTGCTGAACCTGAGCTCTACTGATTTCATCATACTTTTTTTTCTATTTAACATTTTGTAAGTTAAAACTTCAAAAAGCTACTTGTCATTAACATGAATAGTACTGCCAATATTTTTTAGGGCCTTTACTGGCCACTTTACAATTTAAAATTCAAATCTGACAAAAAAAAAGATCATTAGGTTACAATTCTAAATTGATTTTATAATAAAATTTCAGGACATACTGTGCTGAGATAGCACACAATGTATCAACCCGCAAACGGAAGGAAATCGTTGAACGGGCAGCACAATTGGATGTGGTTGTCACAAACAAATTAGCCAGGCTGCGCAGTCAAGAAGATGAATAAGCTTGATACCCCTCTCCGAAAAAAACCTTTTTGATTTTAATGTCTAAGGTTTGCATTTTGAACATACTTTTAAGTTCATGTAGTTTGTTACCAGAATCTTTATTAAATTTTATTGTATTTCAAGTTATTCTATTGAAGAGTAATTTATGCTGCTTATAGATGTCATTTCCATATTACTTAAATACATATGCATAAATACATGCTAAATGCTAGTCTCTCTACATCTTCCAACATATTGTCAAGAGTACTTCATTATCTGTAGAACCTACGGTTGCTGACATTTGAATGTCGTTAAATCATAATCCCTTGTATTTTTATGAATCTTTTTTGTTGTTCATTCAAATTCAATACCCCTGTTGTCAGTTAGCTTCATATGCATGCTGGTAAATTCATGATGAATCTGCTGTGTTGGTCTTGTAACATGGTTTCTTAAACTCCACCCGCGTGTGAGGATTCTCACACCGAACGATCTCCTTAATGCATTTGTCCACCCGTATTGCTTCTCCCACAAGGCACCCGATGCAAAACCCTAAAGAATTTAGATGAAGAATGGTTTTTCTTTTACACTCTTCTTCACCTTGAATCTTATCTGTGACATCTTCTAAGTGTTGAAGAAAAGCATCCATAACCTTGGAACCTGCTTCTGAAGTCCCTTGAATTCCTGACTCCAAGTCAAGAAATCCATCACTCTCTTGGTCAAAGACGTCATTTGACTTGACCAGAGTGATTTTTTGTAAATTCTTTACACATGGGACTGTTTTTTCCTTCAAAATCTTCAAACTGCCATTGATGTGTTCTTGAAGCTCTTTCCAAGCACCATCACTGTGTTGTGACAAACTTGTTATAAACTGCATGTTATACATCATAATCTGCATCAAATCGATCATCTTTGACAATGTTTCGTGTGTGTTTTCATAGCAAGAAGCCTTAAAGGGTAGAAACCAGAAACTAGGCTCGGATTTTGCATCTTTAATCAAATTCTTCAGCTTTTTTGTATTGGTCTTCAGTTGTTTGATGTTTTCATTCATAGAAAGAAAATCTGGAATCTGATTTAAGCATTTGTCTAATGTTCCCAAACATCGGGCCACTTCAAGTTTGACCAGAGTTGCGGGTCTAACGGGTTGAAGTATGATCTCCAACAAAACCATGCAGAAAAGCCCGATTGAAACCTCGGTTAATCTTGCAATGGCGAACTCTTTTGGTGGGCCGTAGTTTTTACGGCCCAGAATTAAAAGGGCCCCGATCACTGCTGATATGCCGCCACTTTCGCCAAACATCTTACTATGCTGTAACAAGCTTGTGAAGACAATCCATGGTAGAATGATAATAAATCTTATTTCAGCAATTTGCTCTAAAAGACAGCTACCGAGCACACCATAAACCGATCCTATTGCCGTGCCTTGTATTCGGTTATTTGCAACAGTGAAAATTGGCTGTCTACCTTCTACAAAACTGATTGCAATGGTGAGTCCCGACCAATACCCGTTCTTTTTGTCAAAAAACATGCCGAGAAGCACCGCCAGACCCAAAGAAACCGAGCATTTCAAAGCAAAAACTAGTCGATCTGTACTCAATCGGGTCATGTTTCTCTTGGTTTTTGATTCTTCGGCTAGTTTGTTGTTACTAGTCTTTTGACCATCGAGTGACTCGGGTTTAGGGTTAGGGTTCATGCTCGAGTTGTTTGTAAGTTGTTCTAGGCATGACAAGAAGAAAAAAACAGGTAGGTTTTTGTGGGTTGGTGAAACAGAGGTAATCATCTGTATGGATTGGTCGAATAGTTGGTCTTTTCTTTCGGGAACAGTAACCGAGTTATCAAACGGTACGAAACACGTGGCGTGCTCGAGTTTTAACGTTTGTCTAACCCGTTCGCTTTGCAAGCATGTTTTCAACTCATCATCGATAATAACGGGAAAAGAAGAAATGGCGGAAACTGCTATTTTCATCCCGTTAATCGGTGTTTCTATGTTGTTTAACCTGTCTCTCATTTTCATGAAACACTTTTTGAAATCTCGAACCTGAAATCTTTCCCACTTGACGCCTTCCTGTTGATGATATGAAAGACGGTTATTAAAAATATTGGGTTGAAAGACTCGAATGTGGTTGAGCCATGGTGTATGAGGGTGTCACCATGGTTACCTGGATGCGGTTGATGTGGTGCAGTAGCTGGGTTCCTGATTTGGCAAACGGTTCAGCTTGAGCGATAAGATCGTGTGCCGTTGATTTGTCTTCACTCATAAATGCTCTTAAGTAGAGACTGCTTCTTTGTGATGCATTTTCTGTATATGATTGGAATTGCTTCTTCACCTACAAGTTTCATTAGCCACTTGTTAATAAAACGAAATCAAAACTTAATAATTGTATTTATATAAGATTTATAAATATAATTGATTATGCGTATGATATAAATATAATTTACTTTTGAGTTGTGTATTATATGTATGCAGATATACTTTACTAAAATTAGTAATTTAAATATGAAATATGTCAAAGCTAATAATCTCTTACGAACTTACAAAATCCAACAAGTTTTCTTCACGTGTAAAATTAGTTTATCATTTAGTAGTAAAATTTAGTATACATAAACAAACAAACAAACTTATATAGTATGTTCTCACTCTGCGTCGGGTCATTGAGAAATATGAAGACAAACCTTACCCTATTATAGTTGGGATAAAGAGACTATTTCGAAGGAGTTCTCAACTCAAAGTTATCGTTTGAAATTAGTCATCCGAACGCTTTTAACGTTATTTTCACAAAATAAGTAAAATAACATTAAAATTAATTAATACATTTTTACTTTTGCCCCTTTAAGGCATACACATGCATACATTATATACGTGTGTCATAAATGAGGTAAATAGTGACATGGTTATAAAAAAGTTTCCGGTTAACTAAACATACTTTCCCTCTAAATTCACATAATACTAATTGATTAATTAAGTCATTTGACCAGTCTAGCAACCAATAAATACCTCGGTTAAGGCCAGCCTAGGATACGGAAGTATCAAAGCCAGGACCGAACCCGACGCACCAAGCGCAGTGCATGCTGCAATATGAACCGGGTGGCTCACCGATCCAGCCTCACGACCTCGAACCACCACACCAACATAAATTATCACCAGCTGTGCAAACGCAATGCGTTTAGTTAGTATCGGAAGGCACTCAGGCAGAGCCACCACAAACGCGCTCAACCCGACTGCGAAAGTGGCACCAACTTCCGTGAACCTGGACGTGCCCACCATCCAAAGACACAAGATAGACGAGGGAACCACTAGCAGTGTGGCACAAAGTGCATGCCATGAACCTCTTAAGGTGGTGCCAAGTGTTGCATCAGAAACAATCAGTATCGCAGTCACGTAGGCCACAGAAGGGTACTGGATCTGGTGTCGGACCGGGTCTGGTCCGTAGAGGGCAGTGCAACCAATTATGGTGCATGCTATGGCGGTTCTGAAGGCAGAACCGAGTGTCTCCCGCCATAAAGCTCCCGCATGGGGCGATGTCACCGCTCTAACTCCCATTTTTGGGCACAATTGATGCTTAATCTAGTTCTTGATCTTGAATGAGTATCGATCTTTTTGAAACTTGATTGTTGTATGATTTTATAAAAGTTAAGAAGTGACAAATATATAATGTGTTTTTGAGTCGATCGTCACTTGTGGTTTTGTAGGGAAAAAAAGGGGGGATGGAGGGTGTCATAACTATGTGGGGTTGCTACGTGGGACGTATACCACAAATAACGGGTACGTCGGGAGTAAAATTATTTGTTTGTTTGTTTCTTGGCAATATTAATCTTCACGTACAAATTATTGAAACGGGCCTGTAATATGTCAATTAATGTTTACGTTAAAATTTTATGTTAATTAATTAGTCATGTAACAACTTTTAACTTGCTCGTCATTTGAGAGGTAAACTAATATCATCAACTAAACAATAACCAAAATATAATAAACGAGTGGAGTTTGAGCTCGAAAACAAACTCACGAACTCTGAGTTTGATCTTTAGAAATAAAACTTGATAGCTATGTTAAAAGATAAGATTATTCGATCTTGGGTCCAATTTACAGCGCTATCATCCTAAAGTTAAATCAATATCAGGTGGCTAACTCGATCAGATGGTGTTTCAACCGAACTGATTCTGTAATGCACAAAAACTTCAATTCTTCATTAAATCAGTTTAGTCCTTAGTAACATTAGAGATTGAACACCGTATAGGCGTATACAATATATAAAGAGGGACAATCATTGTTTGTCAGAATTTCTAAATGTCAATTATCGGATTTTTATACACCTGGTATATATAATAGGCATATACGTTTCGTATAGTTCTTTTACAAAGCGCATACAAGAGCAATTATTGTTAAATCAGTGGATATTAGAGGGGTTTGTACGTCTTGAATAGGCCTAAACGAGATTTATATTGTCGGTGGAGTTTTAAAATAAAAAAATTTGGTGTGTAAATAACCAAGCCCTATTATTTTCATAAGCAACTCTATTTCATTAAAAAATTAATAAATGAATGAAAGTATTGACTAGCTCTTAGTTAAGTTAATGATACTTGTGATAGGGCTGACAAAATGGATACATGTTAAAACACGATTAAACATGTTTAGCAAAAAAATTACTATTTGATTTTTTTACTTTTTTTAAAAATAATAAAAATTAATAGGCTAAACTTATCATTTTTCTTACATAAAATATAAAACTGTCATGCTTAAATTACTGAACCAAGTGTTAAACATGCAAGTCGTTTTCTTGTTTTTGCATTAATCACATCGTCTGAAACCTGTTAAAATCCGTTAATACTCGTTTTGTCAGCCTTAACTTGCAATACTTTAATCATAACAGAACGAGCCTGCAATTTATTGGTTTCACCCGAATTTCTTTTCTTTTCTTCTATTCTGAGAAAGTGAAACACAACAACATTTTACTTTTAAACGTACATATAATTCTTATGTTCGTGACTAATTATTACAAAATAATTATTTGAAGCAGATTTTTTTTTTGGTTAAATATCATTTTCCATAATTTGTTAATCTGCGTGCATCAACGGGCAAATTAATGAGATAACATTTACAATTTCATAATTGTCTAGAAAAAAAACATTTCATGTCATGTCACATTTCGTACATATAAATTAATAAAAAACTTAAATATCAAAAAAATCATACAATACCAGATCTTTCATGAAAAATCATGCAGATACTAGAATATTCAAGAAAAATCAACACAATAATACATGACCCTTCGATCAAGAATATGTTTTTTGTTTTCATTTGGTCATGCCAATTTGTATTACTTCTATCATTAATTAGTGCCTTCTTGTTTCATTTTCTTACAAGGCAATTTTATAACATATATGCCTTTTTGTTTTGTCGTATGTTTAAACATCTCCAAATGCATGATAAACAAGTTTCTTCTTCCTATATACGTTTTGCCATTCATTTAACATCATACCAACAATTGATCGAGTGAAAACTATCAAGACAGTACGTAGTAAAAACATGGTCGATCTTAATTCAATCTTGACGCAGATCACTTTGTTAATGATATGATATATATTACGAAGAGCGTGTTAGTTATATGTGTCTGTGTACAAGGCCTATTTACCATTTTGCGATTGTATTTTTTTGATAAACTTGTTAATAAATTGTTTTGGTTGCGAATCACTCGCAAAATTCGGTTGCAGATGCTAATTTGTGTAGCATATATATAATATCTTTGTTAAGTTGCACATTTTTGCAGATTTTCTTTCGGATGAAATAATTTATAATTAACCTCACATCTGATTTCGTTTGTGTTAATCTTGGTGCAAATTAAAAACAGACATCAAATTTCTATCATTAACTAAAATTTTTTATCATTAATCATGTGGCCTAAGAATATATTAAACTTTTCGATCATAAAATGAATATTAAAGAACATAAAACATCTTTATAACAATTGACAAACAAAAAAGAAGAAAAAGAAGTTTCAACTCAAAAAAATTCCTATGAAAATAAAACAAAATCAAAGTATATTTATGGTCCACGAATAAAACTAGTGGCCAATACCAAACAAGTTGAAGAAACATGAGGGAATTGATCGAGTGAACCGCCGTATGCAGAAGGTCATGTATAAATGCATCATACGATGGATTTAGATTTGGATGTATGAATGATTGCATATTCATCATCATTGAAGGTGGCATCATGTTATCATCTTCATTTACTGCAACTCCGTATTGCAAACCCTAATTTTATTTTGTGTGGTGTAAAGTTATACATAATTAATGATCTCTATATCATTGCCAAATTGGGCTCTTATGACCCTATCAAACTTGTTAATATTGTCCACAAAATTAAGTCTTCTTTCCCAGTACAATTCTCTCTTGAATGATCAAAGGAGCACAAAACAACCTCGTGTCAAAAACCCCAATCTTTTAAGATTGTTATTAGATTATTGAATACGCAAATGAACAGAAGTTATAACTAGTTGCAGTGGCTAGTGTTATTAGGATATATGATGTTAACCCCATTTGATTATAAACCCTACATTGATTAGCCTTGCATAATGTAATCGAGTCGAGCCGATCAAGTTTAAGGTTATGTTTAAGAGAACTTGGGTTCAAACTCATCTTAATCGCTTGGCTTTAGGTCTAAAAGCTTGAGCTTGGATAGTCTCAATCTTGAGAAATATTCCATTAAAAATTCTTTTTTGCCTAAAAAGGCTAAAAATGATTTTTAAAATCTTGAAAACCGACCCAAACAAATTTCGATTGAATTCATTTTTATATTATTGGAACCGGCTTGTAATTCACTAAAACATAAACCTTAAATCATAAACAATTAACCCTAATAATAAAACCAAAATTATAAAAACAAACCTAAACCTACAGGTAAAATCTAAAAGCTAAAAAAACATGTTTTAAAATCCAAACTTTAAAACTAATTGTTAAAACTAAAATCAAAAAACAAATATTGTATGGTTCGATTAGACGGTTCTAATGCCATCGAAATGAGTTCAATCGGAGTTCATTTGGGTATTTTTTAGAGATTTTAAAAATCAATTTTAGCTTTCTTATACAAAATAAACTTTTTATTTTATTCTTGCCCCTCAATCTTAATGTACTAAACTAGGGTTACTTCACGCGTTGCGGCGGTGACCCCACATTTAACTGGAATAAAAACATGATTTTAAAAATTGAAACTCATATAACATAAAGTTATTAAAACGTCATAAAACTTTAAATCCTGAAACACGTAACATTTTAAAAGTAATTGTAGATAAATGCAAATTGCCTAAACTTGCATCATATAATTATATATAAGTCTCTTTTATCCGTAATATTTTAAAGAAACGCGAACAATTAAAAAATAAGATTATATAGTATTATTATAATTATTATTATACTAATATTATAAAATATTTATTATTATTATAATATTATATTATTGTAATAATAATATTATTATTATATTATTATAATAATAATATATTATAAAATATTTATTATTATTGTAATATTATATTATTATTTTATTATAATAATAATATTATTATTACATTATTATTTTATTATTATAATAATAATATATTTTAATATTATTATATAATTAGTATTATATTATTATTATTATATAATAATATTATTAATATTATATTATTATTATTATTAAAATATTATTACTGTTTACTTAACATGTAAATGTATATATAGTAATATTAATGTAATGTATTCATGTGAATGTATACTTATTTTAATATATGTTAATATAAGAAAACATATATAAATAATATAAGAAACATATATATATATATAGGGGATATAATTTTTGATAACATATAACTTTTGTTACAACTCATTAACTCAATCTAATTATATTCATACGTATAAAAAGCAAGCTCGGGCTCAAGCTCCTTTTATGACTCGAATCTAATTTATATTGTGTTGGCCGGTGAAATAGTTAGCTAGCTCTCTAGTACACTACTAGATATAGAGATTTATGTTACAAAAAAATTATATCATAATAAAATGCATCTTAAAATATCACACGTACGTTTTTTTTTACATTTCCTGTGAGAAAAAAAAATCAAATTCTTCTCTAACCCTCGTCAATTTTTTTATGACCGGGGAACCCATTTGTATAGTAAACCCCGGACCTCCCCAATATCTGACTAACCAAGGGAATGGGTAAACCGCGGTCGCAAGCAGCACTACAAGAACAATGGACTGAAAGGATGATGGCTATAGCAACGGCAAGGAGTCGTTCCTATAGATTGACCTTAACGACGACCTGTGGTCGCTATAACTTAAAAATGCTATTTTCAGATTTCGTTAGTTATAGCGATGTCATGTCGTCGCTATAGGTCTGGGGAAAAAGCTGGGCTTTGACCTAAATCTTGACGGTTTTGGAAAAACCTATATCGACTAAGTGTCGTCGCTATATGTAATATTCGATAATTTTTATTTATTTTATTTCTTTTTACCAGAGAAAAGGAGAGACAAAAATAAAAAAGAAATTAATTTCGGGAGTTGCGACAACAAGTTGTCACTATAACCAGAATCTAACACAGCCGTTTCGATGAGGCCCTGTAGCGACGATAGGGAGTCGTTCCTCATGTTGTCTCTATAGCATACAGCGACGATTTTGAGAACCTATTGTGGCGACAATTGTTGTCACTATAGGTGGTTTTCCTTGTAGCGCACCGGGGTCGGTGGCATTGCGGAAAAATTGTCACCCTCTGACTAGAACTCATAACCTTAAGGTTGAAGCCTCAACACCTTTGTCACTATACTATCTTTACAAGGTTAACTTTAGTCAAATTTATATGTATACAAAGATGGAAAGTAATGATGGCATATGAACAGTAAAAATAATGAAATAAAAATCTACTCTAATAAATCAAAGTTTTAGGTACACATGTCGTGATTCTAAAGCACCTCAACTTTGATTTCCCGCCTATCTCTCATATTAAATACATATTATATTAAATAATAATATTAAATATTAAATATTAAATATTAAATGCTTTGTTTTACATTTTTAAACTAAGAAACATATTTTTTTAATACATTAAAAATAGATTAATGTTAAAAAACATATTTTAGATATCCAACTTATTATAAATTATAAAATTTTTAAAAATAGTATTTTTAAAACAAAATGTTTAAAGTAACAAACTTTGAAAAAAAAAATCGTTTAGTATTATTATTGTATTACTTAAATTATTAAATTATACAAAATTTTAGTCATATTTTATCGTAAAAATCTTCTTATACCATCTAAATTTTAATTAATGATTATTTATTATATTTTTTTCATTCAGCCCGTGTAATACACGGGGTGCTAACCTAGTAATTAATAGATAAATACATATTATTTCTATCATGCATGTAAGATCAGTCTTACTGGTTAAGCTGCCGCCTCTTTAAACCGTAGTTTAGGTGTTCGAACCCACACTCAACATTCTTTTTATTTTTTCTTTTGGTTAAATATAATAATATGAATAATTAAGTAATATCAATAATTAATATATATATATATATATTAAAATGCAACTAAAAGGAATATTATAAATATGTATATTATATTGAAATAGTAAATATATGTATATATATATATTAAATAGTATGAATACTAAATATATATAATGTCAAAAAAACGATGTTCTTTCTAGGGTTTCGGTGATGTTCGGATAAGCAAACGGCGATTTATTTGTTCTCATAAAAAATCGATGTTTATTGTAATAATGGAGCAACACTCAATTTACTGTTTCAGAAAAAAATGATAGTTGTGACAAGCCTATTTTTTGGTATGCAGTTTGATGGTCATGAATCATGATTGTGTCGTTGCTGTCGTAATCGAATAATCATGTCACGTTTACGACGTCTACACTTAAGAGTTTTACATTAGAATAACAACTGTTGTATTATTTTTTTGTATAGTATGCATTCGGATTTTCGAAATCGTGACAGAATTTTCGCCGCAATACGCGGGAAAACCCACTGTTTTTTATATATACAATGTGAATTGCATCGCAAATTTATCACAAAATATTTGCTATTAGTTTATGTGCTTTAAAGATTTTGATGCCAAATATGTCGCAACATTTTTGTTTGTGATCATGTATTTGTTACAAAAAATTCACAATTTTCTCTTTCTTTTTTTTTTTTAAATAAAATACAGTAAAATTAAATCTCCTCGGATCTTTACAGAAATGAAATAATCAACAACTCTTAATTCGCATCTGACCGTTGTTTTATAGCATGAAAACAGACGCACACTATTCTAAGATATGAGATGTCTATATATTTAATGTCGTGATGAGTTTTAAATTAAATACCTCATTTTTAACCAACTTTTAATTAAGCTTGTCTGCTTGTGTATCCGTGTTTACGTAAACAGATCGAACATATTCATGAATTTAGTTTCAAACATACGATGTTTCCATTATTAAATAAAAACAAAGCTGTTTTTAAATTATTAGTCCACATGCATCTGACATTTAAACGGCCATTTGCGGTGCACATTATATATATATATATATATATATATATGGAGAGGATCAAATGTTAATCTATGTTTGTTGTGTTAACGGAATATTTACATCTTATTACTTTGGGGCCCACATTAAAGTAAATCTAAGACTATTTGTTATCCATCACTTCTCCTCACTCCACGTAGGCGCCACATAATCAACCAACACCATCACCCCTTATCACTCCACATCATTTTTTCCTATGTTATTCATCACTTCCCCATCACTCCACGTTATCACCACCTTTTTCAATATTTTATTATTTAAATTTTATTTTTTCAATTATAAATTAAAATAAAAAAACACATAATATTATTAAAAATATTAATATTACAAACTAAAATAATAAAAAAATTAAACTAAATAATTAAATAAAAAAATTAAAATAAATTTAAAAACTTAAAAAAAAAACTATAAACTTTCTCTTCGATTTTTCTAGACATGTTCAACCAAATCACCTTTAAGCATGTTATGTATCTCACTGCTTCGGATCTCGGCTCGTATTTCAACTCTTTCTTCCGGTGTAACATCTTCAACCGGAGGGTCGACCTCTTCGTAATTTTGGCAAATAGCCTTTCCTTTGTCCTCCAAAATCATGTTATGCAAAATAATGCAACCATACATAGCGTCTCGAATTTTACTTTTGTGCCGAATTTTACTTTTGTGTCAAATCCTACATGGATTACTTATCATATGTCATTTCTTTTTAAGTACACCGAAAACTCGTTCGACATCCTTTCTCGCCGCCTCTTGAGTCTTTTTAAAATATTTTCGTTTGTCATCGTCTTCACGAGGACATGTAAATGATTTGACAAACACGTAGCATATTCAGGGTAGATACCATCGGAGAGATAATACTCATACTTATAGTAGGTATCGTTAGCATAAAATGAAGACCCCGGCGCGACCCCGTCTAATATGTCGTCAAATATCGGGGATTGATCTAAAACATTATATCATTATTCGAACCAGAAATACCAAAATACGCATGCCATATCCAGAGATCATTAGAGGCTACTGCTTCAAGCATTATTGTAGGATGGATGTGATCGCCTCGTTGATGAGATTCTCGCCAAGCGGTTGGGCAATTTTGCCACTCCCAGTGTGTGCAATCGTTGCTTCCAAGCATGCCGGGAAACCCGTGGACATCATTAGGGGTGTAAACGAGCCGAGCCGATCCCGAGCTCGTTAAGGCTCGAGCTCGGCTCGTTTAGAAAAATTAAGGCTCGAGCTCGGCTCGTTAAGAGAAATTAGGGCTTGAGCTCGAGCTCGGCTCGTTAAAGAATTTTTAGGCTCGAGCTCGGCTCGGCTCGGCTCGGCTCGTTTAGATTTTATTTATTTAATTTATTAACTTTAATTACTAATTTAATTATATTTATAACTATATTTTATAAATTTAACATAAAATATTTAATTTAAATATATTTATCATAATTTTATATATAAAAACAATTAATTTTATAAATAAACACTTAATATAATAAATAAACACTTAATATAATAAATAAAAATTATATAAACAAAAAGCTCGTTAAGGCTCGCGAGCCGTCTCGAGCTCGTTAAGTAAAGCTCGAGCTCGGGCTCGATAACTAAACGAGCCACACTTTTGGGCTCGAGCTCGGGCTCAGGCTCGTTAAGGCTCGGTTCGTTCGAGCTTTTTACCGATCCGATCTCGAGCATTTCACGAGCTGCCTTGGTTCGTTTACACCCCTAGACATCATCATGCACTGCATATATTTGTTGAATGTCGCTCCATGTTGGTTTTCTCAAATATCGCGAGTCGTATAATGCGATAACACCTTTACAAAAGTTGTAAAGACTATCTCGTGAAATTTTATTCGACATCCGTAAATATTCGTCCCAAGAATCGCTGCATGTGCCGTAGGCCAACTGTTGAATAACACTTGCACACTTTTGCAATGGTGTGAAACCTAATACACCAAATGCATCTGACCTTTGTTGAAAAAACGGAAAATTTTCTTCCATATCGCTAACGATTTGAATAAATAAATTGCAGCTCATACGAAAACGACGTTTGAAATGGTTTTCGTCATAAGTAGGATTTTGACTAAAATAGTCTAGAACGAGACGTTTGTTCCCACCTTTACGATCACGGTTTATTTTTTTTCTTCGTAACACTTGTGTAGAGTTTTTCTTCAATATCAGCTACGACGTATGTTACTGTTGCTTGAACGCTGCGTACAAACATGAACGCTCCTTCGTCTGAATCGGATGATGACGATTTCGTAATTTCCTCCTCTCAACTCATTTTTTTATTGTAAATTGGGTAATTTTATAGAAAAATATTGGTTATTTTAGAGAGAATTGTACGGAGTTGAATGTTGGTTTAAGAGCAGTGGTTTATTTATAATGGTTTAATTTTTTTTTATTCCAACGGTTATATTTGTTTTTGGTTTTTTTTTCTTTCTTTCCAACGGTAACAAAGCTTTTTTTTTCCTTTTCTTCCTTCCAGTCACGGGGTGATGGGGTTCACATCTTCCCCTATAACGCCTCCCTCACGTCCCTGTTAATGGGGGTGTGGCGCGACAGGGGCGTGACCCAGGGGCATCACGCCTGGGTCACGGTGGATAACACATGGCCTAAAGGTGAATGTTTTTTTTTAATTAATGTAGGGTCCACTTACATTAATAAAAAAAGATGAAAAAACCTAAACCTTTAGATTTACCTTAATGTGGCCCTAAAGTAATAAGATGTAGTTATTCGGTTAACGTAATAAGGAAGGGTTAACATTCGAATCATCCCCTATATATATGTGTGTGTGTGCCTGACAAAAGTAAAATTACACTAATTTTAACGTTATTTTACTTATTTTATGAGAATAACGTTAAAGGCGTTGGATGATTAACTTCAAACGATAACTTTGTTCCATGTACTCCTTCCAAGCAGCCTTATCCCAACCTCATAGGGATGTAAGATTTGTCTTATTCCTTTCCCCAGACCCTAATAAAGAGTAAGAATATATCAAGCAAGTTTGTTCGTTCATTCGTTTATGAATGTGACATTTAATTTAGTGAAAGAAGGAATGCGTGGAAGGTAGGTGCCGATATGTGTTACGTGCATGACAATTATTATATCTTCTTGCTTAACCATAAAGATGATCGAATGATGAAAACAAAACGTGTTTTCAAGGTGTTCAATGTATTAATTATAAAGACAACGATCAGTAGTGGTTATACAATTGTGTTGTGCATCCAAAAATAGTGATTGATCTGGGCACCAACATTGTTGATGCAACAGTTGTCTGCTACGTACAAGGTATCATAAAATTTGATCAAAAGTGACGATCAAGGACAGTTTTGAAGAACATCAGGTGGGATCAAAAGGGTGATCAACATCAACTTTTTAAGGAAGGATTAGAAACTCAAGACTAATTATTTGTCTATGAATACGTAGGACAAGAATAAACGTACATGTTGTTTAGACATAGTTAATCCAATTAAAGCAACAGAAAAAACAAAAGAGCAGGTGGCTAGTTTTTTTTTGTTAGTAGGCTCATGAAACAGGTAGCGATTAAGTAATAGCTAGGGATGAGATGAAAACCCGTACCCATTCGGAAAACCCGAAACTTTCGAGCCGGATGTTGGCACGAATATTAGGGTATGGGACCATATATATATAAGATCAAATTTTTTTTTTTTTTGGGTTTGGCCGTTTGGGTGTTGGTAGTGGTATGTGATTAAAGAATACTCGATCTGATTACCTGAAGTAATACTCGAAATAATATCCGTAATATTTTGTTAATATTTTTAATTTCCTATTCTAAAACATTTTTTTTTTTGCAATTTCTAGAATTCCGGTTGAAATAAACATAACTTCTTTTACAAGGCTAGATGAAACAAGCAGAATCCTAGCTGTAACTTTTATATTATTATTTTGGATTGAAAACAATTAGCAGTTTTATTATTTAAAAACTAGTCTTACTATTTTGAATATGAAGTTTCAGTTTGAATATTAAAATAATAATTTATGGTTACATCTTTTGAGACTTATATGTCATGATATTTGTATTTTCCGGTATATGTTTTATGATATTCATATTATACGTATTTAATTTATGAATTTTAATTTATTGTTGCAATTAAACAATATCATTATATAAAACTACTATCATACAAATGTACTCAGAAAATATCAAAAAGTAGTTTTAATAAACTAACGGGTATAACTAATACTTGATGAATCACCTGATAGATACTTGACAAGTAATGGGCTGATGGAACACCTTTTTACAATTATGTATAAGATTGGGATTAACAATACCCTACCTGAACATGGCTCATTCCTAGACAAGTGGCTTCATTTTGATTGATGATAATTAAAAAAAAATGTTGGTTTATGACCCAATAAGTAATCTGAGTAGCATGGTTCATATCCAAGGAGGATAGAAGCTCTTAGCCAGAAGGCAAATAAAAGAAAGTTCAAGTTTGTGTCAAGAAACATTCAAATGATTAGGGTTTATTTGTAGATTTTACAAAAATGGAGATAATTGCTAAACGTAATCTTGATTTAGATCAGAAGTGTCGATAGGGGGGCTTATTGTTATGTCACATGTCGTCTTCTTCATTGGTCCGGCATTTTAAGTGTAAAACATGGTTTTTCGTTTATTATATACAAAATTGCGTCTAATATAGTGTGTTGATGCATGATTTTGAGTTGATATATGACTTTTGTTGTATTTTTTCTATTAGATTACTTTTTAGAAATTCTTATAGAATAACATACATGACATAATACTATACTCTATATACAATTCAATCATTATGATCCGTCACAATTTCATATGTTTTATTTAGTCGTATGACTAAGCCGTAACCAATGAGTTTTAATCACACCGCTCAGCCTAAATATGCAACTAACTTTGGTTGCATATTAATCACTATTTTAAGTTTTCCATATATTATATACTAATTAATTATCAGTTCAGTTTATAATTTATATGTCAGATTGGTGGGTGGGTTCTCGACTTCTCAAGGTGTTTTACACTTTACAGCATTATAATATTTGGGCTGTGATTACATGACCCCATAATTAAATGCCCAAAGTCCCAAACCGCTCATCTGCCACTTGATGGCTGATGGCTGATGCATCCGTTTAAGCTGCGTTTGTAAATGTTGGGCCTGACAAACGAAGATATCATTAGCCCAAATCAATATTTTTGGTTTTTAGACCAGTATATATCCAAGACTCCAAGTTATCATTAAGAATTTGAGGTGGGAAAAATAACCGGAGCCGACAACCCGAACCGAAACCGCTAATACCCAAACCGGTGGGTACAAAAGGGTCCTTCCAAAAAACCATGTCGTTTTTTTCCCCTTTTTCTTTTTACAATTTTAGCTGGCATGTAATGCAACCAACATATGTAGTGGTTTTAGAAGTTACATGAAGGCCTTTCATAAATATTACTAGATGTTCCCTTCTATTTTAATTATATTTATCATTTTACCCTCTTACAAATAATTGTTCTTGCCAACAAAACTGTAACGTGTTATACTCGAAGGGTTTTCTTTTATTTTTTGTTTTCCATATAAGTTTTATAACATTGTAAAATCCTATCACTACGTTATAAAAAAAATTGTGAAAGACAATATTAGGCGTCCATAACCGACCGGTCTCACAGTCAAAAAAACTCATTAGAAACATATCATCTCTCTTGTATTACCAGAAAATTAATATATAGAAAAATCATTACATCTATTATTAACATTTTAAGTTAATTTGTCTCGAATCCATGACGGGAACACATGAAGGTCGTAGGTAGCATCCTTCTTTATCTAAAAATGGCTTCGAGGCAAGGTATTTTCCTACCAAAGGAAGGAGGCCTAAATCTTGTTGCATATTGTACAAAGGAAAAATATTAAGCAATAGCTACAATAGTGAGTTCCAAAGCATTATAGCCGAGCGGCATCTTAGTAGTGGGATATGGTTCGAGACCCTTAATATCCTGGGTTCGAATCCCTCAAAGTGGTTTTCTCAAAGTATTGATGGTGGGTATGATCAGGTGGTACCACTGGTGGCATGATGATTATAGTAATCTGTCAGGGATCCAAATTAGTCGTTAAATGAGATGCAATGCCACTATGCCAGCTCCACAACATGAAAATTGAGCCATAAGCCTAAGGGCTCCAACCGTTCAGTTATTTGTTTTTACCCTTTACAATTATTTGTTTTGTCGTTTTGAGTCTGCAAAAAACAAAGAACAAGCTCATATTATTAAAAGAGAAAATGTGTTTTTAGTTAGGAGTGTTCAACAGTGTAGTTAATGGTTTTTTCGATTAAGTTTAATTGGTTTTGAATTTTTTTTCCCTATTCTAAAATCAAATCAAACCGAATTCAATTCAATTTAATTTCAGTGTAAACTGAACAAGCCAAATAAACCGATTAAAAACCGAATAAACAGATTTGGATAAACCAAATTCAACCTTACAGATCTATCTTATATAATAAATCAAGGTTTTTTTTTGCCACATGTAATGCAATGGAGCGTGTTTTATTTTTGTTTCCCTTCTAAAACTTGGAGCATTAAATCATTTATTAACACTCATTTGTTAATAGTGATAATTACTAAATTTGACAAATTATTACTTTAACTTATTTTCTTATAATTAATAAATTATGTATACAAATAAATAATTAAGCCATGAATATCTTACACTTTCAATGTAAAAATTTAATAATATGTTTAGAGTATATTGGAAAAAGCAATTAACTAAACAAAATAAAATAAAACAAAATAGATACATTATAAAACAAATTGTAAACTATACAAATAATGATTTTATTAAAAATGAGAATATTAAATAATTGGTAACATTTATTATCATTGTAGTCATTTAATTTTTGTATCTATTATTTAATTATTGATATCCATTATTTAATCATGCATTATAAATTATAGATATGAAAAATAATTAATATATTATTAATCAAATGAAGTTAATCTGCCATTAATTATAAAGTTTTTAGTTAAACTTCTTTTCTTATCTAGACTTCTATTTAAGTTTCTTACTATCATTAACTTCAAATTATGTTCATTAAAATATTCAATAATAATAATAATAATAATTTGAATGTTAAAATACAATATGTATAATTATAAAAAAAAATGCAAGCGTAATTCTTATTTTTATTATAGACATAACTTTTTTTATTAAAAAGTGTGTAACGTTTTGTATATTAAACCCGTGTAACACACGGGATTTAACCTAGTTATTAATAAAAATAAGAAATTTAATTCAAAATTCGGTTTAATCGGTTAACCAAATAAACCGAACAAACCGAATTAAAAATAAAATTTGGAACAAAAAACCGAATTCAGAATTCGGATATGGTTAGGAGCCTAACCAAAACCCAAATTCAAAATTCGTTTCAGTTTTATTCGATAACAGATACGATTTAGTTTTCAATTTTAAACGTTTTTTAGTTGTTTTGAAGAGCCCTGTTTTAAGTTCTCTCTTTTCAATTAATCACACGTCATTTATTTTTGTTTCATCTTTACTTTGTGTTATATTAAATCTATTATTAAATTTTTTATTTTTCATTTTAGAATTTATGAACCTCATATTTTTATAAATTGGTTAGATGTTAAGATGAGATGGTTATTGGCTGATTTACAATAAACACTCCTTTGTTTTGTGACAATCTTGTGACCATCCCATCATATTCCCACTTATCCAACTGTTACAACTTACAAGTACAAGTACAAGTACAAGTAAAACAAATCTAAACGTTAAATGTGACACATTTAATTCTTATCTTAACTAATTATCAAATTTCTCCATCTCAGAGGTATAAACGATAAACAGTACTAATAATCAATTTCAAACACCCTGTCTATCGCCTTTATTCTTCCGAGTTACATCCATTGATGTACTTTACATTTTGTTGTTTCTGTAATTGATTTAGAAATACAAGTGTCGTACGTGATTTATAAATTTTAATATTTAA
Organism: Mikania micrantha; assembly: GCA_009363875.1. Classification (NCBI taxonomy): domain Eukaryota; kingdom Viridiplantae; phylum Streptophyta; class Magnoliopsida; order Asterales; family Asteraceae; genus Mikania; species Mikania micrantha. The sequence goes on from CM018684.1 coordinate 69,698,402, forward strand.
TTTTACTTCTACTTGATGACGGAGTAAGTGTCAAGTAGCAAGAGTGGAGGCTCACAACCAGAAGAATGTTGGTTAATCCGACCAGAATATGTGGCGTACCCACTAGAGAAGCAGGGGCAACTGTTCACCTTAGAAAAAAAAATTTAGTAGCATATATATGTTAAAATCTTGATTGCCCCTATAAAATTTTGCAATCGTCGCTTTTTAACTTTTAATTTTATGTTTTTGTTAATAAAACCAAAAAAGGCTCAACAAATAATTTAAACCCAATTTAAAACCAAGTTTATTATTAATTTTAACTAGGTTTATTCGCCCCGCGCGTTGCGGCAGGTTATCACTGTACACTGTCGAGAATGAGTATTATATATCATTTACAGAAACATAAGTTACATAGCAAAATCAAATTCTCATCACGAACTCTATACAAATTTTTCATAAAATCATACAACTTATTAACAAATATGTTAATAAAATAGTAGAAAAAATCACTCACAAAATTCGTTTCACTGGAAACCAATCATTTAAATTAAAAGAAAAACCCAACTATTTAAACAAATCTTTTAAATTTAATACCCTGATATCTGTTTACTACTTTTCAAATTTAACAAAACTTTCGATGGTCCAAATCTAAAATTTTAAAACGTCACTATATTGATCGAACACCTAAATAATATAACATATAACATATAATATATAATAATATATAAAATAATATATATATATATATATATATATATATTAAGAATTGTGTCCACTCACTATATCTTTTTAATATGATCTTGAATAATATCCATAATATCCTTTTTTCATCACTTGTAATACCATATAGTAATAATAATAATATATATGGATATAAAACAATAATCTGGAGGCCATACAATAAAATTCAAAACTCTGCTATTCCTTTAAGTTGTATTTTAATATATAGTATATAATAAGTTGAACTACTACTAGCTCATTTTAAACAATCCTATTATTAATTTTAATAACCTATTAAATTAATACTTGAAGTTAGATTGCGTAATCGGAATGATGATAAGAATTTAAGGAATAACTGTATTTGTTTTGTGGGGAAAGATTTACTTAGAAAAGTTCCCCTATATGTTGTTTTGGATAGATTTCAAAAAATAAAACTTTATAGCAAACGACATTGTGTGTATTGTATTTTTATAATGCTTTTGTTTATAAAATTTAGTTTAATTGTCTTTTTTTACATAACTCGGCTTGATCGGATCCAACCCAACTTGAAAAAAAGAGGAAAAATATTATATTATTATGTAGCAATAATCAAACAAGCTTTAAAGTTTTCACCCCATGAAAAAAATAGGATCTACCCCTAGCCAGAACTAGAAAAAATAAATGAAATAGACGTTGAAATTAGCATTTCCCCTACTTTCATTTTTTTGACAGCAATGCATCAATAAATGGAAGATGAAAATGATATCGTATAGTTTCTAGTGTGTGAAACTAATAAATATTTTTGAGATTGATTTTCAATGATTAAATACTTTATGTAAATAGTAGAGGTGACAATTTTTACCCATGTTAAAGGAAATGAGTTGGTTTGGGTAAACAATTGAAGTATAATGGGTTGAAATGGGTAACATCATAATATAAAATGAGTTGGGATGGGTTGCACTTAAACACGATGCGGGTCAAGACGGATAACCAAAAAAGTATGTAAATGCATTGGATTCAAACATTTAAGAATGATTAATAACATATTTGATGAGAAAATCACTAAAAATTATCCAAATGGACTATTTGTTTACTTATAATACATCTTAAGTTAAACTAAAATTGATGTTTTTTAAGAACAATCCATTTAAACCCAAAATAATTTTGCTTAAAATCCGTTCTAACCTGCACTCATCCTGACCCGAACCCGTTCTGACCCGTTACCCAACCCCACCCACCCCGCCCATTTTGCCAGGTATAGTAAATGGCTATTAACAGTAGCCTTTGTTTCTTGACCATATGTGGTGGGCTAGACCTAACAAGGTGAAACGTGTTCAATCGTAATATGAAATGATGTCTATTATTTGAAAATTAGTGCTCATTATTTTACAAAAGAGTAAAGTGCTTTGTTACCCAAAAATTTAATATGATTTCTTATTTATATCTAAAGGAACTTGTTAAGAGTATGTGTGTTAACATAAGAATAGATAAATATATTGAATTCAAAGTGGGAGGATTGGGGTGTTTTTAACATAAGAACATAATGGTGTGTTTAGCTAGAATGTCTCGTTTTTAATTTTATCGGTGCCTAATGGTGTAATCTTGGTGTTTCTCTTGTTTAGCAACTTGTTAGGAACCATTAATAAAAAATTTCAGTTGTTCAAAAAAAAAAAAGTATCTGTTTTACATATGTTAAATAACATATCATAGATTTCTTAAGAACAATTTATAAAATTACCTTTAGGTTTTTAAGGGGTGTTATAACATCACAACTGGCATAATAATTGATAAACAAACTTTTGATTTTTTTTTCTTTACATTTTTAATTATCCATGATACTATCAATTGTCTTATTTTTTTTCTTTTAAAGATACACACAAACATAATTACACATATTTATTATCATAACTTAATTGTTTATGTTACACTTGCATGAGATTATTTTTCTATCACCCGCACAACCACTACATATCGTTTAAGAAATATAATAGTAAATACCTAATTTTATATATGAGAATTGAATATATATATATATATGAGCTAGATCAAATACATATGTTGCTTAACGTACAAAACCTAGAATGGATTCTGGACCCTTTGATCAAACTAATCAATGGTTAAGATTTAGTGGTCCCCACTTTATACAACTTTCTCTACAAAATAAGCATAAATTATAACTGGAAGGACAAAAGAGGAACAATCATATTTTATATGTTATAACAAGTTCCACTCGTTTTTTAAAAATTAAATAACTTTTACATACTTTATTATTTTTTTAAAAAAAATTACACCATAAAATTAAGAATTTTATTATCTTTAATTTAAGTATAGTATTGTTATACTTTTTTTTAAGTTTTTTTACGTGGCCCGTGATTATTATGATTGGTACGTGATTATACAGTTGATGCTTTGATGATGCATATTAAATAACGGTCCGTGATTTTCATATAACGTGGTCCGTGATTATGTGGGTAGTGATTATACATTTTGTACTGATTATGTGTGTTAAAAACACGGGCTGTGATTGTTATATAATGCGATACGTAATTATTGGTCTGCGATTATCCATGTGATCCTTGATTATATGTGTTAAATGTCAGTCTGTAATTTTATAAATCACAGTCTGTAATTTTATATGGACGATAATGCCCCTTACTCTGATGACACATAGCGCATTCCCGTGGCTTCCTACGTTTAGCACGTTAATACTAATATGTACGTTAACTGTCCCCTATATATATATAATTCAAAATATATTTCAGTATTTTGTTCTATATTTTTCACTTATTTGAATGATACAGACACAGACTCTAAACCAGATCTGCCTTCACCAGTAAGATTGAGGGCAATCACCATAAATATCATGATATATATTCCCTTAGTGACTTAAAAAATAGTTTACATTCTTCATAGTATACACACTTCCAAATATATATTCACTATGAAAATTTTGTAAATAACTTTATCATAATATTCATGAAATATTAAGAAATAATGTATAGTGTATTATTTTTCTCATTCATTAATTAAAGTTAGGTAAGCTAGGCAATTTATGAGGCGGTTAACAAATCACAATAACTCCTCAACCTTTAATCTTAAATACACATGGATGATGGTGGTCTTAAAAAGTTGTATTAAATTGCAATATCCACGTCATGAAAATAAAGTTACATAAATTTATTTTAAAATTATTCATTTAGCTATAAAGTAGTGAAATTTACACATACGTTGTGACTTGTGATAACGGTGTTAAAGCGTGCAATAAATTGTCTATAAAAATAAGGATTCAAGTGAAACATTATGGTTAAAATTTAAGAAAAGAGGAACTTAAATTTAAAAGTAGTAAAAATAAATGTAATCATAAAAGAAACACGAAAAAAATATAAATAAATTGTATAACCAAAATATAAAACCATGTCAAATCGTGAACAACCGAAATTTCAAATGAAACGTAATTTGAAAGTTGTAAAACATACAAAAATAATAAATAATAAAAACTAGAGTAGGAATAAGTAGTAAAACAGAAAAACAAAAATACTTAAAAGTTAGGTAACTAAGTTTATATATAATAATCGAAAGAAAAATATTAAACATAAGATTGTCTATTAGAAATTAACATTTAACAATAAACTAAATAGCATAATTAATAAAGTTCCAGCAAAACATTAAAAATAAAATCTTGAAAAAATAACTAAAATTCTATACTAAAAAACCATAAATGAGAAGTGAAGAATCACAAAACCTGCATGTTAAACAAGCTCTGTGTGTAAATCCGCACGAATTAAACCATCAAGCAGCTACTTATTCATTTCTTTAATTTAAAATACTACTAAAAACGCATATATATTATATAATATAAGCAAACAAAAGGCACAAATTATAAGACGCAAAATCCGCAGGTCGTGCTACGCCACTTGTGCTCTAATGAAATCTATAGTTGTGTTGCACCGACATATGGTATATATTTATTATTACACAAATATTATGCATATATAACGCTATCGTTGTGTTACATCTATTTGATTTATGTTTGGTTCATGACATTGACATAACGTCAGTTGTAAAAAAACTCATTTAATTTTTTACAAAATGATACTTTTACTCTATTATAAGTTGCTAACAAGTTGATTAAAATTCATAGAGTCGGTTATATAAAGTATATATCTATAGATAATTTGCAATGTGTTCACATAAGATATTTATAATAGTTTTTTTTATTAAATCATTGCATATATGCTCAAAACTTTTGTTGTGATATTTGTTTACAAATGGTAAGGTGATCGCAAAGTGATTTGATCAACTCAACACTTTTACTATTTTCACCTTTTTCAAGCACATGATTTTTAAGGGGATTGTCTCTCGTATCCTGTGAATAAGTTTTCACATCACATGATTATTATGTTGGTTATTTACACACCTAGTTTTTTTTTATAACACCTCACAGATCTTATCATCTTGTATAAGCATGTACGAGACGTATAGCTCCCTCTAATACTCACTGATTCGACAATGGTTGATATCGTATATGCTCGTATAGAACATACACGCCTCATACATGTCTAAATGTCTCGTATAGGCACATATGTAGTGTGTGTATATACATGGTGTGAAAGGTGTGGGATGGAATCAAATCGAAGATCAAGCCATGGTAAAGCAAGATCAAGCCATAGTTTTTATAGATTTTTTTACGTTATAGCGGATTTAGTTACTAAAACCTCATGAAACTTGACGATCTTCGGGTGGCGTAGGAGACGAGTGGCGTAAGTTAAAAAAAAGGACTAAAAAAACCAAAATACTTGAATAATATCATTTTTCATAGGCTTTTTTTATTGACCTAAATTTCTCAAGAAAAAGCCTTTATTTGTTATTGATATTAAACTGACGTGTGTCCATTACATATATAATTTAACAACTCAAGAGAAATATGAAGATATAACTATTTAAGAATTTCGATCCTCACTATTTATTATAATCATGAAAACCTTTTTTATATTATATATATACGAGTAAAATATATGAATAAAATCATGAGATAAGTTAGCATATTTTTTGTTATGTCGTTTTCCTAGTCTTTGTCCACTTAATTGTTTTATACATTGAATGGTTAACTAGCTAGTAATGCCTGTCGTCCTCTATCACATGCTTTGGTGATGGAAATAATTCTTAGATCAATTCAACAAAAAGATTCAACTTTCCACATATTGCATAGTTACTTAATGTGAAAACGTAATAAATATATGCTACAAAAATTATATACGAAGAATATTGCATGTAAAATCTTGAAAACTCATGTAAAACGAACGTATTTTTTTTGAAAATTTTTTTACAGGTTTGTAACATTATTTGACACATTTTTATAAAAAAAATCAAAAAAGCGCCGAAGAAATATTTAAAAAAAAATATTTTATAAGTTTTTTTTACGTTGTAAAACATACGTAACACTGAGTCAGATCTGACGTAATTTTTGTACGTTTTTACGTATGTTTTACAAATTTTCTTTTTTAGTTGTGTTACGTATGTTTTACACAGCGGTTGCTAGGTTTTCACAATAAAAAGTGGTTTTCAAATTATCCATACCCTATATATATATATATTCAAAGACAAGTGAGAGGATATTCATACACTAAGTTCTTTTACCTTAACCACTTAGACTCATTTTTATTATCTTTTGATGGGAGAATTTGTTGTATAGGAATGATGTACTTACGAAAAATGTGACTGTTTAACTGTGGGTGCGATACAACTCATCAATTTTAGCAGGCAAGTATTTTGTTTTGTTGTCAATTTTTTGCCCAAATTTTGCAACTGGGTTTTTGATACTTGCTTTTACACCAATTATGTTTTTCAATTTTCCGGTGTAGTGACACTCTCTTTTAAGACGAAGCATGCTTTTGAGTATTTTTGATGAAGTGATATATAGTGATGTTTTTATATCTATTTTTACATATTCAAAATCTTGTTGGATTTTACGCATGCAACAACGCACAATGGGCGTAGTAACAATTGATTTTACGGTGCCAAACACTTTAAGTTTTTGCATGAGAGTCAATGCCAAGTGTCTAATTCGCTTTTATTTCTGCTAATAATATAGATGCTAGATAAATATAAATAATTGAATATGTCTTTTTTATCTTATTAAACACTCTTTTACCAGTAATATATACTAAGCAATCTTGCCGTTATAATAAACAAACATCATTTTTTACACATGTCAATTTGTTAGACTACGATTGCCATTGTCAATTTCTTATATCATTATTGGTACATGTAACTTTTTTATATTTTCAATTAATTCTCTCATATTAAATGATAAATAATTCTTTATTTTATTAAATATTTATATATATAATGACCAGTACCATTATATATCTTTTCATATTAAAAAAATCGTTTATTGTAAATTCAAATAAAATATTTTTTATAAAAAAACACAATTTCATAAAAGTTTATAAAAAATGAAATTTTTCTAAAAATCAAAATTTTAAAAAATAATTTATTTAACCTGCACTTTTAAAAAATATAAGTTTTATAAAAAAAAAGTTTTCTTAAACAACAAATTTAATTAGAATTAATTTTTTCTTACAAAGTATATAATATTTTAGTTTTCAACCTTATAACACACGTGATTTAACCTAGCAAGTGAATAAAGAGACGTATTACTAATTTACTATGTAGTATATTCGGATTTCTGAGTCTTATATTAAATGAAAGAACATATATTATTATTTGATATCTTCTTATTTTCTATCTTATCTTATTAAATAATCATTATATCAAAAAGAATATATATTTTTGTATATTTAACATAAATCTAATTACAGCCAATTATAATATCATTAAATAAATAGTTGTTAATTATTATTTAATATTTTTTTATTTAGGATTACCTTATTACGTCATGTTGCACAAAGAAAAAGAAACACATAACACAATTGCATAAAAGTTTACTCTTTTTCTTAGTAACTAGAACATTAATTGATTACATCTTTTAACAATAGTTCCTAATTTTGCTATAATAAATACAGTAACAATTTCTAATTTCTAACTTTGATATTAGAAATACATTATAACCAGTTTATTATAATATTTGAACCTTGGAACATTTTAATTGTAAAATACACAAGCTAATTATCAGGTTGTTTACGACATCAGTTCGTTAAGTAATGAAAATATATGTTATTGTGACACTTCTATATTTTATCATCATCCAAAAATATCAACTCTTGAATTTATCATCGACGTCAAACACCCCTTCAACAAAAGACTCAATATCAATCTTATTTACAGTCATGCCCAACACATCTGACGGTCCAGGTACAAACGGTGGTCTGGAGATCTTCACGACGTTCTCCCAGTCAATTCCCCGGAAGAAATCGTGGCTCTTAATCTCGGCCATTGATAATCTCTGTTCCGGATCCTTAACCAGCAATTTTCGAATCAAATCTCTCAACGGCGTCGGCTCTCCGACGAGCTCCGGCGCCTTTGACAGAATATTATGAAATGTTTCTTTTCTGTTTGATCCTTTGAACGGAGTCTTACCGTACAACATTTCGTGTAATACGACGCCGAAACACCACCAGTCCACCGGAAAACTGTGACCGGTGCCTTGTAACATCTCCGGCGCAATGTACTCCTCCGTTCCGACGAACGTGTTTGATTTTGACAATGAACGAGTTTCGTGGTTCCTTACTGAGCTGTCGTCTGAGCTGTCGATTGACTCCGGATGTATTGAATCTACTGACGGTATCGCAGGGCGATAGCAGTGTGAGAATAATGAAAATTGATTTGTGTTCGTTAATGGAATGGATTTCAGTTTGATTTGTGTTGATCGAGATTCTGACGGAGGTTTTAGCGATAATTTTGTTGATAGATCGAAATCTACCAGCATTAGGTGACCGTTTTCTTGAATCATTACGTTTTCCGGCTTTAAATCTCTGTAGACGATCCCTAATCCGTGAAGATACCCCAATGCAATCACCAATTCCGCTGCGTAAAACCTAAAATCACAAGTTGTACGAGTTTCATGAGATTGAAACGACTTAATTAGGGTCTCAAATGTGGAATTGAAGCAAAAAAGAAACACACTGTTCTCGAATTCGAACACATAATTTACGTTATTTACCTGATTACACCGTCGGAAAACATTTTTTCCGTTTGTTTCTTCCGGAGATTATTAAGATCACGTCCAGGACAATAATCAATGGCGTAACCAACGATTTTTTCAGTGTATACAATACCACGGAGATTCGGAACCAGCGGATGATTTGATAATCGCAACACCTCCAGCTCAAAATCGTTGCCGGATTCCTTAGGTTTATTGGCAGCGGAAGCTCGCAAAATCGTTTTCAAAGCAAGCAGTTCGCCACCGCATGACTCGTTTCGGACTAGAAACACGACGCCTCTGGCTCCTCGACCTAGCGGCGATATGACTTTCAACTGCTGAAGGTCTAATGCCGGAATTTGATCGTCGGCCATGGCGGTGGTTATAGGTACGGCTAGCAGCTCCGTCAGTTCTTCAATTTGTGTATAATTGGTGTTCTCTTTCTGTTAGTTTGATTAGGTTTTAAGGTTGATTGATTCAATTGTCTTTTGGGTAGTTGGTGTGCGTGACGAAGGGGGAATTAGGTTTTCTTGATGATCAAGTCTAAAAACACACAGATAGTGTGTGAGAAAGAGCAGTTGGAAAGGGAATATATTCAGTTGACGGAATTTAAAGGTGTGAAAAATGGTTTCTGAGTTTCTAGAAGGACAACATCCCGATTCCCGAATTTAGTTATCTTTTAAGTTTTTTTTGAACAACAAATTTCATTAAAAACAGAAGCGAGTCAGCAAGAAGCTAAATCACGTCCGGACACCAAATACAAAAAACCACCGAGTACAATTACACCACCAAGAAAGTTATCTTTAAGTGCCTCTCAAAAGGCCGAGTGTGATGAGGGTTTATAATGTATACGTGTGTCGACTATTAAATGATAAAAGTAAAAATGTGTTAATTGTTTTTATAATGCACGGTTAATCAGGCATCATGAGTCACGGATCTTATTGCAAGCAAAATCTTTATTCCTAAATATCATGGTTGGAGAAATCGCTAGAAGCTGCCAGGTCGGTCGACTGGGGAGTTGCGAGTGCTCGGCCTGGGGAGTTGCGAGTGCTCGGCCTAGGCGGGGAGTACTCGGATACGGTAAATGATAAAAAAAATAATTTTTAAAAAATTATATACATATCAAATATTATATGTTTACTAGTATATATAACATTTATAGTGAATATCAAAAAAAATTAAATATATATTGAGAAAATCAAACAATAATTGGTGAAAAACAATGAAAACAGTGAAAAACAGGAAAATCAGTAAAAAATAGCGAAAAACCGAGTTGGCCAAGTGGGTCCGAGTTGGCCGAGTTTGACCGAGTTGGTCCGAGAAGGCCCTAGTTGGACCGAGTAGGTCCGAGTTGGAACGAGTTTGACCGAGTTCGAGTTGGTCTGGCCGAGTAGGAGAAAATCGGTTCGGCCGAGGGCCGAGTACCGAGTACTCGGCCGCCTAGGCCGTGTTTTACAACACTGCTAAATATAGAGGTAAAGTTGTATATATTTTATTATTTTCAGATCCTACCTTAACTTTGCTAATTATAAAATATCTAGTAAATTTTTTAAAAAAAAATCATATGTTTTTATTATAAGATTAAAAATGTTATAATGAGAAATAAAATTTCAATAAGATATGTAAATCACGAACTTACGTATATGCAACTAAAAGGTTACACATGTAACTCATGAATTTATATATATGTAACTCATATGTATAACATACACGTTACATATATGTAATATCATGAAATACATATTTTTTTAAATTTTTTTATTTTTTACACATTTCTTACCTTATAATAATAGGAAATAAAAAAGAAAAAAAATTATTTGTAATGATTGTGATTAGTTTTCCTAATTTTCTCAAAAATGATGATTTCAAATGAACCATCCCCTAATATATATATATATACTCCTTTATAATGCATATTGGATGGGTTAACCCATGGGTTTTAAGAGATTAAGAGTTGTACAATGAATAAAGCAATATGTACAAGTGTTTTATGCAGAAAATAAATACATGACAGATTCATGGATCTTGGATGGGTCGGGTATTCAAAACCCAAAGGGAATGATCCTGTATTTGCTTTCGTTTACCGGGAAAAAAAAATCACCAAAGAAGAAATGGATGAAGGTCTTGAAAGAGAAAACCACGCTCCAATTTCAAAATTCAAATCCGCCCCTCTCAAATGGCACCTAAAAGTTGCTCCAGTCAAGAAACTCAGCTCCAAATCCCTAAAGCGCTCACTCGATCTCCATTCTTCGGCTCACTCGCAGTTGCTCCTCCTAATCCCAACAGGTTTCGTTCTAACCCTAATTTTGATTTCATAATATACATACATTCATTGTCATTCTAATATCATCATCTAATTGTTCTTGACTTGTTTTTCTACAGCAGGAGGATACGCACGACCAGCAAGGTTAGTTGTTCACCATATTTCTGCTCAAATTGAATTCCAATTTCTAAAATAATTTCATGGTGACTCTTTAATTTGCATTTACAGATCTCATGATAAAGTGATGAAGTGAATGATGTATCTCCAATGGATGCAGATGACAAAACAAAAGAAGGTACTTCAGTTTTTTTTTTTTTTAATAATTATCGAATAAAAATAACCCTTCTTCCATAAGCCTAATTTTTATTATACAGTCAGCTCATTTTATAGGATAGTTGGTGGTTTAGTCTTTCATTAATTCAAAGAGGTTGATGCGCTAAGAATTAGGATGCACGAATTAATTCATGCCTTTGATTCTTCTTACTCTACATCAAGTTTTTCCACAAAAGTTCGGCTTTGTTCGGTTAATTAGAGGTAAGAGTTGGAAGAATTATTAGTTTCAAGCTCTAATTTTTATATAGATTGGGTTAAATTTAAATTAATAGTTTTTGTTAAATTAGGTTTTGAGTTACTTTGTCATAACAGGTCATGCGATACCTGCTTACTCGCATAGTAATAGCTTCTCTGATGTTATAACTTGAAAGAGCTAATCTTATTTCATGGGCTAGACAGCAAGATGCGACACTGTTAGCCACACCTTCTTTTTTGTTCCGTTCTTCCCAATGCATTAGTATGATTTTCGACCTACTTTCTTCTCCGTCTTTGATGATTGACGACTTGACGACTTGACGACTTGACGTTGATCAACCTTCTTAAACATCTTTATTTTTTGTTATTTTATACCCATTTAATACTGCAAAATCATTGGGTTAATTTTGCATAAATTTACTTTTTTTTGGGTTTTATATGTAATTTGATTGATATATAATACATAACAAGCTGGGACGGTGTATGTATGTATAGTCTATAAATTTGTCTTGCAGCTCAAGTGGTGGCAGAAGTCAAGTTGTAAATGCTGGTCAAGTAGGCACCACCTCTTGGTTGTGGATTAGTTGCTATGAACTGATTCAGATCCTTATATTCTTGCTTTCTGTAGTACACATTTACCTGGTGGTTTAATTTTGAAAGCAGGATTTTAGTTTATTATTTTCTGTCAGGTAATAGTAGTTCAATTTATGTATGTTAATCTGTTATTTGTTAATCTTCATGTATGTGTTAATCTATATGTATGCACGTATGTATATGTTTGAAGACATGATTAAATAAATATGAATTTTTTAAAGTTACTGAAAAAAATGTTTATCTTAGTATAAAAATGTTTTTTTTCCTGTTAGTATGTTTTAATTTTGTATTTATGTGTATTGTGTATCTGTGTGTTAACGTGTATGTATCTGTTTGCAATAGGTAACAACATATTGTTACTTTATTCATCCTAATTTTGCTGGAACATCATTGAGTGAATTAGGAACAAAACTCATTGATCTTGCTATTGACATGCGACTTAAGATGAATAGATCTAGAAACTTGGTTAATGTGGCATTAATAAAGTAACTTTTATTGCACATTTGTAAAACAACCAGCATAAGTATCATGTTTTAGACCATTCCTTTAAAGGTCTGACTTTCTGCGAGAAGGGACCCAAATTTGGAGATGATACTGATGTTATGTTGATGAAATCCAAATGTGTTTATAAAAAAATATATATGAGATGGAAAAAAATCACACTATCATTTTATACAGCAAATCCAAAAGTATACATGAGATGAAACCTTAATAACCTAAGCAGAACACCATCTCATGTTATGTGCCTTTATTTTTGCAGGATAGCATAGCATCTATAAAGAATGTGTCTGTATAAACTGTAAGTCTTCTTTTTCTAATACAATTGCTTCGTTTTACTTTCTCCTGCACACAATGAGAAACAAAAGAATATTAGTCACATAAAAAACATGGTTAATATTAACACAAACACACACACACACATTTATATAGGGGAGAACTGGTAACATGTGTGTTCAACATGCACTTATTAGTTTTTGCACCACAATCTGTATATATATTCATTAAATACACATATAATATATTTCGTGTACGTGTCTTTATATTGCCAGTAAAGTGGTTGATTTTTTAACTCATTAGTTGATTTCCTGAGGCGCGTATACAGGTTGTGGCTGTCGTGGCCGTTGCTCTGCATATGTATCAGTTGTAACTTGAGCAATCGTTGTTGCAATGCCTAATATTTGAACTTTGATGATAATGCAGGGTAAAATCAAAGTAGGAGGCTTTATGGATGCATTGGAATTCATTAAAGAAAGGAAGGTCTCATTTTGCAGGACATCAGCCCTGCCCAAGAACATGTATCATTGTTTACCCATGGGCCGGCATATACTTTTGTACATTTCTTTTACACTCTTAGATATATTAACATGCTAAGTACAATTTGGAAAGCAATATTATTACAATTATAAGCTTATTGGTTGAATATAATTGATTTAGAACCTTCATATGCATTAAAGATACGCTATCAGACGACTTATTGGGTTTATCTATGAACTTCTCTGTTTTTATTACAAAATAACGAACCTTCCCGGAAGGTAGCAAAATTTGTAAAATGATACCTGTTTGTTTTTTAAATCTTGATATTGAAAATTCATTCTAATTCATAATTTAAAAAAATAATTTTAAAAGAGCCTATCACCTGCCAAAAGAGGCGTTTGATGATGTTATCTCGGAACTTGCTTCCTTGAGAGACAAATCATACAAAGATAGCACTTTAATCACGCGGCTCTTAAAGAACAACCTCAGTCTATGGACTTTAGACATCCTGAAGGATGGAAGTAAAGATGGAAGAGAAACACAGATTGCTTTATGTTGTCTCCATATAGATGATTATCTTAAAAACCATCAAGCAATAGTAATTACGCTTCGATGCATATGTGAAGTTTAGTATCTTCAATAGTTAAAAGATGTGAAACCTTGTCATGAAGATTATTTGAGTGAGATTAGTTGGTTTCTAATGCATTCCAATGTTTTTTTAGACTCAACAGTAGATTGACGATTTCGTTGTGGGTTCGTTGGATCTTTTTACTATGTTACTCAAGGTAAGTTATAAATCTAATTTAAATGATGCTTCATTACTTTTTTTGTTTATAATTTCACTAATAAGTAAAATAAAAACATGATGTTTTAAAAAATGTTTTTAATTATAATGCTTAAGATATAGATGTTTTTGAAAAGATCATAAAAAAATTCAAATAGGGTATCCAATGTAGCACCCGTTGTTGCTCCATTGCGCTTACTTCCACCTACTAAATAAGAAGTTGCAAAAGAATATGATTGGGGATTTGACATGCTTTGTGCCACCTTTATCAGGTGAAATCATGGCGTAAGCTCAAGGCTTTGGTTCGGTATAACAAGATAGGAACAAGGTCTGGCTTCAGTAGGTTTAAACCATGCTACATAATCACTCGGATTTTGGGAATAGGTTTGAGCTTTGCTTATATAATGATTTTATGACATCAAATTTGATAAATATGTTGAATATGCTCTTGATGCCTCTATCCATAAGCATAGCACTGCTTTTGGTGCAAATGTGTAGATAATTGTAATTGTATGTATTTTTAGTGCAGATTAGTAAAACCTAGTAGCGGTTAGTTTGAGCTAATACTATTAATTAGGTAGTTTTATGATCAACCAGTTCTGTTACCTTTCGTTGATTTTAAGTTCTTAGATTAATCAATTGTAGCAGGATCTTGAATTAACTGAATTTTATAGTACTAGGTTGCAACTTTCTTGTATTTTCATAAACTATTTGTTCAGCCTAAGAGCACCTTTAGTTGTTTCTATTTGCCTATGTCTTGTATCTCAAACATACATATGGTGAATAATCAAAATAAATTTAATGGACGAGTGAATGAAAGTGCATAGTAAATACTTCATCGATATGCATTTTGAAAGTGGTTGTGTAATATAGAATAATCGGTTAATTTTGATATAACGGTCATTGGGCAGTAGAAAAGAGCTTTTGGTAGTGCTTTTGTTATTGAAGCTGTGATAATTAGAGAATTAGATGTTTGAATATTTGATATTCTTATTATTAACGATATTATTAGATGGATTGGCTAAAAATGACAGTGTTTTAAAGAAAAAGTTGAGAGGGTTGATGGAATATATAAAAACTCAGTTATATAATTTATCCTTGGATAAAGTTGTGTTGCAGTTGGTATGAAGCTGATTATTTATCCTGTAAACAATCTTAAGTAGAATATGATTATTCAAAAATTCGAGACTGATTATAAAAATTTTAGGTCACAATAATTATATAATTAAGTTCTAAAATGCAAGTCCAGACTCCGTTACATATATATTCTTTTCTGATGTGCTTTAATAAATATTATATTTTTTGACTTACTAAATTTTCTTCTCTAGCTAAAAATACCATCCAGGGAGTTGTTTTCAATGAAGTATTGACTGCTGCAGCAAGAGATATTGTCACTAAGGATATACTTAGAATGGCAAGTGGTTGGCCAATGCAAGGGAGATCCCTCAAGCTACTGTTGGTCTTACTGCATTTTTTTCAGGTTTTTTTTTTCTTATGCATGAACTTAATTTGATGAAACAGGGTTGGAGATAGTTCTGTGAGCCGTAAGGTATCAAATTTTCTTACATATAGATTTTCTTATAGAAATTAGCATCACCAACGAGTGCGGGTTCTAATTCATAAAAACTCACTTTAAGGGGTTTTAAGTGGTTAAAAATGATGTAATGATGTAGTATTGACATTTATATCATGTTATTTCAAGTGATCATAACAACAAATCAAAACATTTGGCAGCTGTTACTCTGTTAGTGATACAATAGGGATATGACAAACTAATGATCACACGAATATCAAACAAAAAATATAAAGAAATATGGGGTTTTATATCTAATTTGAGGGATTCAAGTTATCCGGCCTAAGTCTGTGGAGGTTCATTTTTTTTTCTATTTGTTTAATTGTGTTATATGTATATGGGTGCATCAAAGCATTTAAAATCACCAAAGAAAAGCTTAGAGGTTGTTGAAACAGTTGAGGTATTCGGAAAAGTCAACCTCACCGGGACTATGAAATACTTCAGGCTAGAGATAAAAAAATAACCTGGTGGGTCCAGGATGACCCATAAACACTTTCTATACTTATATGTTGGTTTGTTATTCATGATTATAGAACAACATTGCAGACTCTAAATCCCATGATTTATTTATTCGGATGTATTTGTCAGACATTGATGAAAAGGTTCTATATTGCTAGCTTGATTTGGGTATGTCTTCACTATGGCGTGCTCCATGGCCTGCTCTCTCGTATTCATCAGTGATTAGAATTGTTGACTTAAAACTCTTCATTTTTTTCAATTATTTTGTTACACTATATTACAGCTCATACTAAAGAATCTGCCAAGGCATTGGCTGATATGATTCAGATAACATATCCACATGCAAGGTTAGCCTTTGTGGTTGCTATGGCAAATGACAAAGACCCTCAAGCATTTGCAATTGAATTACATGCAGGTAGAATTCTTTGATAGGAATTTTTACACACATATGCCAATGGTATACGGTTTTGTGCTTGTAAGTTTGATTAACTAGGTTTCAATGTTCGAAACGGTTGCAAACAAAAAACGCTGATAAGTGAAAAGCCTTTTAGTGAAATGTGTTTTGATACAATGTTATGGGTTGATTTTACTTAAAACATTGGATTTATGTACACTATTTCAACTTTAAATAAGTATCTTTAAAAACGAACTTGAGCAAGCTTCCATTTCGTAAGGAAATTACGTTTTTAACATAATTTAACATGTTTCTCAATAACTTTCTAAAAGTAGGGTGTTGTAAATTTGTGAATTGAAAATGAGTCGCCGCCGCATCGCGCGGGTTTCCTGCTAGTCTATATATATATATATATATATATATAGGGTTTTAATACTTTGAAAACCCGATCTTAAAGAGAAAACCCTTAAACCCTGTGTGAACCGTTAGATCAAACTTTTATTAGATTTTAATTAATTAAACAGAAAAAAGATGTGGTCCATAATTAAAGTTGAATATTTTAACGAGGTTTTTGAAAATAAAATGTCTCTTTGACCCTTTAAGGGGTATGAATGACTTTTTTTCACCACCTATAATCTCTTTTCATTAATTAACCAGATTCTCTCTCATCTTTCGTCTTTCCTCTCTCTTCTTTTTCTTCTCTCTCCTCTCTCTTAATTCGTCTTCTCTCTCCTCTCTCTTTTATATATAAATGACTATTAAAATAAAAAAAAATATTTTTTAAATAAAAACAAAAAATATACACATGTGTATCAGACACAAATTTCGCTACACAAACACAAATATTACATATTTTCAACCATAATAAATATTACACATGTGTATTTTATATATGAAACAAAAATTTACACATGTGTAAATTTTTAAAAGAACATCAAATAAATCAAAACACCAAAAACTACACATGTGTAGGTGTAATATTTTATAAATCTCAAATATATAAAATATACACATGTGTATATTTTTATTTTCTACACATGTGTAGTATTTCGAGTAAAGTATACTTTGTGTATTAAAATTTTTACATTTTTATTTATACGCATGTGTAATTTTGTACATTTTCTTGTAAAATACGTTTTTTTTAATTTTGTATAAAAAATATACATTTTTGTTGTTGAGAAATTTTGAAAAACATATTTTTTAATTGATAAAGAGAAAAGAGATAGATGAGAGAGAAATTTAATATTAATAATTTATTATATATATGTGTGATTTTAAATGAAAGAGAAAGAGATAAATTATTATATATATGGGTAAGTGGTTAAAGACTATTATACCCTTTTCATATTAATAAATTAGAAATAAGAAAAAGTTGATCTAATGGTTGAGATAGGGTTTAAGGGTTTTTTCTTTAAGATCGAGTTTTCATTTGATTCAAATCTTATATATATATATGTTGTGTGTTTTTGAAGATCTTATAAGAATACAAAGTAAACTTTTTATAAGTTAGAAACAATACATTTGTTACGTGTTTCGAATTTTGTGAAACGTACGTGTGCCCGATAAAAGTTTAAATAGCGGAGAGGGAGTGAAACATTACACGAGTGTAGATGGATGATTGTATGGAATGGATCCCTGTGTGTTAGTAGATGGTAATAGTTATATGGTTATCATGCCTTTTTCATTCATAAATTATTGATTTGGTTATGAGTTTATTTTTTTTTAACAGTCAACTAACCAACTGTCGGGTACTTTGTACGTGCTTTCTAATGGCTAAAAGATGTCCAAGCTGGCCACTAATCCAGACAGACGGAGCCCTAGCCCACTAGCCACCGATTCCTGGGGAAAACCTGACCCAAGCAAAGCACCCGCCCAAAGGCACGACGGTAGAAGGCCGGTAAACTAGATGGAATCAAGAATCGAACCCGAAACCTGGGTCTCATATCATTTTTCTCATAGCTTCATCTTATCTCTAGGACAAGACATTATTGGTTGGTTATGAGTTTATTATTTGGTAGATTCGAACTAAACATCTATCAAAATAGACCAATCTTTAAAGACTTGGTGGCTTAAAGTGGGTCAAAACTCAAACCAGACGTACAACACCCCACAACCAGTGTTAAGTTTATCTATAGTACCAACTGGTTTAGACCTGGCAATCTTGATTAATAAAAACAAAGATAAATGGTTAGTTTGTTTAAGCAATTATAGCATACAAGGTAAAAATGAATAGCAAGATAACATAAAATAAGTTGAGATGTATAATACCTTAAAACAATGTGGGTCAGGATGGATAACCTAAAATGTATGAAAATAAAATACATTAAAACGGATAAAAAAATTATTAATAATATATTTGATGATAAAATTATTAGGGATTATACAAAAAAAAACTACTTGTTTACTTAAAACATATTTGATTTAAATTGAACATTTTAACCTAAACTAATTTTGCTTAAAACTCATTTCGACAAGCATCGATCTTTACACGAACTATTTTGATCTGTTACCTGATCCCACCGAACCTGTCCATTTTGCCATGCTTAAACCGGTTGTCCCGCATCAACATCGACTGATTCGCGCACATGTCTTGCATGATTCCTTCCCCCATGTTGATATGCACACGTTGGCATACTTCATGCTGCTCAATGTGGGAATTAGTTGGTTTCTTTCTTTTGTTGGTTTAAACATTGTTTTCATTCATCAGCTTATTTATCCAAAAATCACATAATTTGAGTCATTATTTATTCAAGATTTTGACAGAATTTCATATCGGGTAAAATTTAGGCATAACTACCTCAATAAAATAGTTATATAAAGTACATAAGTATAATTACCTTTTTTTTGAACGGCGGGGGTATCAATCGTGTGAACCCACTGTTTCCAGGCCATGTCACCAAGGTCTAGTTACCTGAACCTCCCATGAGCCACCACAACTACCCCATGAGGAAACCCCATTGGGAAAACCCCAGGGGTTTTCCATGACCCCCCCTCAGACCCCTATTTTGCTACGGGAAAAATTTGAACCCAAGACCTCTCATTTGAAAGAATCTTGGGATACCATTGAGGCAATGCCTCATTGGTACATAAGTATAATTACCTGACAAGGTTAAAATTAACAGCAATTTGGAGACTATTATTTGTATGTGAATACAAAACCTGATTGATAATATAGGAAAAGATGTTCATGGGAATATTAAGATGAATTTTATGTATTCCCGCTATTTATAGCTAATGAATTTATGGAGTAGATGTGACATTTTAAAACCTATGTTTTTATTTGTGGTAGTATTTAAAAAAAACTTTAGTTGTTTGTTATTATATTTTATTGCTTTTTTTTTTTAAATTTATACATTTTTCTTTGCTGTTTTTTTTTTTTTTTTAGAAATCTCATATATTCCCAACCCTATATATCCCATCAATTTGCAAATTCAATCTATATTCATTCCTCCTACACCATTCTCAAAAAATTCCCTTGGCACTCGCTATATATATTCAATCAAAACATAACCACTTAACGATGATTTATTATTTTTGTGGGAAACAAGCAATTGTAAAAACTTTATGGACTTCTAATATAAGTTGTATTGTTAATTTTGATTCATGTCCAAAAGATTATATGGAACAGTTTCTATTCAATTGTGATTTGGTGGTCAAAGTGTCAATTATTTGGTTGGTATGACCCTGAGATGTGTGAACGATCCATATAGATTATACATGTTCTTCTTGAGTCAAGAAAAATCTTGAAATGAAATTGAAAATAAGTTAACATATTCCAAACTATTTTTGATAACTAAGATTCACCAAACATATCAAAACCTTCCTTAGTTGTGGGTGAATCAACTCTTTATGTTACATGTTGATAATCTCACTTCAAAATATTATAAATTTTATTTTTCCCTATATCAACTTGTAGAAGTGGCCATTCTTTATTTTCAATACAGGAAAGTAAACGTAATCAACGTCCCAATGTATATCAGCCAGCTAGAATTTTTGAATGTAAACTTAAGCCGTTTAATCTGACAAAGGGTAAAGACTAGACACAAATGGCTAGATTCCTAGCTGGCAACTTTTATTGGATGGCTAGATTTCGAACAGACGACTAAAGTATGTCCGCTTAGTTGTTCAATTTGACAAAGAAATGATAGACATGGACTGACTATATTATTTAGCTTCACAACATTTGTTATACGACTAAAATTTGTAACAACAGTTTATAATTGCCAGCTAAACCGGGTTATAACTTCTATACAAAATTACTTGTAACTTATACCAATCAACTATCTAACAATAACAAATGTATAAGGTATTTAGGGTATTTTAGGAGGGCCCTATAACAGATTTACTTAAAGGAAAACAATACCACAAAATATGAAAATAGGGATTTTATAAATATCAAGATTACTACATGTCTTGAGATACTTGCTACACATTTTGGTGTAGAATTCCACTAAAATAAAACAAGGATAAGACACATTCTAAAATTGAAAATAAAAAATTTATGAGGATTTCTTGAGAAAAAACAGTGTTTAAAATAATATGCTAAAACATTTATTTGCTGGCTACTATCAACTAACGTCGGCTAAAACTATCATAACAAATAATAAACCGGCTATAAATCACCGACTATAGAATGGCTAAATGGTTTTAATCGGTATAATATTATGGACTAACTCAATTGGTAGATTAGCCAACAACACGTGACGTTGTGTACTTGGCTTACATTGGGGCCAATATGTTTTCTACCTGAGAGGGTATGCCGGCTAATTCATGTCGACTAAATCGGTTAAAGTATAGTTGGCGCCTGATGAGTGGTGATGTCTAGTGTTTCCCCGCCTAAAAATGAGTGTTTACTTTAATAATGTTGATTGTTAAAATGTGTATTGTGTTAATTTTCTTCTAAACTATGTCAACTTAACATTGTGTCTACTTGCGTTTTTTATTAGAATGGGTTTAAATTTAATTGGGAAGTCATTCTTGTTTCCACGCCAAATACATAGGGTATTTTAAAACATGCATTCGGGATATACATTATATAACTTGAAATTATCATATGATTATAAAAATCGTTTCTATCGACATAATTTTCATTTTACATTGACAAATATTTCTCACAATCTTATGCAATGACAATATTTCTACCCTTAAACTGTTAATCTAAAATGATATTTGTTATTATATTGATAAAAAACAGGATCAAAGACGTTAATATTTTGCAAAAGTGTTCGTAGTCGTAAAATATATTGACAAGAAGTAAGAACAAAAAATAAATAAGTATTTAATTTTTATTATTAAATAATTGATATTATTTAGTTATTATAAATCGAATTTGCATATATAACAAGGGGGAAAAAAGCACCGAAAGAAAGTGTAACATGGACCTCCCAAAAAAAGTGCAATGCCCCTGCCAAACCATCTAGGAATATATTAGAAAAACTTCTGTAAATTTAATAAATAAAAAACAACATCTATACAATTAAATTTTGTCAAGCAAGCGTTACTTGTAAAAAATATAAACCCAAATACAAAGTACGATCTAAAATAACAAGAAAAGTAGTCGTAAGATGTATCCTTGAGAAATACACACATAAACAAATAAATATTTAATTATTATTTGTTTAAAGGAGTATTTTTAGGAGACACGCGTCATGTTCTGGTTAAATCTGAACAAGTTTTTCCCGCCTCTCTCTTCTAATAGATACTATTAATTTTAGTAATTAACTTATATAATTAAATATTAAAAAAAAATATAATTTTTCTTCTTCAAATAATTTACTAATATATTAAAATTTAATAAACAATAAGAATAATTTAATTATATCTTATCCTAAATATAATTTTATAATTGTTAAGTATTATTATATTTAATGCTAATAAATTATATTTTCTATTATCCAACTCGTGTAACACACGGGGTTTTAGGCTAGTTTAATAAATAAAAACACAACATCTATACAATTAAATTTTGTCAAGCAAGCATTACTTGTAAAGAATATAAACCCAAATACAAAGTACGATCTGAAATAACAAGAAAAGTAGTCGTAAGATGTATCCTTGAGAAATACACACATAAACAAATAAATATTTAATTATTATCATTATTTAGTTTTTATTCTATTATATAAATTTTATTATTTAATAATTGATATTATTTAATTATTACATATCAAATTTTGTATACATAGCATATATAGTAATGGAAAAAAAAAGTCTACCAACACATCTAGTAATACATTAGAAAAACTTCTGCCACTTAATATATAACCATAAAAAAATTAAATAAATTAATTATATTACGACTTATCGGTAATGATTTAGTTTCGAAAATATAGATATAATATTTGTTTGGTTTTTGAATTAGATCACATGTTATCCTGTTCAATTTTTAGGTGGCAATCGTGTAACTAGGACTTATAATTTGATGAAGGAGATGTAAGATCAAAGAGTTTACTAAGTTGTTTGGTTTCTTTTAAGATGAACGTACGCTCAAAAATGTTAAATCCGAAAGAATGGTTGAAGTATCGTTTTTGACGTCGTTATATCAAACCATTAAAAAAACAGAGAAAGGGTGTATTCTTTTATCATATTTTTAAATTAACTTGGGAATTCATCCACGAGCGACCAATTAAAAATTGATTTGTCGTTTACAATTTGCAAAGATCGCAGTGGGATTATCCATAGCCAACGAAATCACCCTTCTTCTCTGCTCCACAAAACCCCCTTTTGATTTCTTCTTCGCATCGCGTCTTGATCCTTCAATCTGTGTTGCAGATCACGCTGGCGGTGATGCTGATCGATAACTTCATCGCGACCAACACTGTTTTGCTTCAGCCGCAATTGATTTCGATTGAATGATTGATAATGGAATCCTCACAACGACGTCGTTTGTCCATCATCGCTTCTCATCTTCATCCAATTAAACTCACACCCACTTTGGAAAATGTTTCTTCATCGATTGTCTCCCAATCCCGTTGTAATTCCTGTTCTGATTCTAAGAAACAGTGCAATTTGGAGACTGATTGTGTTTTCTGTAAGATTGTCCGAGGTGATGCCCCTTCTTTGAAGGTATATCTGATTTGGTTCTTATATCTATCTTGAAATCATGCATTATGCTTGAGTTATTAAGTTAATTTGATGAATTGTCTCGTTCCTTTGTGAGTTTTGCATTCTCAAATATGAAGCTGAGATGAATCTTAGGTATCTCGGTTGGAAATTGAAAACTTTTAGCCATTAATAAACAGTTTTTGTGCCCTTTTGAGAAAACATTCATAAGTAATTAAGTATCTGGTTCATCGTCAAGTATCTTCTTGTATCCCCTTCAAAGCTCTTGCTTTAGGTGTTATAAAAACTCCAAAAGTGTAATTTGCTAAGAAGAGTTAATGGAGATCTTGCGTGAATGTGTGACCCTTCAAGATGTGGTTTTGCATGATTGTGCGATTTAAGTTTCCCTCATTGTTCTTTGTGGTTCATGATTTACTTTCAATTTATGTTTGATTAAGTTATTGTTATGGCTATGCACATTTAATCTGCCTGTACATATCACTTATATTCAATAAACATGAAGTTAGGATGTTTCAAAAATAGTTTGTGTCCCAAAATTAACATGATAAATCCATTTGAAGATGATCAAAATGATGCATTGTTCTTATTTTCATTGAATTTCATCGGCCTGCAGCTGTATGAAGATGATGAATGCCTATGCTTTTTGGATAACAATCCTGTGAGCCCTGGGTAAGGTATCATTTGTAGTTTCTTTATTGAATTTTGGTTTTGATGATTAAACCCTATAATAGATTCACTGATATGGACTTGTAATCTGTATGATTAAATTTCTCTGTGCATCTTTAAATATTTTGATATTAGAAGTTTAGTGCATTTTAGGGTATCCAGTTAGTTTTGCACCAACTAATTTAGATTGCATTTTGTCAGGCATTGCCTTATTATTCCTAGATGCCACTTTCCATCTTTGGTAGCAACTCCACCATCAGTAAGTTCTTATTAATATAATATCTTGGCTGGTTTTTTTACCCTTGAAACATTTAAAAATACATATATATTCGTTTCTAGGAAAGTTTTGATAAATTTAACAATAATGTGATAATTTTGCAGGTGGTGGCTACCATGTGCTCAAAAGTGCCCTATATTAGCAAGGCGGTCATGAAAGCCACGGGTTCTGGTAATGTTCTTGTTATGTTTATATGGGGATTTGGTTAATTTTGAATGCTATTTGCTAATCATTTTCCTTAATACTTTAAGATTATTCCCTTAATATTAAAGTTATGTTTTTGTTGCATTACAAATGCAAATCTCAGATTCATTCAACTTGTTAGTCAACAATGGTGTGGATGCAGGCCAAGTTATATTTCATGTAAGTATCAATAACCAAGAAATCTCCTGATTCTTGAAAAGAAAGTCAAATTGTTAATTTTTATGTGAGTTACCTGACTTTTTTTTTTCGTTATTGGTCTTCTTGGATCAGACGCACATTCATATAATTCCTCGTAGGGCCCGAGACTGCTTATGGGCCTCTGAGGTATGTTATAGAATTCTTTGGGTGTGTTTGGATGTGTATTTTGAGAGAGCTTATATGTAAATAATCAAATTCGGGTAAGCAACTGCAATAAAAGATGCTGTGGAAAATAATGCTGGATCTTTTGTTTTTGTTTGTGATAATCAGTTGTCTGAATGTTTGGCAAATTTTTTGGTATTTTAAGAAACCAGTAGGTAAAAGGAGATCTTTATGATAAAAACAGAGTTTGTGTAATAGAAATTAAGATCTTTGAAAGTAAGTTTAAAATGGGGTAGATTAGTAATTGTATTACTTATGTTATCAATGTTGTTAGAGTTGGTATGAAACTGATAACTGACCCCTAAATAGTTATACCAACAGAAGTTGTTGAATCTATGATACTGGCCCTTGGCAACCGATTGAATCAGGGTCTGTATCCAAACACAACTATTTCTTCATATTTATTCAACATTGCTTGCATATATCCCATTTTAAGGAAACCCTTAATTAATGAGTGCTTACAATATATAAAACAAGCATTACATGTCATCGACTTAAAGTCGTAACAATTAGAAATTTCAAAACGCAAATCCAAACAACATCATAGGCATCAAACACAATATAATGTGGTTGATTTATTACATATTTCGTTAAATATTAATAATTTATTTATTTATTTATTTATTATTATTATTATCATTATTATTTTTCATTTTTAACAGAGTTTGAAGAGGCACCCCTTAAAGCTAGACCAGGAAGCCTTGCATCTTGTTAATAACATTAGACAACAACTGTCATTTGTGGATGGGTTTGAAGATAGCAAAGATCATGGAACCACTCTCATTGGAAGCTAGAAGGTCCCACTCTCATGGGTTTGATTCCTTGGTTTGTAATTTTATCCACACTTTGTTTGCTTCTTATTTTTATATTTTCTTTCAAGTTGATTGATTGATTGTACAAGTTTAAGATATTTGCTGTGTGTGTGTTTTTTTTTGGGGAGCTTTGTATTATTAATGCTTATTAATTTTGAGCTTTAAGGTGCTAGACATTCATGCATGTTAAAAGAATGCAAGCTGACTAACTACTTATAGAAGTATAGAACACATTCTATGTGATATAAGACGTACCAATCTTGACCATTTTAAATCTTTATTAAAATCTGACTCGAAAGTGACATGTTTACAACTCGTTTAAATCTAGCTAACCACTTTTGACTTGTTAATTGTTTGTATGTCTAGGTTACTGTTGATGATATATGCACGAATAGATATATGGGTCATGTTAGGGTTCATTCATTTCAACCTCCGAAGAGCCCATCAGCCTAAAACGATTGTTAACCCTACTTTATTCCTATTGGGATTTAAGTTACAATGAGATGTGTTTGATATTAATGACATTACTAAATATCATATAAACTACAGTGATGTTTAGCATCCGGAAAGAGTTTGTTTTTAATGCATTGGTCTATTTTGTAAGCGAACCATTTAACATCCTGAAAGTTTTAAAGGATAATATAAGTTGATAATAACTCATCAAAGATTTATAATAAATTGATGCCATTTGTTAGCATCTATTCTTGCAATATGTGATGTTAGTTTGGATGGGATGTAAATGTCTTAATTTGATCAACTATTCGGATACCTTTTGGAGGGGTAGTGGATGTTTTCCCGGTCTTGAAAAATGAAAATACAAAGAAATGTGAGAGATGAAAGAGAGAAATACATCTAATCTCGACGAACAACTAAGAAATTCACAGGCTCTAATAAATTTTTACACCGACTCAATAAAAGTTTTTTTAACAGCAAACGCCTAGTCACTAGGGATCACCTTGGCAAATAGATCACCATTCTGTCCGAATAACAGATCGTGGTGACCTGACCCACCTGTCCAGGAGGAAACCTACAATTAGGAAAACCCCTTGGCTCAACTTAGAGTAGAGGTGGCCATCCAACCCGGTTCCAAGACCCGACCCGGTGGACCCGAACCGGTTCCTACCCGGTAAACCCAAGAACCGGTTGGTACCCGGTAGTACCCGAAAGATAGTAACCGATTCCACACTTTTCCCATTCGACCGGTTAGTACCCGGACCCGAACCGGAACCAGTTCCTACCCGGACCCGGTTGGAACCGGTTATAGCCGTTATAATCCATCTGAACGTTGAAGACCGATTTCTAGCCGTTTTTTGACCGTTTGGAGCTCCAATCTAGCCGTTTTTAACATCCTAAACTATTATAAATAGGTATTGAGTGGTATGGAGTGATCACACAACTCAAAACGCAATCCCGAACGCAAAAAAAGCAAAAAAACGCAAAAAACGTTCTTTATACTTGCTTGTTTAGTCTCCATCTCTCGTTTTGGTTTTTCGTTTTCTTGTTTCCTACTCTCAAAGTCTCAATACTCTTTATACATTTCCCTTTGTTATCATGGATGGTTCACATTCTTCGGTCGGTCAAGGTTCCAACACCGAACCATCATTTGTTCGTGTTATTGAACACAATCAGAACCCGGAGATATGGTGCAATTGAGATTCGGTCGAGCTTAGTGATGGGTTTATTAATTATTAAAACCCTAATAATACCTTAAATTAATCAAATTAAATAATAGTTTAAGGTTTTATTTGTTTAAGGTTTTATTAGCTTTGCTTTGTTTAAGGTTTATTAATAAGTTTAAGGTTTTATTAGGGTTTATTAATTATTAGTTTAAGGTTTTGTTAGGGTTTATAAATTATTAGTTTAAGGTTTGATTAGTTTAAGGTTTGATTAGAGTTTAGTAATTATTAGTTTAAGTTTTAATTAGTTTAATGTTTTATTAGGGATTTAGGGTTTTACTAATTATTATTTTAAGGTTTGATTAGTTTAAGGTTTTATTAGGATTTTGTTCACGTCTAACGGTCAACGAGGTAAAAAAAAAAGTGGAACCGGTTCTTAAACAGGAACCGGAACCGGATCCTACCCTAACCAGGTACACCGAATAGGGTTATTTGTGAGCGGAACCGGGTACGGAACCGGTTCGGGTTCTGGGTGGAACCGGTTTGGGGGAAGCGACGGGCGTTAGGAACTGGTTTGGAACAGATTCCGGTTCTTGAAAAAAAACCGGTTTGGCCACCTCTAACTTAGAGCAATATTTGATCTAGGTGAGACACCAACCCAAGACCTCTCATTAGAGAAGTCAAGGGCTACCACTAGGCTAAAAACCCTTTGGTAATTAACAAATATATAGCTAAAATAAAGAAATAAGTGATACACTGTCGGTAATTTTATTAATTATCAATATATATTTTGTAATATTGGATTAACCTTGATCGAGTGAACATTATTTATTATTAACAAGTTAGGAGATGGAGATTAAATTGTTGAAACTAATAACACTTGAATGTTTAATACTTATAAACTATACATATTATGAATTGAATTTGAGCATTATATGGCATTATTATGGAAATCATAATTAGCAGATTGCTTTGTGAATATCTTGGGCCAAAAATTATTACGTATGTAATAATTTATTATGGAAGGTCAAGCCCAAATAATAATGCTCCGATTAGAGGTTAAAAACGGTTTTTGACTTTTGAGATAATATGTACAGCATCTCGATCAAATGCTAGGGCACGATTCTTTCTCTCATCTTCTTCATATTCATTCTCTGCAAAATCTTAGTTTTATCCGATAATAACGATTTGGGTGTGCCACAAATCGATTTTATTTTAGAGTGATTCTTAATCACGACTCTAAGATAATCAAGTTATATACAAATCATTTGCTATTCTCTGTTCTAAGATTTCTTCTGTTCATCTTCTTATTCAACAAAGATAAAATCAATTCCATGGCAACTGGAGAATCTGTCAAAGATATGTCAAGCAAATTCACAAAACTTGACAAATTCGAGGGTCAAAACTTTCGAAGATGGAAGAAAAAGATGCATTTTCTTCTAACAACACTGAAAGTCGTATACGTACTCTCTACCCCCATGCCTGAAGAAGCAGAGAATGAAACTCTCGATCAACAGAGGCGACGACTGAAATGGGTGAATGACGATTATATATGTCGAGGACATATTTTGAACTATGTGTCGGATGCTCTATTTGATGTGCACGAGAACGAACCATCTGCCAGGGCTTTATGGGATGCATTGGAGGCTAAATACATGGCAGAAGATTCATCATCCAAGAAATTTCTGGTAACAAATTTCAATTCATACAGGATGATAGATAGTCGACCGATTATGGAGCAATTCAATGAATTGCTTCACATTCTTGGTCAGTTTACACAACACGAAATGTACATGGATGAATCAATTTCAGTATCAAGTATTGATAACAAGGGTTTGAATTAGTAATTTAAATGTTTAATGGGATGTTCTTAAGTGTTTTGATATGATAATTCATTTGAATAAAAGCTACCATGTGTTCATGTGATTTTGCAGGTTAGATGAAGCAAAATGATGATTTTAGAAGGAAATCGGACAACCGGAAGAAAGAACGAGCAATTTGGGATGCAAGAAAATGAAGTTGTAAAAGCCCAGGCCGTAACTTATGGTTACAGGCCGTAGCTTATGGTCTGGGAGTGTACACCGTAGCTGGAACCGTAAACCCGAGGCTATTGGGCGTAAATAGAGTTTTGGATTACACAGGCCGTAACTTATGGTGGCCTGGCCGTAGCTTACGGCGGGGGTCAGATCAGCTTACCGAAAAGTGCGTTTTTTGGGGTATTTAAGCCCCCGGTTAACCCTAATCGGGGGGAATCACTTGGAGGCGAATTTTTGGACGATCCTAGAGTATTTTGGAGCATTCTAAAGCCCTAAATCATCAATCCAAAGAGGGAATTGAAGATCTAATCATGCAATTCATCCAAGAACGTGAAGATTCAACCTTTAGAATGTCCGGCTAAGCACTTCGTGATCGTCTCCGGATGGATAGTTAGGTTTGATAGCAAGGGTTTCTTTTGAATTGTTAAACATTGGTATTAGATTAGTTTTTCATTGATTTACTTTTCTAGTATTGCTTGATTGTGAGACGATAAACGATTTCCGGTTTATTTTATAATTTTAAATTCAATCTCATTGCTTGCTTTTATCTATTGTCAAGTTTAATGTTATTGGTTTGATTTTAAAGTATTCAAGAAATCCTACATTTTGTGAAACAAGTAATTATCTGAGTCAACAACATCGGTCTAGTTATCGGTTGTCAACAAAGTCATTAACTTGGTTCCAAATCATAATTGTTTGATAATCTAAGCATGAATCATGTCTATGTGGTTTCCAATTGACAATTCAAAGTATACCTAGTTATTTGATTAACTTAAAATCCGGAGTGATCACCTTTTTAATTTTGTTTACAAATCTTTAATTAATCGTTTTAAGTTTTAGAAGTTTATTTTTGTTTTCAAATCAAATACTCAACCATTCAAAGTTTATTTTTTATTGCAATTAGTTAAGTGACTTGTGTTGAAAGTAGTTTCCATTTGACTTCTCGTGGATCGATACCCGACTTCCCTATCTAATTGGGTTGTAGGACTTGAGTGAAAACTCGTATTTTTGATTGGTACTTCGACACCGATCAAATTTTGGCGCCGTTGCCGGGGAGTCGTGCGCAAATTACTTTCAATTACATTTTATTTTTTTTATTTTTTTTTCAGATTTACACAGGTTGTGTTAGTGTGCAGGTAATTCAAGGATTGTATGCATACTAGATTTTCTGAAAGATCTTCACCACTGAATTTCGATCCGGAAATTGAACGTATAGCTCGAAGGAACCGAGTCCTACACAGAACAGAACTTGCATCTCCAATTGTTCAACAACCATCAACAATGGAATACCTGAATAACAATCCACCACCTGAACAACCAATATTCGATGATTTGGAAAATCTACAAGGTAACCCAAATCCAAATCAACCACCACATGCTCAACCCATTGCTCAACCTCAAAACCAGTTTCATCATATTCCTCACCCTAACCATCCTCCTAATGATGACCACCATTCCAACACCACTGAGGAAAGAAATACTTTTATGGGAGGTACTCACTATGGAACAATAGGAAGTGATGAAAACAGAATCAATGATTGGGATGATAGTTTGAATGGTGATGATTATAATTTACAGAATGTCAATGCTGCTTATGAGGATCCTTACGGATATCCACAACCACCACCACAAATGCATAACACTTACCCACCCAATCCACAACCATTAAATCAAGGGGGTTATGGCTTCCATCAGCAACCACAATATGGGTATCCACCACCACAAGGGTTTAACAGGCCACCAAGACACCAGAATCAAAACTATGGGCCTGGAATCCCTATGCCTCCTCCAAACATGGGAGTGCCCATGAACTACAATCAAGGCATGACACATGCACAAGGTGCCACAACTCACTTTAGACCCGCTTTGACTACCAATTCCTCACCGGTAGTGACACCTGTTAGGCATGGTAGATCCTTTGAGGTGAGACCAGCGGTGTTGTCATCCTTGCCCACATTCCATGGAAGAGCTACTGAGGAGCCATATCAGCACTTGCAAGAGTTTGAGCAATTCTGTCAAGTCAAGGGTGGCCAAGGATTTTCAGCGGATGAAGTTAAGCTCATCTTATTCCCTTTTAGTCTGAAAGATAGGGCTAAGGAATGGTTCTCCACCTTACCAGAAGCTAGCATCTACACTTGGGCAGAAATGCAGCAACAATTCCTTAGTGAGTTCTACACTATGAAGAAGACAACTGAAGCTCGAGCTGCCATTAGGAATTTCAAACAGAAAGGAGGAGAGTTATTCCATGAGGCCTTTACTCGGTTCAAAGACATGTTGAGGAAGTGCCCACATCATGGGATCAATATGTGGGAGCTTTTGGTTGCTTTTTATGATGGGATGTCATCGGAGGACATTCGGGATATCAACTCCCAAAGTAATGGGACATTCTTGTACAACCATGTACAAGTGGATTGGGACATGCTCGAACGAATGAGTGCCACTTCAAAAAGGTTAGAGCAATCTAACAAAAGATCAAAGCATGAGTCAGTTAATGGTGCATCTGCACAGTTAAGTGAGGAACAATTAGAAGTCATGGCACAAAAGGTGGCCAAAATAGCTGGATTGGGAAAGGGAAACACTACATCTGAAAAAGTTTTTAGTGTATGTGGTGGATGTGGAGAGTTAGGACACAAAGCTAGTCAGAGTTTTGTGCAGTTTGGTCCAACTGAAGAAGTCAATCAAGTGTATGGAGACATAAACTCCAACACCAATCATCCGGGGCTGCGCAACCATCCTAACTTCAGGTATGGTAACACTGCAAATCAAATGAATCCAAACTTCCAAGTTCCCAATAATCAAGGAGGTTACCAGAAACCATATCAAGGAAATCAAAAACAAGGGTCTCAAAACAACTATAGGAACCAATCTCCACAACAAGGTGGACCAACATCTAATTTTGAAGCTTCAAAGCTAGATGACATATTTGAGATGTTGAACGAGATGAAGAAAGAAAATGAGATGCGAGATAAGGCGTTCAATGCTTTGAACAAGCAAGTTGGACAGATGGCAGAGGAGCTGGCGAGAAGAAATCATGAAACACTTCCAAGTAACACACAGGCGAATCCAGCACATCAAGGCTCAGGCTCAAAGAATCTGCATGTCAATGCTGTAAGTACTCTTTCAACCGATGTTGTGAATGAGCTTAATTTGAAAAAACAGGACCCATCTCGAGATGAGAGGTGGAAAATTTTTGAAAAAGTTAAAACTAATTTACCATTGCTTAATGATATAAAGAAAGTGCCTGTCCATCTTAAGTGTTTGAAACGGTTGTGCATTAAAAAACGGCATCATAAGATACCCAATCAAGTTCAGTTAACAATGAATATGGATGCCGTTTTGTCTGGTGAATTGCCACCTAAACTTCCAGATCCAGGAATGCCTCTGATTGCTATACAAATTGGGAGTTTTTAAATTGATCAGGCATTGTTGGATCTGGGAGCATGTGTTAGCATTCTTCCGGGGAGTGTGTATGACCAATATGATTTTGATCCTCTTAAGAAAGTTGACACTACTGTGGTGTTAGTTAATCATACATCTACACTTTCTAGGGGAATGTTATCTGATGTTATTGTTAAGGTGGGCAATTTTTACTACCCAGTTGATATTTTGGTTTTAGACTTTGCTGAAAGTGCCAAAGACACACATCCTACAGTCATTCTGGGTAGACCTTTTCTTGCCACGGCACATGCTATGATTGATTGTGCTAACGGGACTGTGGGGTTAAGGTTTGGTGGCCGGGAAAAGCAGATTAACATGTTTGAGATTGCTACTAACCCTCTTGTCAAGAATGAATGCTCAAAAGCAAACATTGTTGACAAGTGTGACTTCCTTTCTAAGGAAGATAACACCAAAGAGGAGTGTTTTATGTTGCACAGGTCTAAAGTAGCAAAAGCAGAACAACCCAAAGAAGATAAAGATGCTGAGAATAAAAAGGCATCAAAAGATGATGGGTGGATACCGAAATGGAGAAGGATAAAGAATGAGAAGAAAGCTAAATCCCTTGGGTTTGATGAAAAACAAGTAAGGTTAAAGATGTTTGGACCCAACTGGGAAACCTGGGAAGATTTAACTGAGTCACGAAAACTTGATTTTGTGGGCTATGCAGAAGGTGATAGCCTTTTCAGGCCACCTTGAATGCTAGCGGGTATGGTCTGGCTGAAGACCGTAAACAAAACTTAGCGCTGCATAGGAGGAAACCTATGTGTTTGTATTGATTTTATTTATTTAGTTTGTTTATTTTAAATTCTTTTCACATTTCATTTTTCTTGTTCTGTTGAGTTCCTGCCACAATCATTGCTGGAAATAAGTGTGGGGAAGACCTATGGAGATTCAAGGTCGCGATGACATCTATAACTATCTACAACACGAGGGCAACAAGACCAGGTTCATATTTCTTTTCCTCCATCACTAGTTGTGTTTTTTGTTTAGTGTTTGAATCCAAGTCTAGGTTGATAGTTTTGAAGAGACGATTGCATGATTGGGGTTAAATTTTAAAGTGCATCATACATTGAGGACAATGTATCTCAAGTGTGGGGATGAGGGAAATGGAAAACTTTACAATTTTTTCAAAATTTTCAAAATATGTTGTTTTTGAGTGAACTTGATTGGACATGAAAACTTAATTTTCAATGCACTAATGAATACCTATCAATGCATAGATAAAGGTTCTTAGTCATGATTGTCCCTTTAAGTTTCATGAGAGTGTTGTTGACAAATATTTTTGAGAAAAATGGAAAGAGATGCCTAATTAAGAATAACATGTTTTAGGGAAATTGCATATGTTGCATGTCGGTAACCTAATTCCTCCATATATGTGTGAAAATTTGAGCCTTATAGTGACTATATCTGTGAGATGAATTTCAGTTGTTGAGTGTGACTGGTGTGTGATGAATGTGATAGAACTTGTGTGTTTTGATACATGCTGAAACCTTAAGTAAATAATCGCACTGAAATGATAAGGCATTAGGATTACACCAATTTTCCTCCTGTAACCTTTTATAAATATGTTTATTTCCCCTAGTTAGCCATTTTTGAGCCTATGTTTTGTTTCTAAAAAAAATTCCCTTTGTTCAACCCAATAGCCAAGCGTTAAAGTTAAAGTTTATGAAAAATGTTGATAAGAATCCAAGTATGAAAAAAAAAAGAAAAAAGAAAATCAAAAGGAGAGGTTTATGGTAGAATAAAAGACATTGTGTTATAACAATACAAGTGTCATTGGTCTACGTGTTTAGTTGGATTCGTCATCATATTAACCCAATAAATAACATTTACCCTTCCCATAGCCAAAGCCAAAAAGCCCAAAAAGACCTTTGATCGGTGCGGTATTTAGTATAGTGGTGGAGGGGTGATTGACATACAAGCTTATGCTCACAGGAATCAATACTTGGTCTTGAGTGAAAAATCTAATAGCATATCTTTTGCTATCATTAGTGAAACCGAGAGGAGTGTTCAATTGTGAGGGGTGTGTAGCATATGTGAAAGTCTTAGAGCATGGTACCATTAATTAGGCAAATCTTTATTTGAAAAAAAAAATTGCACCATATGTTTGTCGGCTTGTCAATCTCGATTGTGTCAGTCTATGGGACAAATATGACTTTGAACCTTGATCTACAAATTGGTAAAGTGTTTGGAGGTGTGGTGTTAAGAAAGTGTATTGTGTTTAAGAAGGTTTGCTTGAGGACAAGCAAATGTGAAGTGTGGGGATGTGATAACAAGGGTTTGAATTGGTAATTTAAATGTTTAATGGGATGTTCTTAAGTGTTTTGATATGATAATTCATTCGAATAGAAGCTACCATGTGTTCATGTGATTTTGCAGGTTAGATGAAGCAAAATGATGATTTTAGAAGGAAATCGGACAACCGGAAGAAAGAACGAGCAATTTGGGATGCAAGAAAATGAAGTTGTAAAAGCCCAGGCCGTAACTTATGGTTACAGGCCGTAGCTTATGGTCTGGGAGTGTACACCGTAGCTGGAACCGTAAACCCGAGGCTATTGGGCGTAAATAGAGTTTTGGATTACACAGGCCGTAACTTATGGTGGCCTGGCCGTAGCTTACGGCGGGGGTCAGATCAGCTTACCGAAAAGTGCGTTTTTTGGGGTATTTAAGCCCCCGGTTAACCCTAATCGGGGGGAATCACTTGGAGGCGAATTTTTGGACGATCCTAGAGTATTTTGGAGCATTCTAAAGCCCTAAATCATCAATCCAAAGAGGGAATTGAAGATCTAATCATGCAATTCATCCAAGAACGTGAAGATTCAACCTTTAGAATGTCCGGCTAAGCACTTCGTGATCGTCTCCGGATGGATAGTTAGGTTTGATAGCAAGGGTTTCTTTTGAATTGTTAAACATTGGTATTAGATTAGTTTTTCATTGATTTACTTTTCTAGTATTGCTTGATTGTGAGACGATAAACGATTTCCGGTTTATTTTATAATTTTAAATTCAATCTCATTGCTTGCTTTTATCTATTGTCAAGTTTAATGTTATTGGTTTGATTTTAAAGTATTCAAGAAATCCTACATTTTGTGAAACAAGTAATTATCTGAGTCAACAACATCGGTCTAGTTATCGGTTGTCAACAAAGTCATTAACTTGGTTCCAAATCATAATTGTTTGATAATCTAAGCATGAATCATGTCTATGTTGTTTCCAATTGACAATTCAAAGTATACCTAGTTATTTGATTAACTTGAAATCCGGAGTGATCACCTTTTTAATTTTGTTTACAAATCTTTAATTAATCGTTTTAAGTTTTAGAAGTTTATTTTTGTTTTCAAATCAAATACTCAACCACTCAAAGTTTATTTTTTATTGCAATTAGTTAAGTGACTTGTGTTGAAAGTAGTTTCCACTTGACTTCTCGTATATCGATACCCGACTTCCCTATCTAATTGGGTTGTAGGACTTGAGTGAAAACTCGTATTTTTGATTGGTACTTCGACACCGATCAAGTATTATTGATAAACTTCCACCTTTATGGAAAGATTTTAAACACACTTTAAAACACCGAAAGGATGATCTAAATCTTGTCCAATTGGGAAGTGCATTGAGGATTGAGGAGTCCTTAAGGTCTCAAGAAACCGATAAAGGAAAGGGAAAAATTGAAGAAAATAAATCCTCTGTTAATATGGTTGAAACTGATAATAAATTTAAGAGATTCCATAAGGGCAAAAAGGGTAAACGGAAATTTAAAGGGAACGATCATGGGTCTAATAAGAAAGGAAAGATGGTTTGTTGGAACTATGGGAAACCCGGACATCTCAAACGTGACTGCCGAGTCAAGATGA
Source organism: Mikania micrantha (assembly GCA_009363875.1). Classification (NCBI taxonomy): domain Eukaryota; kingdom Viridiplantae; phylum Streptophyta; class Magnoliopsida; order Asterales; family Asteraceae; genus Mikania; species Mikania micrantha. Next base: position 69,735,352 of record CM018684.1, read on the forward strand.
AAGGGACTGTTGGAATTAAGACTGCAACGAATGGTGTAGGACCAAGTGGGTCAAAAGACCCCTCGGGACAAAATGGTATGGTAGTTGAATCTGGTTCATTTGATAATTTTTTTGCTAAGTCAGATTCATTGTTAAACCATTATAATGACTTCAATAAAAGTCAAATTACTGCACCAAATTTTAATACATCAGTGGACTTTGGGTTAGATTCTAAAAGTCAAAATGGAAATTTGAAATATGATAATTGCAATGTTTCTTCTAACTTTGAAATTAGTCAGAACCGTGCAAATAAATTGGGTTCATTAATGGATCCTAGTTTTGTTTATTACACATCTCAAAATAATACTTCTTGTTGCAAAACAGATTCATTTTCAAAAGGAAAATTTCTTGAAAATGGTGCAGGTCAAAATAAAAACTTTAAATTTGATAATAGTTTGAAAATAAATAAAAGGCACCATATGGATGGGTCGAATACCTTCAATATCCATATTAATGGTTTTGATAATGGCCCATGTTCATTTGACTATAACTCATGTCAAACCCAAGATTTAAAATATGGTCCACTGTGTAATAATTATTCTGACATATGCAAAACCAGAATATGCAATCTTGACTCAAAAGTAAACTATGTTTCTTTTGTTTCTGAATCTGTGTGTACACAGGATGATTCAGTGGCTTGGTGGGTGGATTCAGGGGCTACAAGCCATGTTTGCAAGGATCATAGATGGTTTAAAAATCTAAATTATATTGAAGATGGATCCGTAGTGCGAATGGGGAATGTGGCCACCGAACCCATCAAAGGAGTAGGAACTGTTACTATTATGTTTACTTCTAGTAAGGAACTTGTATTAGACAAAGTATTGTATGTTCCTAGAATTCGAAAAAATTTGATATCCGGTATTGTATTAAATAATAATGGATATAAACAAGTGATCGAATCCGATAAATTTATATTATCCAAGCATGGTTGCTTTGTTGGTTTTGGTTATCTTTCTAATGGGATGTTTAAATTAAATATCCATGTGCCTTTTGCTCATGAATCCCGTGTGTATGACATCATCATCTAAAAATCCGGTAGATAAAATTTCTAGCTTATGGCATGCTAGATTAGGTCATGTTAATTATTACAAAATGAAAGACATGTCTAAAATGAGTCTTATACCGGGTTTTGATATGAATGAAACTAAATGTCACACATGTAAATTGACTAAAATTATTAGAAAACCTTTTCAAAATGTTAAAAGAAATTCTAAAATACTAGAACTCATACACTCAGATTTGTGTGATTTTCATAGTACTCCTTCCTTAGGAAATAAAAAATATGTTATTACATTCATAGATGATGCATCAAGATTTTGCTATATTTATCTATTGCATTTTAAAGATGAAGCTCTTGATAATTTAAAATTTATAAACAAGAGGTAGAGCTTCATCAAAATGGTTTGATAAAAAATCTTCGTACTGATAGAGGTGGGGAATATTATGATCCAGTCTATTTTCAGTCAACTGGTATAATTCACCAAACAACAGCACCTTACACACCACAACAAAATGGTGTTGCAGAACGAAAGAATAGGACATTAAAAGAAATGGTTAACTCCATGTTGTCTTATTCAGGTTTAGGTGAAGGATTTTGGGGGGGAGGCTATGTTAACAGCCTGTTATTAAACCAAGGTAACTCCATATGAACTTTGGAACAAGAAAGCTCCAAAGCTAAGTTACCTTAGGGTTTGGGGCTGTAGAGCTGTGGTAAGAATTATTGAACCTAAAAGAAGAACTTTAGGTGAACGAGGCATTGACTGCATATTTATTGGATATGCTGAGCACTCTCCTGTGTATAGATTCTATGTAGTAGAACCAAATGATTACGTGTCAGTTCACACTGTAATTGAATCGAGAGATGCTGATTTTGGAAATAAGGACCGATTTACTTCTGTACCAAGGTTGAAAGATATGCCTCACAGCTTGAGAACTTCGGTTGAAGCTAATCCTTCAGTTAATGCTTCTACTAGTACCTCTAATGTACTTTCTAGTGCACCTAGGAAAAGTACTAGGGTTAGAAAGACCAAGTCATTTGGAGATGATTTTCAGCTATATTTAGTTGAAGGTACAAGCGAAAGAATTGAATCTCAGATTCATTACTGTTACAACATTGAGGAGGATCCAAGGAATTATAAAGAAGCTATGGCTTCTAGAGATGTGGCCTTCTGGAAAGAAGCCATACAAGATGAGATGGATTCCATCATGCAAAACAATACTTGGAAACTGACTGATTTGCCCCTGGATGCAAACCATTGGGTTGTAGATGGATATTCAAAAGGAAAATGAAGGTGGATGGTAGCATTGATAAGTTTAAAGCCAGGTTGGTCATTCAAGGCTTTAGACAGAAAGAAGGGATCGACTTCTTTGACACTTATGCACCTGTTGCTAGAATATCAACTATAAGGTTGTTAATTGCACTTGATTCAATTCATAATTTGTTAATTCATCAGATGGATGTAAAAACAACCTTTCAAAATGGTGAATTAGATGAAGAAGTGTGTATGAAACAACCAGAAGGTTTTGTGCTACTAGGGAATGAGCACAAGGTGTGTAAACTCATCAAGTCATTGTACGGTCTGAAACAAGCACCTAAACAATGGCATCAGAAATTTGATGAGGTAATCTTGTCTAATGGGTTCTCTTTGAACCAAGCAGACAAGTGTGTTTATAGCAGATTTGATTCATTAGGGAAAGGAGTCATTATTTGTTTGTATGTGGATGACATGCTCATATTTGGCACTGATCAGGCACAAATTGATGAAACAAAGAACTTATTGTCATCAAATTTTGATATGAAGGATTTAGGAGAAGCTGATGTTATCCTAGGAATAAGGATAAAGAGAGACAAATATGGAATTTCATTGACACAATCTCATTATATTGAGAAAGTGTTAAATAAATTCAATCACTTGGATTGTTCCCCAGTCAGTACTCCAATAGATTCAAATATCAAGTTAATGCCTAATAAAGGCAACTCTATTTCTCAGCTACAATATGCTAAGGTGATTGGGTGTCTAATGTATGCTATGATTAGCACCAGACCAGATATAGCATATGCTGTAGGAAAACTAAGTAGATTTACTAGTAATCCTAGTACACATCATTGGCAGGCTGTGAATAGATTGCTACAATATTTAAAGGGAACAATGAACCATGCATTGTGTTTTACAGGTTTTCCTTCTGTTATAGAAGGCTATTCCGATGCTAGTTGGATTACAAATGTAGAAGATCATTCATCTACTAGTGGTTGGGTATTCCTTCTTGGTGGAGGAGCAATTACTTGGGCATCCAAGAAACAAACTTGCATCACGAATTCAACAATGGAATCTGAGTTTGTAGCTTTGGCTGCAGCTGGTAAGGAAGCCGAATGGCTCAGAAATTTGATTTATGAGATTCCACTATGGCCTAAGCCGATATCACCCATATCTATCAGATGTGATAGTGCAGCTACATTGGCTAAAGCTTATAGTCATGTATATAATGGGAAGTCTAGACACTTGGGTGTTAGACATAGCATGATTAGAGAGTTAATCATGAATGGTGTGATATCCATACAATTTGTTAAATCAGAATTTAATATGGCTGATCATCTAACCAAAGGGTTAACTAGAGATCTCGTGAAAGGATCAGCTATAGGGATGGGTCTAAAGTCCATTTAAATGTCTGATGACAAGATACCCAATTCCCATCTAATACAACGTTAGATGCTGAATTCAATGTGGGAAGCTTGTTCTAAAGACATTGGAACACAACATTAAATCATCCCAAGGTATGTGTTCAGACTGCAAGATAAAGTAGGTTGAAGTCTTACTTCTTAATAGTTCTTTGAAAAATTGCATTTGCAGGTGCAAGAATCTAAAGGACTACCTATATGAGTATGAAGTTTAGCTGCTTCAAGAAGTTATGGACTTGAGCTTTGATATACTCATTGAAGGATTATGACACAAGCTAGTAAAATATCGTGTCAAGTGAGAACAATGAATATGTAAATTTATGTGTATATTACCTTCATGTATTCAACAGAATAACAATGGTTCAATCCATAGGACACCTTTGATATTCGAATATTTGAATCGTGTGATATACTAATATGAAAATTCAATCCTTAGGACATTTTCATTTATGCATAAGTTTGATTGTATGAGAGCTATGTTTAGTTAATCATTGATATTACTAAAATGGGGGAGGAATGTTGGTAATTTTATTAATTATCAATATATATTTTGTAATATTGGATTAACCTTGATCGAGTGAACATTATTTATTATTAACAAGTTAGGAGATGGAGATTAACTTGTTGAAACTAATAACACTTGAATGTTTAATACTTATAAACTATACATATTATGAATTGAATTTGAGCATTATATGGCATTATTATGGCAATCATAATTAGCAGATCGCTTTGTGAATATCTTGGGCCAAAAATTATTACGTATGTAATAATTTATTATGGAAGGTCAAGCCCAAATAATAATGCTCCGATTAGAGATTAAAAACGGTTTTTGACTTTTGAGATAATATGTACAGCATCTCGATCAAATGCTAGGGCACGATTCTTTCTCTCATCTTCTTCATATTCATTCTCTGCAAAATCTTAGTTTTATCCGATAATAACGATTTGGGTGTGCCGCAAATCGATTTTATCTGAGAGTGATTCTTAATCACGACTCTAAGATAATCAAGTTATATACAAATCATTTGCTATTCTCTGTTCTAAGATTTCTTCTGTTTATCTTCTTATTCAACATACACAATTTCCTACATATTCTTGGAAATTGATAAAACTAAACCCATTAACAGTTTGATCCAATAAGATTTTAAAGTATTAACATCTAACCCAATACACTTTTGATCCATTGTTGAACACAATGTCACAGAACCAAAAGATCATAAAGAAGTGAAAGGAGAACAGTAGATTCGAAGATGTTTAAAAAGCATTCAAATTCATCCGTTTTGGAGGACATGAAGAAAAAAGACAAGGAGCCTTTTATATCTCACCATGTTCATATTGCTAAATTCTAAATTTTAGTGGTTTAGAGCCTATTTGCTAAAGCAATAGAAATATTAGGGAATTTGTAATATCTGAATAAAAATGACCAAAGAGTGATTTTAAATATCGTCATTTAAACAGTAGTTTTAAGTGGTGTGACCTAAAAGAAGTGCAATGAGTTACTAAGGGTGAATAAAAAAAAAGAAAATCATCATTATCATACTTCATATATCATATTATTAGCAAAATTAAAGGCGGGGTCAAATAATGGTAACATGTAGACAACCTTCTACTATGTAGTAATAGAGATGTTTCCAATGAGACTTCCGTCTCATGATGTCTAATTAAGCGATCAATCCAACACTTTTAACGTTATTTTCACGATCACGATAAAATTAGTGCAATTTTACTTATGCCTCTCGAGGACCGACACATATATACATTATATGCATGCACCGCAAACGGAGCCATCAATAAAAAAAGTTAACGAGTTATATTGTTTGGTAAGCTATATCAGCGGTGTTCAAAAAAACCAGAATCTAAATAAAACTAAAAATAGAATCGTAGCCGAAACTCCAAAACCGATCTGAAATCTTATTCGAGTTATTCGAATAGATTCGGTTAGAATATCCGTTTTTTTGTTTGGAATAAATATCCGAATTCAACATGAATACCCGCTTTTGTCACTAGATGTTAGTCTTTGTTACTCTTTTTGTGGCTAAAATTTTTCTTTGTTCTCCATTTCAACCTGCACTTAGACACATTATATCTGGCTTGGCTTAACTCGTCCCAATTACAGCCCTAAGACTATCCACAGCGGTCACCCCACTAAAAATCCCTCCCCACCGAAATTTCCTGCCACGTCATCACCCCACTGAAAACCTTAAACCCCACAGTGGCCACCCCACTGAAAAACTTTCCCCACTGTGCCACATCAACCACTAAAACACCCCACAGTGGGTCCCATTTTAAAAAATGGGCCAATAGGAGTAGAGGGGCTCCACGGGGAGCGGGAGCCGTGGAGGGACTCTTGTGGTTGCCGCTGGGGGAGGGTAGCGGTGTTCCCGCTGACCCCCGCCCAAAAAAGTTTCCCCGCTGGTTCGACGGCTTCACCATTGCAGTCAGTCTAAGTATGAGAGAATATATATTAGTTAGGGTTAATTTTACTTATCTTTAAAGATGTGATTTGATTAATTTTTCTTTTTAATTTATCATTGGATTTATATTTAATTGGTTAATAACACACAACACGTGACAAGTTTTCATTATTCTATAGAAAAATTACTGGTTTTAACTTGAAAACATCAAGACTGTTAAAAAATACTTAAAAATAAAATAAAAATAAAAATACGTATTCACTTTATACATCACTTGAATCATAAATTGTCAATTGTATTTTGGTAGGTGATGACGTGCAACCCAACGCATAACAACTTGTACCATCGGTACCATACACCAGCTTTTTTTTGAACGGCAATTTTGATCACTACTGGGTCATAAACCCACTCGATCATTTTCACACCAAATAGGAGGAAACTCACCATAGGTGAGAGTTGGTCCTGGCATGGACAACCCTAGTCCTGCATGAAACCCCTATTTTGTCCATGTCAGGACTTGAACCCGTGACCTATTCAATATTGAAGCCAAAGGGAACATCCCCTTAACCGCTTGAGCTAAGGATCATTGGCACCATACACCAGCTGAGTCCATATACATACTGCAGACACCAATCCAACCTTGAAAATATATTCTTTGATAGAAACATTTTTTGGGAAGTTGTAGTTTTAAATTAATCAACTTTTATGTAACCATAACCCAATGTAGATTCTTGATAATCATACATTTCCCAAGCTTTTTACTGACAATTTTTGGATTTTGGATATTCCTAGACCATCAACACAAATATTAAGAACGGGTCTCGTTATTTACACACCCAATTTTTTTAATTCAACACTCTTCTCGTCCTGTACGTGTCGTATATCTCTCTACGACACGTACAACTTTTTTAATATTAAGAAAGGGTCGCTGTCATGCGTGTTGTACGCTACGTGCAGGTCCTTATGTAGTGTATAAGACCTGACACCTGCAACCTTAGATTCCCTGACATGAATGCAAAAATCACGTGTTGTTTCTAAAATATGTATCGTTTATCCATTTCCAAATTTGTCACATTGTTGTGTACATACTGTTTCGTTTTCATGGATTGATCAAATCAACTCTGGCTTATTTTGTACCAATGTTACCGTATGGATATCGGTATCAATGCCATCACCTTAGTTCCGAATCTATGCGGCACATGATTATAAAATTTTATTTTCGTTTCCTATATATGTAGCCTTTTTGCATATGTTTAATTATCTAAAAAAGCTAATAAAATAGCCCCAGAAAAAAAATTATATATAAATTTACAAGTGTGTTATATTTGTATATATATACTTTCTTATACACAATCATACGCGAATTTCCATCACATATTCACTTTTATTCGCGTATCTACTTTTATATGTTTGAAAATTTTCATCTTATACACATATCGGGATAGAGGAAGGTACATGAGAAAACTCCTCATTTTGAAGAAAATCAAGAAAACTCCTCATTTTTGAGAAAATCAAGAAAAAACTAATACTAACCAATAATTTTTTTAAAAAAAAATTTCCTAATTTTTTATTAAAAGGTTAGAAACGTTATAATAAAAAAGGAATTTTTGAAAAAAATATATGTAGATCACAAAGTTAGGTATATTTAACTCAAAAAGTTTCGTATGTAATTAACTTATAAAGTTACATATATATAATCAGTAGGTGTAATATAAAGTTACATGTGTGTAATAACCTAAAATACATAATTTTTTTCTTTTTTTACATTTTTTATCTTATAATAAAAGTAAATAAAAAATAAAAAATAAAAATAAAAATTAATTGGTAATGATTGTGATTAAATTTCTTAATTTTCTACAAAATGATAGTTTTCTTAGTAACTCTCCCCTTTAGGGATAAACGAATAAATATGTTATAATAGTGTCACATGCAACCTTAGTTTAAGCATTAATGACAAAAAAAAAAGTCTAGTACACGAGTAAAAGTTGAGAACCGACTCTCATGTGTATCTCATGGGAAATTGGATGATTTACTTGTAACAATAATAAAAACATAACAAAAAATATGTATATAAATGACTATAATTATTTTTAAGTGCATGGAAAATTGATCTTACTTCTCTAATAAATCAAGGTTTTCTAGGGACACGTGGCACATCTCTAGAGCTCCTTGCACTTCTTTTCCCGCCTAAAACATATTATCTTACTTCTTACTTAATTGATAAATAAATGACTCTAAGGACACTTAGCACATTCCTAGAGCACCTTGATGTTTTTTTCTCACATCTCTCTCCTATAAATATATTATATATTAAATATTAAATATACTTTTAACACATTTTAAAATTAAAAATAAGACCTTTTCAAAATAATAAAAATATTTTAATATTAAAAACACACACTTTTTAATAAAAAAAATTATTATGAAATATAGAATTTTTAAAAATAGTTTTGCAAAATGAAATATTTAAAAAAACAAACTTTGAAAAAATTAATGTTTAAAAAATAATATAATTATTTTATTTTCTAATCTATGAAATTATATTTAATCATATTTTATATTAAAAAATCTTCTTATATAATTTAAATTTTTATTAGTAACTATTAGTTAATAATATTTTTTATTCATCTCGTGTAATACACAGGATGCTAACCTAGTAGTTTAATAAATAAAGGTTTTTAATAGTTTAAAAATAAGGTTTTTAGTGCCATATGGCATGATTTTAAAGTATCTTAACATTTATTTCTTGCTTATCTCTCTCCTATTAAATACATCTAACATTAAATAATAATATTAATTATATTTTTATGATTTATAAAATAAAAAATATTTTTTAATACATGAAAATATATTAATATTAATAACACACTTTTTTAAAAAATTATTATAAATTATAAAATTTTTAAAAACAATTATTTGAACACAATGTTTAAGGAAAAACGAACTATAAAAAAAGTTGTTTAAAGAAATAATAATATTATTATAATACTTAAAATATTAAATAATACGAAATTGTATTCATGTTTTATATTAAAAATCATCTTATATTTTCTAAATATTCATTGATAATTATTCGTTATATATTTTTTTATTTAATCCGTGTAATACACGGGAACTAACCTAGTATGCAAATATAGAGAAATTATAAAACACTTTTATGAAAATAAAATGCTGAGTTCTGAAGTTTGTGGCGTTGGGTAGTAAACATTTGACTTTCAAGGATAATGCAAGTGAGATAATGGTTAAAATAAAAAAAAATGGGCAGATTATTTTATTTATTTTACTGGTTAAGAGCAGAATTAAATAATGACAACTCTCCCCAATAGAGATAAATCCACCCACAAATATCCAATTAGAATCTTCCATCTTTTATTACGGATATGCCATCCCAATCAAATCAAACCAAATCGAATATTAAACTTCAATTAGTTTAAACTTAAATGTTAACCCACATTTTATATTTTAATTTTGAAATGTTAATATAAGAGATTTCATATTCATACTTGGTTCTCCACTGATACAATATTCAACTATAATAGTAAAATTCCTTTTCATAAGCTACCGTTCTCCTTAACTTATGTGTTTATATATATTTTGTTTCCCAAAATATTAAACAAGGTTTGATTGGTTGGATTGATTTAGCAAAGTTTCCTAAATGACATTTGACCCCAACATGATTCATTGTAAAACGGCCATGCACACACAACAACAGTCAGTTGCGTAATTTAATTAAATATAACATGTAAGAAATTATATGATTTTATTCTCGCATCATGTTTTTTATTCATTATATTTTAAGGAAAACTGTATAACCATTTCTCATATTTGAGAGTTAACTTCATTTTTTTAATGAATGGTTGATATAAAGGACAGAAAAAAATAATTATAAAAGTAGAAATAAGTATGATTTAATTAGAAATGAGAATACATATGGGATATGAGATGTGGGATGTTTTTAGGAAACAATGGATAAGTTTGTGAGAAAATAATATTTATTTAAATTACAAAAACAAGAATTAATAACTTTCAATCAATTTTTTAATATGGATTCATGGCAGAAGTTTTTTTTTTCCTTATTTTTTTTAAAGATAAAATACGATATACCTTTATTAAATAAAACTTAGGTTGGTTGAATGATTAACGGACACATCTAGATCCCTATAATTCTGCTCATTAACACATGGTTTTAAATTTTTTATATTTTAATATAACAAGAAACATAGCATACCAACAAAAATACATTTATTATATATTTCAACTAAAAGTCTGAATAAACTAGTTGGTAAAAGATAAAGGGGTTGGACCAATAACTATGGGTGTTAAGCTTTAAGTAAGCAATAACTTTTTCTTTGGTTAATCTTTATTTTATACTTTTGGTCCTTCCATTATGATTCATGAGATTTTGGACCACTATATTTTATCTATGAAAGATGCCCTTCTACTTCTATTTTCATTATTCTCTCTATACGGCATCCACATGTTTTTCTTGTCATTTTTGCTCTAACAAGCAAAGAATAGCCATTTTTGAAGTGTCCAAATCAAACAAAACCTACTCTTCTTTGATCAATGATGGTGGGGGATATCAAATAAGTGACAAAATAACAGAGTACTAACATGGAATATCGTCCTTTAAAATGCAATCAAACGTCGATGTTATCTTTTGAAATATTAGTGACATCCTATGGGCAAATTTGTAATTTTAGTAGTATTTGGTTATGAAAATCTTTTAGATTATTCTCCAAATAATTTTGATTTTTTTTTGAACGACGAAGGTCTCAATCGTGTGAACCCACTGTTTACAGGTCATGTCACCAAGGTCTAGTTACCTGGACCTCACATGAGCCACCACAACCACCCTAGGAGGAAACTCCACTAGGAAAACCCCCTGACCCCCAACAAACCCTTTTTCGCTGCGGGAGGTGAAAATAACGTTTGACGCATTTTTTGAAAATAACGTTTAATAATTTTGATTATAACAATCGACAAAATCAAAAGAAAAGATGACGATATCAGAGAGAATGGAATATGAACACGTGTACTCTTTGCGACGAGTACGATAAATTAGACAATAATTGAAGGATTAATACAATGATTATAAAAATGTAGCAAAACTTTCTTGTGAGTATTAAGAAATTAATTACAAAATTCTAATAAATCTTGACCCTATTAGTGAATTCAATTCAAAGCTGACATGCTTACCTAATACAAACAAAATTTACCCCAAAATTATTTTTGGAATATCAAGAAACTAATTACAAAAGATCTAAAAGATCCTTGATCCTAAAATGAAGTTTTTTTAAAAAAAAAATGAGTGAAAAAGTAGAATTAATGAATGCATAACATTACCCAAACCATAAATTTTAACAAAATATTCTTGGAATATTAACTATATAATTACAAAAAATCTAAAGAACCCTTGAAGTCTTGATCATAGATTGAAGTCAATTCAAAGCATAAAAAGTGTAAATAATGAATGCATAATATGCCCAAAACAAGGTAATGTGGTGGTGACAGAATAAAGGGTCATGGGGTTCCCCAACTGTTTTTCAATGGTGAGTATTAACAAAAAAGTAATGGTTGGCATCTTGAAATGATGGATGAATGTATCACAAAAAACACATTGCCCCATTTGATTATTGGCATATACTCTTCCTATTATTATTCTCATCCATTCACTTCACTTTTTAACCATCAATAATTTCAAGAATTATATTCCACAGAATTATATTCCATGTCCATGGCCCCAATGATAATCCAAAGTAGTTCCCATCTTGTACGTAAACTTAAAACTTAGCCATCAAGGGGTTGTAGCAATTATTCTTTTCTATGAGAGGTCTTAGGTTTGATTCTGGTTTCACTGGTTTTCTGTCATCGCCTTTTGAAGGTCACCTGCCTAACACGGGTTGTAGTTACCTTATCCTTTTGGCTATAGATGGGGCCATGAGTTTTCTGGTAATGAGTTCTCATGATTAAAAAAATAATAATAATAAACTGAAACTTGAAAGTTGAAGTCTTTATCAAATGGATATCTATAATAATTCAAGAAAACCATTTTTTTTGAGATTAGACAGAACATGTGATACCTTAAGTGAAGGTCAATTTATCTAATACATAACCATGTGAGGAAACATTGGGCAAAAACTAATAAAGCAAATATGAACTTGGTTGACTTTATTGTTAGTGAATAATCTGAAATGAGAGAAGATAATCATATAAATAGATATATTATATAAATATTAATATAGTAATTATTCACAATGGCTATAAGCTCAAACCTGGGGACAAGAATTTACAAAATTGAGTCTGAAAAAGAAAAGCAAACAAACATATAACTATAACTCAAACCTGATATGAGAAGGAAGATGTTGAATTTACAGATCTTGAAAGCCCGTTTAAGATCAAGCGGTGTGGGTCAAGTTGATAGCGCGATTAAGTCTATCAAGTATGCCATTTGCTTTTCTTTTAGCCCTTGAAGTACCATTTTGTGCAACTTGAGATAAAGTGCCATACTTGCTCTCCTCATCCCTCATTTCCTTCCATTTTGTTCTATCAAAATAACAAATGGTGTATAAAACAGCAATGCAGTTCTCCTTGTTCCGGGCACAATTTGTTTCTTTTATTAAAGAAAGCAAACAAGAAACAGCCCCAAGATCTCCCATTTCCTCAACAGCCTTTTGGTTGCTTGAAAGCATGGCAAGAGTAGCCAGAAACTCATCAACAAGAACCCTGTTTTTAATTTTATTCAAAAGTGCTCTCACTGCACCATCCCTCACCGCTCTAGCTTTATTTTCATGTTCAATGCACAAATTAAAGATGGCAGAAGCAACATCTTTCATTGCCAATGGATGCCCCTCTTCCAAAAGATCAATTAATGGTTTCATGGCGCCTGATTTCCCAATTAGGGGTTTATTAGAATCTAGAGCTGATAGAGTGAAAAGAGTTGCAGCTGCATTTGTTCTAGTTTCAATTGTCCCAAATCTTAACGCATCCAGCAACAGAGGAATAACCATTGGTGTTTCTGCAACAAGCTTTTTATTATTATCATGAATTGACAAATTCAAAAGGGTTGTGATGACATCTTCTTGAAGATCAGGGTGGATTTCGGTTTGGGACTTTGTTTGGCACAATGGGGTTAGCAATTGCGGTATGGATTCAAGAGATTCACCAAATAACGCACGGAATGAAGGCATTCTTTTTGTTAATGACCTCAAAGTTCTTGCAGCTTCTTTTTGCTCAGATAGTGTAGATGACATTTTCTTGAGAAGTGATAAGAACAAATCACGATCAGCTTCGGTTAGCCCATCTTGATCTGAATACTGAATCGGACCAGGAAATTGGACACCGCGATTCTTGCACCATTGTGTTATCATATCTCTAACCAAATTGTTTGGGATTAAAATGGTGTGTGAAAGAACTTGTTGGGTCTTGGGGCATATCCTGTTTCCAGCTTTTAACCATTTCTGGATAAAAGGCCTATCATAAGTCTGCAAATTATCAGCAGAATGATCATTATTAAGCAAGTTAAAACCAAATAAGAGCTAAATTCACAACACTGAACATCATTACCAAAATAATCATTATTAAATGAACAAAAGTTAACATTATTTCATAATTCATATGCAAATCTAGATGTTCTAACAAAACTGGTTGAATAAGGTTAGTTGATTGAACATTATTCCGAGGAGAAAATCTTAGAGCAATAGCTATGACAAGTGACCAATACACGAGTTCAAGTCATAAAAAAAAAAAGTTCTTGCAAAAATACAAAGAAAAATCATCAAAAAAAAAATATCTAAATTTTGATTCAATTGTAAGTTCATGAACTGACCAAATTGAAATCTCATAAAAAAAGATTAACCAAACTAAAATCTCATTAAAAAGAAAAAAAGAATCCTAAATTTCGATTTTTTAACAAAATAGATCACTAAACTCGGTCTGATTTATAGCAAATAACAAATATTTTCCTAATATACACAGAATAACTGCATCTAAATCATCAAACTTCATGAAACAACAGCAGTTATTTATAGAAATTGAAAAAGAAACTACCTGACCAGTAGATAGAATAACAGGGTCTCTCATGAGTTCTTTAGAAAGAGGACAACGAAATTCCTGAGGACACGAAGCCCAAATCGAATTCGAACTTCCATTACTATTACGATTATTATTATTATCATTAATTTTTCGAATCGAAGATGATCGTTGTTTCCCTCCCTCTTTCAACTCTTTCAAAGCTTGCAAAGTCTGATTAGCTCTATCAATCAATCCAGTTTCATTTTCATCTTCTGATGACGTATCTTCAACGATCGATTTAACAAGTCTCTGTAACTCCTTCTTCAACTCCATCGTCGCCTTCGCCACCGCCACCGACGGATCCCCTGAAAACATGCCGCTTTTAGCCATCGAATTACGCGTACATTCGAATGATTTTGAACGTGATCACCGCTAGAAGATGATGATTGTGTCGTTAGGTGCAGTTTACGAGAAAAAAGTTACACACAGTAAGTGCTGTGTGTGTTTTCGTATGAATCTGTCGCTTGGAAAATCAGAAGCACTGAATAAACGTATGAATGTAGAGAGAGAGAGAGAGAGAGAGAGAGAGAGTGAAGATGATTGCAGAGTGTAAGAGATAGAGGTTTATAGGGTGGGATGTGTAAGATTAGAAAATTGAAATTTTAGTCCCTGTAAATTACAAATATTATATATTTTTATGACCAAAACCGAATATTAATCTACATAATCATAATGATATATGTTATCCATCACCCCTCATCACTTCACGTATACGTCACATAATCAACCGACATCATTACCCTATCATCACTCAACGTCATCACCACATGTGTTATCATCACCCACTCATCACGTCCCTATCACCTTCTCATTTTTCCTCCTTTATTCTCCTTCATGCCGTGAAGATGCTCACGGGCTTGCCACCATCTGGTGGTCACGCCCCTTATGTTATGGTGAATGTGGGTGAAAGGGGCGTGAGGGAGGGTGGTCAAGCCCCCCTCACGCTTGACAACACATAGTCTAACGATTATAACCGATTGATAAGTTAATTATCAATTATGATTTGGTTGGTTTGATTTTGATTAAATTTGTTAATAATAAAGGTGAAAACTAAGAAAACTTGTAAGTAAGGTTGGGAATCAGAGATATCTTGATACTGAAAAAATAAGTGAAGTTTGTAAGGACTGATAATAAGTAAACAAAAAGTGAAAAATCACGTGAACACTAACTCACCTTTTGATATATTTGATATGGCATGTGACTCGTGATATATTCATATACTAAAAGGTTATGATTAATTTTTAATACTTGACTTTTATCATAACTTTTCGAAAAACACACACTCATACAAAAATATTAAAAAAAGTTAATATACGATAATTGGTTTTGATTTGGGTGGTTATCGACTATTTTCGGTTATGATTATATAGTTATATTACGCTCACTCCTAACTACAACCATGTTTTTACACCCCGTTAACATGGCATGCCATTATCTTGTCATAGAAAATTAAATCATGTTTACAATAAAAAACAAAATTGTTTATTTGCTTTTAATTCAATTCCAGGTTCCACAAAACTTGCATCAGTCGGATAACTGGACCTATTTAAACTGACTAACAACTAGTTTAAAGGGCTGAATTAGGTAACTTAAACGAATAACTTGGTTTAGATAGTTGAGTTTGTTTGAGTTGCAATCATTTTAATTTCGGATCAGTTTGATCTTTGGTTAGGACAAAAAAAATTTCTTAATAGAAACAAGATGCATATTTTTGATATTCGGTAACACATTAAAACCTTGATTCAATGCTGACACAAAGCGTAGAAGCTTAGAAAACATTATGATGCAAATAAGTAATGTATCACAAATGAAAGTCTAAATTCAGTTTAAAATAATAAATGTTGAGGTGTATTAGCTAAGATGCAAAGTTACACAACGTAAGCATGTGGAATAAACATTAAAAAATATATATGAAAATAGTAATATGTCTATGTTATATGCAGGTATTTTTTGTATATAATAATAAACTTTTTAGACATAATATATATATAACTTTTTAAAAACTATATAACGTCCGGTGTGTAGAAGTCTTGATCAAATAAAAATCTTGCATAAATTAAAATTGTAATTTATTACACCATTCACACCTCTTATATGTCTTGTTTAGGCCTATACGAGTCGTATATAAGCAAGTTATTATTTATCAAAATTTTTCAGTGTTAATGCTTGAAGTGAAATACGTCTCGCATATGGAGCATATAGGTAATAAACGAAACGTATACGAGACCAAAAATTGTAAAATCAGTGGTTGTCAAAAAGGGATATATGCCTCTTAGACCCTCCGGTGTGCCGGGTGAAGGGGCGTGGTCATGGGCGTGGAGGGGCGTGGAACACCGCCCCCCCCCTATGGCGTGATCGGGGCGTGGGTGATGCGTGTGGCTGGAACAACGGCGTGAAGGGGGAGGCAACGGTTATTTTTTTAGCCGTTGGCTTTGGGAAGGGTAAAGAAAAAAAAAAATTTTTTTACATATTTAAACCCACCATTCACATATTAAACCCAAAAAAATATTTCCCATTTCTAACATTCAATACAAAAAAATACTCACTCTTCCCATTTTAAACTTTCTTAACCAAAAAAATAATTTTCATGGATCCCAACCAAAACCCAAATTACTATAACCCAAACACTCCACCAAACCGAAACCCTAACACGCCACCTCCGAATTGGGTCTTTACCCCTTCTCCAATGAATCCTTTTTTCGATTCAAACTGTTATCGACCCAATTTTGATTCAAGCCCACAAGGGTTTTATACATTCGCCGATTATGGTTCGAGTCCACAACCGCACGGGTTTACACAATTATCTCAGGATGAAGTTGTACCCGAGACCCAACTCACTACAAATGTCGGTCCAAGCACGCAACCAAAACAAAAGCGTAGACACAGAAGGAAACAAGCTGCGGATACCGAACCTGCTGTGGGAGGTTCATCCCGTATAGAAAAATGGACTACGGAGGAAGAGTTTCAACTTACAAAAGCTTGGATCGATGTGTCGGAAGATCCAATTGTTGGTCGTAACCAAAAAGGACCGGACTTTTGGAGTAAAATCCGAAATCAATTTTTTCAAGCCATGGGTCGTGGGGAATATCGTACTAACGATATGCTCTCTAGCAAATGGCGTGACATGAACCTAAAGGTTAGAAAGTTCAACGGGATTTATTCCCAGAAATGGCAAACTCGTCGGAGCGGCCAAAGCGACGCGATGATCGAGCGGGAAGCGGAAGAGCAGTACCGGGAAGAGTTTAACGCCCACTTCTCGCTTCAACGGAGTTGGGAGCTTATGAGAAAATGTCCGAACTGGATTCGACTCGAGACGGTACAATCGTCGGCCTCAAAACGATCAAAAACATCGTCAACGGATAGCCCCGGCACGTCGGATGCTCGAGTGAATATAAATCTAAACTATCTCGACGAAGAAGAAGAAGACGACGACAACGAGATAGAGGATTTGACTCGTCCGATCGGCAGAGATCGCGCAAAAGCCGACCAAGCAAGGGCGAGACGAGGCTCTTCATCTCAAACGACCCCGGATTATAACCAAGGAATAGAACAATTATCTCAACGAATCGGTGACTTTAACGAATTAAAACGGGAATGTCAACGGTTGGTAGAGTTACAACTTCTATTCACCAACACCGAACACTTAACCGGGCTCGACCGCGAAATTGCCGAGCGGGAGAAGGATAAAATTCGTAATAAATATAGAGATAATTAATTTGTATTTTTTTTATTAGTTTGTAATTTTTATTTTAATTTTTTTTATTAGTGTTTTTTTTATTAATTTTTTTATTAGTTTGTAATTTTTTTATTAATTTGTAATTTGTTTTTATTAATTATATCTCAATTTAAATTAAAAAGGAATGATGACGTGGAGTGAGTGGGTTAATGGGGCATTTCCACCAAAATGGTGGGGTGAGTGGTTGTGTGAGTGCTTATGTGGCGCCTACGTGGCGCACACGTGGAGTGATTGGGGCGCCTTGGCACACCCAATAGTCTTATAGGGTATACAAGGTGTATAGGGTTGATAAGATGATAAAATAAAAAAGTTGAGTGTGTAAATAACTACACATTAAAATATTATAAAAATATCAATTAGCTTAGTCAACAATTGGTACTGAGATTCTTCTGATTCATGAGGGGTGAAAAGTAAAGTTTAGTAAATATACGTGGGCCGCATGGGGCCCACAAGATGGCCCACTTTTACACGCGATCAAATCCATGACCTTACAGCTGGCAACTGGTTACGCGGACTGAACCTGCTTGCGACACCCTCGCTTCTAAATAAGCCTTTTTAGATTTATTTTTTCCCTTTTTTTTTTAGAAAACGGTGAAATTTTTAATTTTTCGTGTCAATATTTTACACGTAAATTAAAACATTAATAAAAATAGATACAAATAGAAAGTTATACTATGACACTCTAACTATTGGGTTGGCAATTTTGCCCCTTGTAGATAGAAATTAATTCACAAAGCTACTTTTTTGGCATATGGTTGTCTTTAAAAACCAACAACCTTTGTTTCTTAATCGGGCGGTTGCATTTTAAATGCAGAATGTTCTACGTATGATGTTTACTATAAATATATAAAAACAACATTTAATTGAAAGTGGTAATCGGTAATGGATTTTTGATTCAATTGAACTTTAAAACTAGAATGATTAAGAATACTGTCTAAACACCAATGTGCGGTAGATCAACTGCTTTGAAAGGATGCAATCTCATGGTTTTCCGATATAAAAGTCATGGGAGGATGTAGCCTCATAGTAGATATTGTGCGATTCTTAACATGACATTAATTCTCTATATTAAATAATTAATTATTTTAATTGAATATATTTATTAATATCTTCTGCAAAGACTCTCTTGAAAGAAAAAGGGAATTTTGCGCCACAGTTGTGTATTAAAAGTATTCGCACCAAATTTACTGATTTTAAAGGATTAAGATTTAATATATACTCGTTTTCTGTAATAATCATGATACCTTTGTTTTTTACTTTAGTCTTTTGTAAAAGATAACTAAATATAAAATGCTCATTTTGTCATTGTTTGAAAAAGATTAACGACAATTTATTTGAAGAAAGGCAAATTAAATTATATAACTATTATAAAACTTTTGTTATTATATTTTGTTATAATTTTTATTAGTTATATAAATTTTATAAAAGTAATTGACTATTTTTTATGAATAGCAACTTTGTTACACTAACTTTTTTTCGATAAACCTAGCTTGAGAACTCATGACTACAAAAGAAACAAATAAAACCTTAACTTTAATTGGTTTAGAGTAAATTATCAAGACTATTCTTATGATTTGCTATTATTTCACTTTTTGTTTTTAAGTTTATAAATTTATAAATTACACATATGGTCCTAAACATTGTACATTTGTAACACATTTAGTCCTTATGTAAGGTAATTTGGTCAAATATGTGAGGGTAATCTGGTTACATAAGGACCATATGTTTAACAAATGTCTAAAGTTTGGGACTATATACGTAATTTATGAAACCTAGAAATTAAAAGTGAAATATTAACAAACCATAAGTGTCATATACTTTACTCGTTGGATTATTAGTTGAATTCACTCATGGTTCATGAGTGTTACAAAAAAAAAATGGTGAGTCGGAAGGTGTCAATTTTTAGGGTGATAATATTAGGCGGTAGACTGTAGAGGGAGGCAAAAGTGCGTATAGAAAAATTGAAATGGTGTGGATGGTTGTAACATAATAATAACTAGGTTTTTCCCCGCCGCGCGTTGCGGCGGGTTATCGCAGTGTAATCTCGATAATGGATATTATATAGCATTTGTATAAGGATAAGTTACATAACAAAATCAAATCTTTTATCATGAACTCTATACTAATTTCTCATTAAGACATAAAATCATACAATACAAATATGTTACAAAAATAATATAAAAAATTAGTCACAAAATCTTTCTCACCGGTAACCAATTACTTGAATTAAAAAGCAACCAAAATCTCTAAGCGAACACTAATTTTCTATGAGAAGAAATAAATCACCATTACACAGCCGAAACCCTAAAAAAACCACGTTTTTTTCACTATATGTGTATATATATAATATTTACTATTTAATAAATAAATAAATATGTGTATATATATATATTATTCATACTATCTAATATAATTTATTTACTATTTCAATATAATATACATATTTTTACTATTCATTTAAGTTGCATTTTAATATATATATATTAATAAGAACTAGAAAATATACCCGCGCGCTGCCGCGGGCGCCATGACTAAGACTCGATCGTTGCAATGTGGTGGTTTGATTAAAAGAAACATATGAAGCTACGACTGATCGGTTATGGATATTAAAACGTAGAAAGAAAACAATATTGTGTCATACGTTGTGGTAATTTTAAAAGGTTAAAATGCAATCATTGTGTCCTATGCGTTGCGGTATATGAATTTTAAAAATTAATAGGAAAAAGTATGACGCAAATCAAAATTTGTTGCGTCCTATTTATATAAAACAGTTGTATAAAGTTACGACATAATTTTGAAGATCAAAACATATATTAAAAACATTTATAAAATGTTGAGATTTTATTAAGTTGATATTGGTGTCGATCTTATCTTCACTAAAAGCACGTCACCTTAAGTTGATAAAACCAATGATTATATGTATTTAAATTAGAATAAACTCCTCTTTTGCTCCCTGTGGTTTGACAAAAGTAACCATTTTCATCCAAATTTTGAAATTTTGCAATTTTTCTCCATTAGTTTCAGAAAATTAACCATTTTCATCCAAAGTTCATTTAAACTTTGGATGAAAATGATTACTTTTGTCAAACCACAGGGACTAAAATGGTTAATTTTCTAAAACTAATGGAGGAAAATTGCAAAATTTGGATGAAAATGGTTACTTTTGTCGAACCACAGGGAGCAAAAGAGAAGTTTACTCTTTAAATTAAGAAAGAAAAAATTATAGTAAAAATCATATCCTATATAATACAGGAGACAAATTTTATATTTTAAAAACCGTAACAAAACAGTATATCTGAAAATAATGAATAATGTTACGACTTCATAAAAAAAAAGTTGACAAATGGCAAAAAACAATCGACATGCAGCTAAAATATATGTTGTAAAAATTAAAACTATGAAGTTCGAATGCTTATTTAAAAAAAAAAGTAAAAATATATCATATGCAACCTAACTGAAAGCATAGATAGAATTAATGTTGACTAATATATATGGCAAAATGTATCAAAGAAAAAATATATCGAAGTTAACCTGGCCGAAAACATAGACAGACTTGATTTCAATTAACATAGTACAACGTGGAAAACAAATCGCAATATGCTTCAAGTCAAACTACAATGACAAAACGCACGACAAACCCCAACAAAGACCTCATTTGTAATTAACATGGAGAAAATGGAATATAAAAATAAGGTGATAAGGGTAGAACATGCAACTTTATAATTAGGCTTCAGCCGCTACACCAAGTAAATCACACTTGTATTATAACTAAAATTCTTTGTATTTAACATAGAAGTTGTCGGTGTCAAAAACCACCAATATTGTTTTTTATTATGCATATTCAATATTTCAGTATGGAAAAATTTCATTTACAAATAGGGTAATAGACTTGACAGGGAAAAAACTAATTGTAAGCGTGATATTAGGTTTTAATTGAATATTTGACATTTCTGGTTTTTTCAGATACTTATCTTGTTGGTCTTTGTTTTTTTATATGTATATACTATGTTGTTAGGTTTTATTGAAGATTTGAACGAACAAAGAGGAAATTAGCTTTCTAGAGCAAAGAAATAAATAACCGTCGTAAAAATTATTAAAAGAATTTAATTATTTAGTTAAATATTGTAGTATTATTTAATCAGAAACAAAATCTAGAAGTCAAGACAAAAGCCGTATCCAAATTAAAGGATAAATCTGATGAGTGCTAAAGGATAAAAAGATTGGCTCAGATGGGTTTCGAACCCATGAGCTTGGGTTGTGAGGAGGTGATCACTTACCAACTAAACTGAGTCTTCAATTAGTTTGACTTATCAATCAAAATTATATGTATTGATCTGAAGCTATAGTTGTGTAGAAAGAAGCTCACCGACATTGCAAATTAAGAGATATATAATAAGATGAAATGTGATGTGCCTTCATTCAAAACGGGACATCTGTACGGTGGTTGTGAAATTCAATCCATGCTCTCTTTATTTAAATATCCCGCTTTTCATACTTATTTAATTTATTCAATTTTTGTGGACTACATGTAAACTTTGACACTATTCGCTATAAAGGTATAATCGTATGATAAAAAAGTTTCTATTTGTCATCCCTATTGTAAATTGAGCTTTGTGTTTAATTTATTTGTTTTTCCGCTAAAATAATCCAGCTTTTAAGAATATATATATTCTTAAATACATTAACCCAAATAACTTTGTGATCACGGAGTCAAATCTAATATTTTTTAACACTATTTTAACATATTTACAATACTGTTTTTTGAATATCGCAAAATTCATCATTGTTTAAGACGTAACATCGTTGTATGTTTTGAGTGTAAAACAGTTAAAGTTTTATAAGTAAAAAACTTAAAATAAAAAAACTAAAAATTTGGATCCAAATTTAAATACACAAACTCTTTTGCCCAAAATGGAAAATAGAAAATTTGCTTTTGAAACCTTTATGCGTAAAATAAAAGTAATAAAAGTTAACAATTTTCTTAATTTATTTTAAATACATATATAGAGAGAGAGAGGATTTATATACAAATGCTATTTGCATACAAAGTTAAATGTGTTCAATTTTATCATGTAAATATATATTAATTGACTAGGTTATAAACCCGTGTATTACGCATGTTTTTAAATAAAATTTATTTAATTTTTTTATTATGTCTTTATAAATTTACATAATTAAAATAATTATATTATTTATACATTTTTAGTATTAAAAAAAATTAAGAAGAAAAAATTATAAAAAATGTTATTAATATGTGTGTGTAACATTAATCATACATGATATTCATTATCATAGTATTAATCATTAGTATTAATTTACTATATTTATGTAAACATTGTATATAATTAATAACATTAATTGTGAGTTTTATGTTTCTATTTTAAAATACACATTTATTTTTGAAAAAAATAAGAGAATGGCATGTGACATTATTTGGAATCAATTATTAGTATAGGAAGATTTTGCATGTTAAAACTACATGAACATAAAGTAATGTAATTTTATCAATAACTTCACATTCACATTATTTTACTATGCAATAATAATCAATATTTTTGTGGCAAAATTTTGTAGACTTCAATACTTTATAATTTGCATGAAAGTCAGCCTCTGTATTTTGAATATATGTGTGCAATACCTTTTTTGATCATTAAATGTTTATAAACTAGCCTTCTTCTTTTTATCTTTTTGTCAACAGCATATCTATTATACACAGATGTGTCAATTTTCATCAAGATCAAATAAATAAGTTGGTTTGGGTAAACAATTGCATTATCATTAGTTAAAATAGGTAACATTATAACTAGGTTGAGATGTCTAACAATTTAACACAATACGGGTCAAGATGAAAGTTGTGTGAATGCAATAAATTTAAAAATTATGTGAATGCAATGAATTTAAGAATGATTAATAACATATTTGATGAAAAAATCATTAAAAATTATCTCAATAGACTATTTGTTTTAGTTATAACATATTTTAACTTAAACCAAATTGATGTCTTTTAAAACAATCAATTTAAACCAGAACTGATTTTGCTTAAAACTCGTTCTAACCCACACACATACTGACCCGAACCCGTTTTGACATGTTACCTAACCCGACCCATTTTGCCGGGCTTATTTGTACAAGAGCCATAAAGAGGCTAGAAAAATATCAAAGTAATACAACAAAACACACAACAACCTCGTATCCACAATTTGATCAACAAAAACGTGGACAAAATACCATTTGGTCCAACATTATGATATGTATTTTTGGCTGGAGGTTTGTTATTTTTAACCAAGGATGATAAATGCTTGAAGATTTCTCCTATATATGTCAAGTACTCAAGTCCGCGATGGTGGCCTAGTGGTAAGGCGGTGGGAATCCATAATAGAGGTATAAGGTTTCAAAGTCCGGCACCACCCAATTTTCCCTAAGTCACGCGATTTGCTTTTTTCATGTTTGCCATGGGACCGGTCGGTGAGGGGCGCCTAATGGTGACGTTTACCATTTTTTTATATATGTCAAGTAATTGAACCAGAATTGAACGTCACGTTTAAACCTAGTTATTTTTCTTATTTTGAACTCCGATTAACGTTAGTTCATACCAGTCATTAAACATAGAATCGAGCCCAAAGAAAACATGGTTTACTAATATTATATTTCATCATTAGTAATACTCTAATACGAGTGGAGGATCAAAGCCTGGTTATAAAAAGGAAGCATTACAACAATCATTAAGAATTCAAATCTTACTCATGTCATAAAAAATAAAAATAAAAACAATCATGTTCAAGAAAAAGTTATACCTAACTTCGAATAGAACATCATTACTTAAAAATACATAAGTTAAACCGTCATTTAATATATATAAGTTAACTAGGTTAATATCCCGTGTATAACACGTGATGAATAAAAAATATTAAATAATTCAAAATTTGATTATTTTTTTTTCTTTAATCTGTTTTATAAAAGTTTTTTTATAAAACTTTTATATAAGAAAACCCATCCTAAAATATTTTGTATTTTTAAAGATGCTCGTTTTAAAAATATTCGCATTTTAAAACAATTCGTTTTTTAAATGTGTTTATTAATAAGAAGATATGTTTTAGTATATTAACAATTTAATGATTAAGTATTTAATATTATCATTTTATAAAAATAGTAAATATTTAATATGAGAGAAAAACGGGAAAATTGATATAAGAATGCTTAGATTAATGCCATGTGTCCTTCAAGATTTTTATTTATTAAGTAATAATAGATTATAGACTAACGTCAATAAACAAAAAAAACATGTTTTTTTGTTTCATGAAAAAACATGAACAAATGTTGTCTTCGTGAAAGTTCAGTGATTTGTTAATTTATGCTCATTTGTATTCGTTTATTATATCTATTAGGTTAATACATCGTTTATTACACGTGTTAAATAAAAAAAATAAATAGCCAATAATAATATGATTAATAGTTTATATATTTTAATACGTAAGTAATAAAATAATAATATTATTTATTTAAACACTAAGTTTATTAAAGTTTGTTTTTTGAATATTTCGTTTTGAAAAACAATTGTTGAATATTTTATATTTTATAATAATTTGGATTCTAAAAAAATGAACTCTTTTAAAATTAATATATTTTTTAATGCTTTAAAACTTTTTTTAATATAAAAATGTATAAAAGTATATTTAATATTTAATACTATTATTATTGAATATGGGTGCATTTAATATAAGAGAGAGGCGGGAAACTTTTATAAAGATGGTCTAGGAAAGCGACATGTGGCACAATTTATTTTGATTTATTAGTATAGATAGATGTGTATTATATGGGGTAGTTTTTACATACAAATAAAATTATCAAAATTAAGGTATTGTTTCTTTAAGATCAAAAGTTCATAAAACCTCACTAAAATTGAATTAGCGTAAGAGTTTGTTACTAGAAAAATAAATTAGCAATAAAATTTAATTTTGTGTTATTCAATATATAAAAAAGTAGATTAGAAAACTCAAATATCGCACTGTTTATATATCTATAAATTTATAGTAATTAATAATTATCATATAATCTATCAATATAAGTAAATAATTTAAGTGATGATAAACTAATTTTGAACTCAAAGTTTGTAATTAAAATATAGTTAAAGTTACATTATAGTAAAAAGAATTTAATCTATTAAGAGAGAGAAAAAAAGTTTCAAATGAACAATAGGATGACACGTGTTATATCAGTTTTTTTGTTTATTAATACACTAGTTTATTAACCCGTGTATTACACGGATTTAATATAAAATATTTAATAATTAGTAATGAAAATTTAGCAATTAAAAAACAATATTTTGATACAAAATGATTTTTACATATTAATAAATGTTTTAAGTAATAAAAAAATAATTAAAAACATTAAATCACTATTCAAATGATATATGATATTTTAATGTGTAATAATTGATATCTTTAAAATAACTAACGTTAAAAACGTCAGTTTATATTATATTAAAACTAACTTTTATAAATTAATAATATAAAATATAATTTTTGTAATTATTAAATTTAAATGACCCAATTTAAATTAGCGTTAAAGATAATAGGCAAAAAATCTAACTTTCTCTATCATTTTTATTACTTCAGATTTTAAATAAATTAAAAAATGTCATTGGATGATAAAAATCTCATTGTTTAAAAAATCCTTTTATAATATATTTTATTTTTTTTAAAAAAAAATCATGTTTTAAGATAATTTGTTTTTTAAATAAATTTTGTTTTTTGACAATAAATTATTTCTTACTTTAAAAATTTTGATTTTAGAAAATTTCATATTTTATAAAAAAAATTAAGTGTGCTTTATAACAAAAAGATAAACAATATATTAGTTATTAGCATTATAATTTTAATAAAAGAGATAATATAATTATTTAATAGGAAAGAGAATTAAGTGGAATGCTAAGGTATTGACAAGTGGCAATAGTAGTGTAATAATGTGACATGTGGCAATAGTGGTGTAAGATTGTGACAAGTGGAAAAATTGTTACTTTTTTGTTATAGAGCATAGATACAGATTAAAATTATAGTGTGGGATTCTAATAAAAAATTTAATCCGTAAAGAGATGAAATAAAGTTTTTGTCACTCATAAATTAACTTAAATGAATTTTAATTGAGCTCATTTTATCGGCATTGGAACAAACTTATCGAACTTTATGATCTTAGTTTTTAGGGTTTATCTTTTGGGTTAAGATTTTAGTGTTTAGCTTTTAGGTTATAAAATCATGTTTTTCAATTCAATGGTTATAAATTTACATTTTTCAATTCAATGTGTCTTCTGTTTGTTATTATTGTGTATTTCATGGTCGTCATCATTATGTGTATCATGCTCGTCATTGTACGTTTAGGTTAAGTCAAAACTCGTTAACTAAATGAGTCATATTTCATATCTCTAGCTCAGGCTCGTTCGTGCTTTTAACCATTCGGATCTCGAGTTTTTTACGTGCCAACTTGGTTCGTTTATATTTCGAATTACATATAAAAAAATTTTATAGGTCCACAATTTTTAGATTTTGCCAGGCATACACTAATATCCCTCTCATTATCCATAATGAGTTTAAAACAATGTTTTCGTAATTAGATCTGACATCAAACCGGTTGACTGGAAAAACATTTTTTACCTATGATTGGTTGGACTGGATTTAAAAAATAATTAATTTATTAGATATATAGCTTAAGGGTATGTGTTATTCACCGTGACCTAGACGTGATGCCCCTGGGTCACGCCTTGGTCGAGCCCCACCCCCATTACACAGGGGCGTGAGGGTGGCGTGAAAGGCAGAGGTGTGAGCCTCCTCACGGGGTGATGACCTTGGGGAGGAGAAAAAAAAACAAAAACAAAACGGTAATATTACCGTTAAAACCAAAAAAAATTAAATTATACCCTATATAAACTCATTCAACCCACTCAAAAATCTTCAAAAATTTTCCAAAAATCTTTCAAATCTCTCAAAAAATTTTCAAAAATCTTTCAAATCTTCAAAAACTTCTACACTAGAATGGATCCAAACAACCAAAACAACTCATACTTTGTGACACCCCGTAATTTTCAGGTCAGCTTATTATTTATTTAAATGTTTATTTAAATGCTTTATGTACACGTGGCACTAGAATTAGTTTAATTTAGTGTGACACGTGGTACGACAGTACGAGCACCGACACACGACTAGATAATTCGAGGAATTATCGGCAAACAGCACACACGTGTCAAAACACACGAACGTTGGTGAACGTCAAGCACATTGTGTAAGCACAACACTCGAAACCTCACGAAACACTCATACGTCGAACTTATAAGTTCAAACGAAGCCAAACGATAGTTCGTAGACGTGGAAACGGCGACGAACGGAGCAAACCCATTGAATTGGGCTTATTGGGCTCCCTGTGGACTCATCGCGGTACGCGATGGACCTCCAGAAGCCCTGTTGCGGTACGCGTAGAGTTTCGGAGAAATTGAATCCTGAAATCCGCCGCACTACGCGAAGAATCTTCTTGCCTGTTGACCGCGGTACGCGACGGGTGTCAGACGGCAAATCTTTATAAAACCAAGATGCCATCATGTCTAAGCCACTCTATTTTATCTTCTCGAGTTCTAGACCACTCTAATTCGTCTTCTTCACCAGTAAACCACCATTGTTTCCCCTGGAAGCCACTGTTGCAGCAAGAAAAGCTTGGAAATCGAAGGGTGAAGCTTGAAGTCCTCATACGAAAGCTCGAGCGCCACCACCTTCTTCTTGTTCTCGACCAAACCCACGAACCAGGAGGCCAAGGAGACTGTTATTCATCATCTTAGGACCTCAAGAAGCCTTAGAAGGTAGTCTCTACATCTCTTGTGGCTTAAAACCACCATTACACACACATGCACGGCTTGAAACCCACATGCAAGCACCTATGGTGCATGTGCACGAGTTTTGTTTCTGGGTTTATTGATTTAAATGAGTTTCTTGATGATCTAAGATGTTGTGATGGTGATTTTTTAACGATCCAAGATGTTGTGTATGTATATTTTTACTTAAAATAATGATTCATGATGATATAGATGCATGCATGTATGATCCATGAGTATGGGGATGATTTTGGATGATTGTAAGTATTTGTTGATGATTTAGAAGGATGATTTCGTAGTTAGATTGTAATAAAATGGCTAAAATGTGATTATATGGAGTTATTTCCATTATTAGTAACTTTTTGTTACAAGATGATTGTTTGAGATAAGTTTATGATCATGCATGTAACTAGATATGTTGCTAGAGTGTTAATATGATGATTTGAATATTTAGAATGTGAGTTTGATAATGTTTTAGTCATTTTGACATAGTTACTATATTTAGTAACTTTTATTGATGAATTGTTGATAGATGATGATTTGGATTATGTTGGCATGTTTAAATGATGTTAGATTTGCTATTATAATGATTTGTGACATAAGAATGGTTTAGGAATGCTTAAATGGTCATTTTTAAGCTAAAACTACAAAGTTACTATTTTTAGTAACTTTATTTTTACAAAAACTGATTTGTAAACATGTTGTGTGATTCGAGCATGCTAGATGACTTATTATGTTGTAATATGATGAGTAGATGCTAAGTTAGATGGTTTCCGATGTCACATATGCTAAAAATGGAAACTTTCCATTTTAGGAAACTTTTGTGCATTAACATGATGAAAACGACTTATGTGAATTCGTATAATGATGTGTTATGTGTTAACATGATCACATAGGACAAATGAGCATGCTAGAACTTTAAAACTGTTATGCTTTGTGAACTTTCCAAAAATGGAAACTTACTATAAATAGTAAGTTGTCCATAGACGCGACTTGCGCGTTTTGCACACGACGAGCACTTACACATTTGCTACACGATTCAAAACCGTCACACGGTTCACCAACGGGTCGTAGACTTGACACGGTCACCTTTGGTCAAACACGGTCAAACACTGTCAACTCTGGACCAACACGAGCAAACACGGTCATTGTGGACCGACACGGACAAACATGAACAACCAAGGGTTGTTGGGCACAAACACGAGCACTAACACGAACACTAGCACGGTCACTTACACAAACTCACAAAACGGTATACGATATAGGTTGCCGGTGACTGACGTGCAGTTACGCAGGAGCTTACGCTTACATTCGATTTACTTCACTAAGGTGAGTTTACGGCCCCTCTTTACTCTTTTCAAACGCTTTTAAATAGGGGGAGAATACTAGTTACATCGAGTCAAACATTTATTACTGTACAAACATTTTTGTGTATGCTGGTTTATTGGACAAACATTAAGTGTTGAACTCGTAACAAGTCCTCACAAAGTCTTACCGTTAATGAACAAACAACGTGGTATATTTGGATGGATCCATTAGGGTATGACCAACCCCACGGGGCACAATGTTGACTGGGTGTCATAACCCGTGCAAACTCTGACCTAATTTACTGTGTGTACGAGACACAGTGGAGGCAAGTACAAACAGGTATAGTTCGGTAGTGACGCACTGACACTTGGAGCCTAGGGCTCGGTACTAACATTTGATAAACAACATGACACACTTTCTTACTATATATGTATATCAAAACCTGTGAACTCACCAACCATTGTGTTGACACTTTTCTAACTTGTATTTTCAGGTAACTAGCAAGCTATGGATAGCAGGAATGCACACGTTAAGAGACGAGCATTAGGAACCGCATGCATTCCTGTCATATTATTTGAAAACAATTTTATTTATGTTATGTATTGATACCATGTTTTGATCTGACAATTTCTAATTCCGCTGCATTTGTTAAACTCATTTTATTTTCCGCTGCATGTTATGATAACTATGTTTTTCCGCTGCAAACTATTTGTTAAGTGTATGTGTCAAACATTGGATTTGAAAACGCATATAGATATGTTCTATATGACCTTGAGCTGTGATTCTGGCCACGTCACACCCACGTGGACGGACACCACGAGTGGGAATTTGGGGGGTGTGACAGACTGGTATCAGAGCCTTGGTTATAGAGAACTAGGTTTGCATGTAGTGAACTTAGACTATAGCCATTGCTCAACTTTAGACACTACACTTAGAACTTGCACATTGATGATGTTATTATTTACGTTAAACTGTTGTTTACAAACTTAAGATTTACAGGATGGCCGACAACAATGATGCCAGGAGGAACTCAGACAGACTCCCAACCACTGACGATATGGCGGCAGAGATCCGACGACGAGTCCACGACATAGTGGCACAGGTCGATGCTGAGATGGATAGGCGGGCTCGACACGCGGCACGAGCTCGACATTGGGGATGGCTTCCCACGATGATACAAGAGTGGATTATCGGAGAAAGGGTATCTCCATACCGTTATCCCGGCGATACATCGCCAGGTCATCGACTACCGCCGCTCGGGGTGCCATTGGAGCAGGCCTTCGCAGCTCATGTGGCATGCACACGGCGTGAGATCTGGAGGAACGGGGAGCTATCGGACGAGATCCGCGTTCTTCGAGAGAAGAACGACCGCGTCGAAAGGCATAATGACAGGTTAGAAGCACAGGTGGAGACCTTACGTCTCCAAGTGTCCCAACTGATGAGTCAGCACGGACAAATGGTGGATGTCCTGTAGGAGCATGACGGACGCATTACGGAGAATCGGGTCGCCAACGAGGAGACTCAGGCGATGGTCCAAGCTAGCGAGGCCATGCTTAACGCGTGGGCCGAGCAGTTCATAGTTGAGCCACCGCCCGAGGACGCACCGCAGTTCGAGGCCGAGGATCTCGACGAAGGAGATTTTGACGAGGATCCCAACGAGGATCCAGAGGAGGATGATGCTGATGGAGATTCTGATAGTGACATTTCACATGTCACCATAGATTCAGACTAGTTGTTTATTTTATGTTACGTTTTCTTTTATGTTGCCTAAACGAGCGGGATGTGCTCGTACAAACTTATGTTACTATTATCTTTTGAAAAATCGTTGTACTTCAAAGCTTATATTAATGAGAATGGTATTTTAATTTATTTATCGCATGATCTGACTATGGTTGATTGCTGACATAACATCTAACATAACATTTGATATGACATCTGACATGACATTGGCTAACCCTCTAACATGTGCTAACTAATACTCTATCCCTTATGTATAGAAAGATACATGGCAGGAAGAGGGCCGTACGCGCGTCCTGCTAGGCGGACACTGGATGCCGCTGTTATCAAAATGATGGTTGACCGACGGGTCAACAAGGCGATTGCCGACTATGAAGCAAGTCGCCAACATAGCGAAACTAGTGGAAACAACAACGGTACTAACAATTTGCCTAACGTGACTAACATAGTGTAGCTAACACGATACTAACACACGACACTGGTTTCTGACAAACAGGGTCAAACGGCAGCAATGGGAAGGGATGTTCTTTTAAGTCCTTCCTGAACTGCCACCCGCACAAATTCAAGGGCACCGAAGGAGCAGTCGGAATGCTCCGCTGGGTGGAGAAAGTGGAGTCTGTATTCGCCATGTGCGAATGCGCTGAAGAAAACCGGGTTAATTATGCGACCGGTACACTGGAGGGACCGGCCCTCACATGGTGGAATACCCATGTTCAAATATTGGGATTAGATGGTGCTAATTCAATGAGCTGGACTGATTTCACCCGACTGCTGCAGGAGGAGTATTGTCCTCGCGATGAGATTAGGAAACTGGAGGCTGAATTCTGGGTACTCAAAATGGTGGGATCTGAAATCGAGCAATACTGCACTCGATTTCACGAGTTGTGTAAACTATGCCCGGCAATGGTGACTCCGGAATATAAGAAGATCGAGCAGTTCATCAGCGGACTGCCTGAGTAAATCCAAAGCATGGTGACTGCGTCTGACCTCACCACTATTCAACCACTGATCAGACTGGCTCATAAACTGACCGATCAAGCTGTAGCTCAGGGCAAGCTACCCAAACGAGGTGAACATCTTAAGCCTCAAGAAAGCCAGAAGAGGAAGTGGGAACCCAGCCACCACCAATCTCATCAACCTTAACAACAACAGCGATCTACACCTGCAAGAGCTTTCACTGCCACCCAACCCGATGATAAGGGGAAGGGTGTGTACCAAGGAAAATACCCTCTGTGCAACAAATGTTCTTACCACCACTCTGGCCAATGCGAGCGATACCGTTGCTTGCGGTGTGGAAGACATGGCCACATGGCTAAAGATTGCAAGTCTAAATTCCCCATCAACAACAACCACAACCCCAACTACAACCAGAACAACAACAACAATCAAAACACTCTCAAGGGGTGTTATGAATGTGGAAAGCCAGGACACATGAGGAGGGATTGCCCTCAGTTGAAGAAGGCCGGAGGTGGAGCGGCCAAGGGTCGAGCTTTTGTGATTGGCTCGGGGGAAGCCAAGGACGACCCCAACATCGTAACCGGTACGTTCCTTTTAAATAATGTATATGCTAGTATATTATTTGATACCGGTGCCGATAGGAGCTTTATATCTAGTGAGTTTAGTGAATTACTAGATATTACCCCAACACCACTAGACTACAAGTATACGTAGAGTTAGCCGACGGTAAGCTAATTGAAACACAACACATCTTTCGAGGATGCGTCATGGTGTTGGTGGGTCACGAACTCGAAATCGATTTGATGCCGGTAACTCTCGGGAGCTTTGATGTGGTCGTTGGAATGGATTGGTTATCCGCAAACCAAGCTGAGATCGTATGCAACGAGAAGATCGTACGAGTAACGTTACAGAACGGAGAACAGATCTCGATACAGGGGGGAACGACGGGGAATACCTCTGAACATCATGTCATGTATGAAGGCGAACAAGTATCTAAAAAGGGATACACTGCAATACTAGCCCTCATCGCAGAGCAACCAAAGAAGGAAAGGAAGATTGAGGACATCGCTGTAGTCCGCAATTTTCCTGAAGTGTTTCCCGAGGACCTACCTGGACTACCCCCGACACGGCAAGTCGAGTTTCAGATAGACCTCACACCAGGAGCAGCACCGATTACCAAAGCTCCATACCGACTAGCACCGACGGAGATGCAGGAACTGTCTAACCAGTTGCAGGAACTGTTAGACAAGGGATTTATCAGACCAAGCTTCTCGCCTTGGGGAGCACCGGTCCTGTTTGTGAAGAAGAAAGACGGGTCATTCCGTATGTGTATTGACTATAGAGAGCTAAACAAAGTAACGATCTAGAATCAATACCTGTTGCCACGAATAGACGATCTGTTTGATCAGTTGCAAGGGTCAAGCTACTATTCGAAAATCAATTTAAGATCAGGTTATCATCAATTGAGGATACAGGAAAATGACATTCCTAAGACTGCCTTCAGAACCAGATATGGACACTACGAATTTCTGGTTATGCCCTTTAGACTGACCAATGCACCAGTTGTATTCATGGATCTCATGAATAGACTGTGCAAGCCCTATCTTGACAAATTCGTAATAGTGTTCATCGACGATATTCTGATTTATTTGAAGAATCAGGACGAACATGCTGAACATCTGAGGTTAGTCTTGGAGTTATTGAGGAAAGAGCATCTATATGCGAAGTTTTCAAAGTGCGACTTTTGGATTCGCGAAGTCCAATTTCTTGGACACGTGGTTAATGAGCAGGGAATACACGTAGACCCAGCCAAAATCGAAGCCATTAAAAACTGGGAAGCACCCAAGACTCCAACTGAGGTGCGACAATTCCTAGGACTGGCCGGGTACTACCGAAGATTCATTGAAGGGTTCTCAAAGATTGCCCAATCACTGACATCCCTGACTCATAAGGATAAGAAGTTTGATTGGGGAGAGAAACAAGAAGCTGCTTTCGATCTGGCTGAAACAAAAGCTATGCACTGCACCCATCCTACCCCTACCGGAAGGATGTGACGACTTCGTAGTGTATTGTGACGCCTCGAAACAAGGACTCGGTTGCGTGCTGATGCAACGCGAGAAAGTGATAGCATACGCATCACGACAACTGAAGGTGCATGAGAAGAACTACACAACTCACGATCTGGAGTTGGGAGCCATAGTGTTTGCTTTAAAGATCTGGAGACACTACTTGTATGGCACAAAATGCACTATCTTTACCGATCATAAGAGCCTACAACACA
Source organism: Mikania micrantha (assembly GCA_009363875.1). NCBI lineage: Eukaryota > Viridiplantae > Streptophyta > Magnoliopsida > Asterales > Asteraceae > Mikania > Mikania micrantha. The sequence continues at coordinate 69,770,428 of CM018684.1, forward strand.
TCTTTGATCAGAAAGAGTTGAACATGAGACAGCGGAGATGGGTTGAGCTTATTGGTGATTATGATTGTGCTATCAAATACCATCCTGGTAAAGCAAACGTAGTGACTGACGCATTGAGCCGAAAGGAGACAACAAAACGCGTGCGCGCTCTACAACTCACGATTCATTCTGAACTACCAAATCAGATCCGAATCGCACAACAAGAAGCGCTGAAAACTGAAAATCTCACCCTCGAAGCCATGCGTGGTATGGATAAACAGATGAAAGTAAAGGATGACGGAGCTTATTACTTAATGGATCGAATTTGGATTCCACACTACGGAGGATTGAGAGAAGTAGTGATGGACGAAGCTCACAAGAGCCGGTATTCCGTACATCCGGGCTCCGACAAGATGTATCACGATCTGAAGACAACCTACTGGTGGCCAAACATGAAAGCTGAGATAGCAACTTACGTGAGTAAGTGTCTAACGTGCTCAAAGGTCAAAGTTGAGTACCAAAAGCCATCAGGGTTACTTCAACAACCGGAACTACCGATGTGGAAATGGGAGCATATTTCCATGGACTTCATCACTAAACTGCCTAAGACGGAAAGTGGTTGCGACACCATCTGGGTTATCGTGGACCGACTGACGAAGTCTGCCCATTTTCTACCTATCAAAGAGACTGACAAACTAGACAAACTCACTCGTATTTATCTGAAGGAAGTGGTCACTCGACATGGAGTGCCAATCTCGATCATATCTGACCGCGACAGTCGATTCACGTCGCATTTCTGGAAGTCTTTGCATAAGGCTTGGGGACGAGATTGGACATGAGTACCGCTTACCACCCGCAGACGAATGGACAGAGTGAGCGAACCATACAGACACTGGAGGACATGCTGCGGGCATGTGTTATTGACTTCGGTAGTAGCTAGGAGACTCACCTACCGTTAGTTGAGTTCTCATACAACAATAGCTACCACACTAGTATCCAAGCTGCACCATTCGAGGCACTTTACGGACGTAAGTGTCGATCACCAATCTGCTGGGTGGAAGTTGGGGACAGCCAACTGACCGGTCCAGAGCTAGTGCACGAAACGACTGAGAAGATCGTGCAGATACGCAAACGGATGGCAGCAGCTCGGGACAGACAGAAAAGCTATGCTGATAAACGACGTAAACCGTTGGAGTTCCAAGTGGGAGACAGAGTGTTACTCAAGGTCTCGCCCTGGAAGGGAGTCATACGGTTTGGCAAACGAGGCAAACTGAACCCTCGATACATTGGACCGTTCGAAATCACAAAACGCATAGGCCCGGTGGCCTACGAGCTAAGACTGCCAGACGAGCTGAGCAGCGTTCACAATGTATTTCACATCTCGAATCTCAAAAATTGCCTATCTGACGAGACACTTGTCGTTCCTCTTGAGGAGATTCAGATCGACGAACAATTGAACTTCGTTGAGGAACCGGAGGAGATTATGGACCGGGAAACCAAGAAGCTCAAACTCAGTAAAATACCGATTGTGAAAGTGCGATGGAATTCGCGACGAGGACTGGAATTCACGTGGGAACGTGAAGACCAGATGAAACAAAAGTACCCACACCTGTTCGCGGAACTGACAAACACTGGCAACGCGAGTTGAATTTCGGGACGAAATTCTTTCTAACAAGGGGATGATGTGACACCCCGTTAAAACCAAAAAAAATTAAATTATACCCTATATAAACTCATTCAACCCACTCAAAAATCTTCAAAAATTTTCCAAAAATCTTTCAAATCTCTCAAAAAATTTTCAAAAATCTTTCAAATCTTCAAAAACTTCTACACTAGAATGGATCCAAACAACCAAAACAACTCATACTTTGTGACACCCCGTAATTTTCAGGTCAGCTTATTATTTATTTAAATGTTTATTTAAATGCTTTATGTACACGTGGCACTAGAATTAGTTTAATTTAGTGTGACACGTGGTACGACAGTACGAGCACCGACACACGACTAGATAATTCGAGGAATTATCGGCAAACAGCACACACGTGTCAAAACACACGAACGTTGGTGAACGTCAAGCACATTGTGTAAGCACAACACTCGAAACCTCACGAAACACTCATACGTCGAACTTATAAGTTCAAACGAAGCCAAACGATAGTTCGTAGACGTGGAAACGGCGACGAACGGAGCAAACCCATTGAATTGGGCTTATTGGGCTCCCTGTGGACTCATCGCGGTACGCGATGGACCTCCAGAAGCCCTGTTGCGGTACGCGTAGAGTTTCGGAGAAATTGAATCCTGAAATCCGCCGCACTACGCGAAGAATCTTCTTGCCTGTTGACCGCGGTACGCGACGGGTGTCAGACGGCAAATCTTTATAAAACCAAGATGCCATCATGTCTAAGCCACTCTATTTTATCTTCTCGAGTTCTAGACCACTCTAATTCGTCTTCTTCACCAGTAAACCACCATTGTTTCCCCTGGAAGCCACTGTTGCAGCAAGAAAAGCTTGGAAATCGAAGGGTGAAGCTTGAAGTCCTCATACGAAAGCTCGAGCGCCACCACCTTCTTCTTGTTCTCGACCAAACCCACGAACCAGGAGGCCAAGGAGACTGTTATTCATCATCTTAGGACCTCAAGAAGCCTTAGAAGGTAGTCTCTACATCTCTTGTGGCTTAAAACCACCATTACACACACATGCACGGCTTGAAACCCACATGCAAGCACCTATGGTGCATGTGCACGAGTTTTGTTTCTGGGTTTATTGATTTAAATGAGTTTCTTGATGATCTAAGATGTTGTGATGGTGATTTTTTAACGATCCAAGATGTTGTGTATGTATATTTTTACTTAAAATAATGATTCATGATGATATAGATGCATGCATGTATGATCCATGAGTATGGGGATATTTTGGATGATTGTAAGTATTTGTTGATGATTTAGAAGGATGATTTCGTAGTTAGATTGTAATAAAATGGCTAAAATGTGATTATATGGAGTTATTTCCATTATTAGTAACTTTTTGTTACAAGATGATTGTTTGAGATAAGTTTATGATCATGCATGTAACTAGATATGTTGCTAGAGTGTTAATATGATGATTTGAATATTTAGAATGTGAGTTTGATAATGTTTTAGTCATTTTGACATAGTTACTATATTTAGTAACTTTTATTGATGAATTGTTGATAGATGATGATTTGGATTATGTTGGCATGTTTAAATGATGTTAGATTTGCTATTATAATGATTTGTGACATAAGAATGGTTTAGGAATGCTTAAATGGTCATTTTTAAGCTAAAACTACAAAGTTACTATTTTTAGTAACTTTATTTTTACAAAAACTGATTTGTAAACATGTTGTGTGATTCGAGCATGCTAGATGACTTATTATGTTGTAATATGATGAGTAGATGCTAAGTTAGATGGTTTCCGATGTCACATATGCTAAAAATGGAAACTTTCCATTTTAGGAAACTTTTGTGCATTAACATGATGAAAACGACTTATGTGAATTCGTATAATGATGTGTTATGTGTTAACATGATCACATAGGACAAATGAGCATGCTAGAACTTTAAAACTGTTATGCTTTGTGAACTTTCCAAAAATGGAAACTTACTATAAATAGTAAGTTGTCCATAGACGCGACTTGCGCGTTTTGCACACGACGAGCACTTACACATTTGCTACACGATTCAAAACCGTCACACGGTTCACCAACGGGTCGTAGACTTGACACGGTCACCTTTGGTCAAACACGGTCAAACACTGTCAACTCTGGACCAACACGAGCAAACACGGTCATTGTGGACCGACACGGACAAACATGAACAACCAAGGGTTGTTGGGCACAAACACGAGCACTAACACGAACACTAGCACGGTCACTTACACAAACTCACAAAACGGTATACGATATAGGTTGCCGGTGACTGACGTGCAGTTACGCAGGAGCTTACGCTTACATTCGATTTACTTCACTAAGGTGAGTTTACGGCCCCTCTTTACTCTTTTCAAACGCTTTTAAATAGGGGGAGAATACTAGTTACATCGAGTCAAACATTTATTACTGTACAAACATTTTTGTGTATGCTGGTTTATTGGACAAACATTAAGTGTTGAACTCGTAACAAGTCCTCACAAAGTCTTACCGTTAATGAACAAACAACGTGGTATATTTGGATGGATCCATTAGGGTATGACCAACCCCACGGGGCACAATGTTGACTGGGTGTCATAACCCGTGCAAACTCTGACCTAATTTACTGTGTGTACGAGACACAGTGGAGGCAAGTACAAACAGGTATAGTTCGGTAGTGACGCACTGACACTTGGAGCCTAGGGCTCGGTACTAACATTTGATAAACAGTATGACACACTTTCTTACTTTATATGTATATCAAAACCAGTGAACTCACCAACCATTGTGTTGACGCTTTTTCTAACTTGTATTTTCAGGTAACTAGCAAGCTATGGATAGCAGGAATGCACACGTTAAGAGACGAGCATTAGGAACCGCATGCATTCCTGTCATATTATTTGAAAACAATTTTATTTATGTTATGTATTGATACCATGTTTTGATCTGACAATTTCTAATTCCGCTGCATTTGTTAAACTCATTTTATTTTCCGCTGCATGTTATGATAACTATGTTTTTCCGCTGCAAACTATTTGTTAAGTGTATGTGTCAAACATTGGATTTGAAAACGCATATAGAGATGTTCTATATGACATTGAGCTGTGATTCTGGCCACGTCACACCCACGTGGACTGACACCACCAGTGGGAATTTGGGGGTGTGACATACTTTAACCTGTTTATGAATTGTTACCGACTTCAAGTCGATCCAAACAATCCAAACAACCCGGACCAATTTCTAACCTTCTCAAATTGGTTTCCACAACAACCTTTTTCAACCAAGCCAACTCACCCGCCTTTGACAACGTTTCTGAGAATCAACCGGATCCCGATGTTGACGTGGTTCCGGGAACACAACCCGACGCCCAACCGGCTTCATCGCGTCGCAAGCACCGACGAAAGGAAGTGCCAGAAAAGCAACCAAATCGAGCATCACTCGATGATTGGAATTTGAGGAGGTGGCACTAGCTCGTGCCTACATTGACGTTTCCGAAGATCCGTTTGTTGGTAACAACCAAACGAGTTCGGAATTTTGGAGACGCGTTAGAGCCCAGTTTTTTTCGGCAATAGGTCGTGGCTCCTACCGGACAAACGACATGATTTCCGGCAAATGGCGCGTCTTACAACGTAAAGTCGCGAAATTTAACGGCGTATGGGTTCAACACCACAAAAACCGTAAAAGTGGTGAGAAGGACGAATTGGTCATGAACGAGGCGTTGATGACCTATGGTCGAAAAAACGGGCCATTTTCTCATATCGCGACGTGACAAGTTATGAGAAAATCAACCAAATGGCATCCCGTCCCAAAGTTACAAACTTCGAAACGGACGAAGACGTCATCATCCGGAAAGTACACGACCACTCAATCCGACTCAACCGGTCGATGTTTCGTTAACTTAAACGAGTCGGATGAGGAAGTCGAAATGGACATGCCCCCACCAACCTCTCCTCAACGTCTGCTCGGTCGAAACAACAAGGGTAATCGACCACAAGCCTCATTTTCAACCGATTATAAAGGAACGTTGGAGAACATCTCCTCGTCGTTACAAAAAATTGTCGACTTACAGGATCAAAAACAATGATATGAAATTGTTGTGGACTCCAACCGATCACTTAACCGGTCGCGCTCGTGAAATGGCAGAGAAGACGAAGGAGCGGATTTTGAAACGATGCAATATGGATTAATTTTTTTTATTGTATTTTTTATGTAGTTTAATTTTTTTTATCATGCAATTTTTTTTATTTTAGTTTGCAATATTAATTTTTTAATAATATTATGTGTTATTTTAATTTAATTTATAAATTGAAAAAATAAAATTCAAATAATAAAATATTGAATAAAGGTGGTGATGACGTGGAGTGATGGGAGAGTGATTAATAACACATGAAAAGATGATATGAAGTGATAAGAAGGTGATGGTGTTGGTTGATTATGTGGTGCCTACGTGGAATGAAGGAAAGTGATACATAACACATAGTCTAATGAAAAATATAAGTAAAAGTATACATGTATTATATAGTTTATATATGAGTTCAATAACAAATTTTCACATATACTTAAAGTAGTATTATAGAGTTGGTAAAGCACTTTATGCTATCATTTAAAGTAGGTAGAATTACATATTTTTTTTGCTTTTAAATTTGTAATTTTGTAAGTTATTCTCCCAGCATGTTTATTGGTGTGTTTTTGTCAATCCCTTTGAAGTTTAAACCCAATTTTAATAACATCACCGTATTCTTTCTCACATAATATCTCTTCTACATCTAAACTTAATTGACATCTCAATCTATAAATGTAAGGTCACTAACACCCTCTAACTTGTCCGGTTTGTGGTTAAACCCTCGTCGAATAAAACAATGTTGTTCAGAAGCCAATATTACAATGAAGAGCGGCTCGCCTGACATTATTATCAAGTCCCGATCTAATCGGTCCAACTGGCCGGTTTAGTCTAGGTTTAAAAATATGAGTTTTTTTTACCAAATTAGTGTTGAGGGAAAAAATATTTATCCAAATAGTGTTGTTTAAAAATTAATTACCAAAATAGTGTTTTCAAGATATTTAAGGTCACATTTTGCCTTTGACTTTGATTATTTACATTATTATTGATGTCTTTTCCTTCATATGTTTGTTCTTAACTATTTAAATTAAAAAAATCAATCAAGATTTATAATTCACTTTATATAATGGTAAAAAAAATCACTATATGTATTTTAGAATTAATATTGAAAACATTTTTGACAGCAAAAAATAACTCTTTTTGAAAAAGATAAAAAAAACATTATTTTGGTTTGATTAAGCTTTACTTTAGCTCTATACTTTTTTTTTTGTTAATGAATTTAAAAAATATTTTTTTTTATTTTTTGAAAGGAGTTTTTTTAAACGGAATTATTTTATATAAATATTAAAATACACATAGTGATATGTTTTTAAGGCCGTACACCATCCGAACCGAGAGATGGTATGCTCGTGCTTGGCTCGTTTATAAACCGAGCGGCTCGGCTTGGTTCGGATTTGTAAAATCGAGCCAAATGTTGTACTCGTTGCTCGGCTCATTTTAAAACCGTGCGGCTCGAGTTGGTTCAGTTTGGCTTGGTTTAATAATAAAATTTAGTGTAAACTCAAAATATTTATATCAATTGCAAACTCAATAATTAAACAACAATAAGTTCAACCACATATAAATCTAAAACAAAAATAAAGTTCGTAAATTACTAATAGTAATAATACGAAAACATAAAAAAATTTTAAAATGTTTAAATCGTAAATTAGCATTATTATTCATTGGTTCGAATTCACCAACATCATTACTTATCATCAAAAACTTAAAATTTATCGAACGAGCGTCAAACAACGAACATTTTGGATAGCACTATATGTTTTTAAACGTTCTACTTTATATAAATATTAAAATAACTCTTTTTTGTAAATTTTATATAATATTTTTGTGTAAAAAATTCATTTAATATAAAACGTATTTTGAAAAATTAAATTTTCAACAAAAAAAAATTCCGAAAGGATTAACTTTTTACCTTCTAAAGTTTAGTCAACATTAATTCTAAACTGCATACGTAAGGCCACAAGGAGTGGTACCACATTTCCCCACTTTTCCCCGTTGCCACATCAGCGCCACATCAGCTTTCCCCACTTTTCCCCATTTTGCACGGTGTCGTCCCACTTTTCCTCACTTTTCCCCATTTTCAAATCTTATTTTTAATTAATTATTTTAACAATAAATAATAATAATAATTAAATAGATTCATTAAAAATAAAATATAAAATTACATTAAAATTTAAAAAGATATTACATTAAATTAAAAAGATATTACATTAAATGAAAATACTAATTATTAGGGTTATTGGCGTGATATTGTTGCGATAAATGCTCCAAATGCTCGATAAGGTCGGCTCGAAGATTTTCGTGCGTTGTTCTTGATCGTAGCTGATAAAGAATGTCTTCTTCAGGCTGTTCATCGCTAGGAGGGTCCTCTATGTGTTCTGGTGATATTGCTGACCCATTCCATTTTAAAATCATATTGTGTAGAATGATACAAGCATACATAATTTTTCGTAAACTTCGTGGATGCATTTGCTTTGCGGGACGATGCAATATATTCCACCTTCCCTTCAAAACACCGAAAGCTCTTTCAACATCTTTTCGTGCAGCTTCTTGTGCTCTCTTTCACGCGACGTTCTTTCAGACATTTGTAAATACTCATCAAGAGCATCTGGAGCTTTACCGTATGCTAATTGTCGTATCGCGGACGTGCACTTTTGAAGTGCAGTAAAACTTTGATGACCTCTTGCATCAAACGATATTTGAAAGTATTGATAATTCATTTCAATATCGTCTACGATACGCAAAAATAAATCTCTAGGCATACGAAATGTTCTTTCAAATAATTCGTTGGTGAATGTTGGGTTGGTTTCGGTGTTAAAATAATGATCGACAAGCCTCTTGTGTGATTCGGCACGATCGTCCCGACATATATACCTTTTAAAAAAATTGTAACTTATATATTGTAAAACACATATAATAAAAAAAATATAAAAAAACAACTATACTAAATAAATTGTGTATACCTTCTCGAAGAGGATGCGGTGGATGCAGACTCGTTTAAACTCGTGGCAACGATGGTTGACAAAAACTCAAAGTTTCGTTTTTTGATATTGATCTCGTCTTCTTCTGAACTTGACGATTTACTTTCAAATGTGGGAAGCTCCAACGTAAATGGATCCATTGTTTTAAACTTTATAAAATTTGAGTGAAGAATGAAAGAATAAAATGATAAATAGTGTGAGTTGTGATTGTTTTGGAGTTGTTTAAATAGAATAAAAATTAGTTTTTTTTTTTAAACTCTCCAACGGTCTCACGACCGTTACCCCTTTCCCCACATCGGTGCAAAACGGTGGAAGCTTCCCGATTCACCCCACCCCACTTCCGGGGGGGGGGGGTGGTGTTCCCGGTCGGTGCCGACTTTCCCCGGCTCTCCCCTCCTCTCTCCCGGCTCCCACTCCGAGTCCCCTAAGAGTAAAAGTTTTTTTTTTTTAATTTTTTACATATACTAAAAATATATATTAAAGTGAATTCTAAATCTTGATTAGTTTTTTATTTAAATATTTTTAAAACAATTATATGAAAAAAATTAATTACAAAGAGAATATAATTAATCAAAGCTAAACTCAAAATGTAATCTTTGATGGCAAGAAAACACAAATTTGGTAATTATTTTTCAAAGAACACCATTTTGGTAAATATTTTTGTCACAAGCACTAGTTTAGTTAAAAATTCTTAAAAATACTGTTTTGAAGTCTTAAAGTAAACAATAATTTAATTTCAAAATTGAAATAATTTTACCACAAATTGTAATTATCATAAAGTCAATTTTTTTTTTTTTTTTTTTGAACGGCAATTTGGATCACTGACGGGTCATAGACCCACCCGATCATATCCACACCCAATAGGAGGAAACCCACCATAGGTGAGAGAAAACCCCCTAGCCTAGCATGGAACCCCCATTTTGTCCATGCCAGGACTTGAACATGTGACCTCCCCAATATTGAAGCCACATGGTACCTCCCCTCAACCGTTTGAGCTAAGGATCATTGGTTATCATAAAGTCAATTAAACACTAATTTGATTTTGGCCGAAGGGCCCCGCTAAGTAATCACTACTCACGAGATTTAATAATTTATATATAAATACTCGAATTATGTTTGGTAAGATTTCATAATTAAGGGTATAAAATAATCTTTTGTCATTATGGACCAAGTTGACTTATTTTAATCCAAACTTTTAATAGATTGACTGGCATCACGATAATAACGCGTTATACCTTATAATTTAGGTTTTCTAGTCATTTGGGTCATATTTTATTTTGTATTTATTAACAAACTATCTTAAATCTTGTTTAGTTGTTTGTAACGTAAGTTGAATAACTAAATATTATATATTTTATGGTAAAAAATTATTTCTAAAAGCATATGTGTTGCATTCATTGAATAAACGAGTGTATTACACATGATTAATAAAATATAATCTAATACTTTAATACATTAAATTGTTAAAATATTTGTTTATAAAAAACTAAACTTTGATCTGGTAGTTTTAAATTGGGGGTAATTTTGTAGAAACATAACCAAGTTTTGATTTTGTTCCAATTAAATCACTTGAACTTTGTTTTGTTTCAATTAGGTAACTTAAGTTTTATTTATGTTTTAATACAAGATAAAAAAACCTGGATAACAGGTAATCTTGATTCGTTTAGGCTTTATAAGTGCATTTTTAGATGATTTTATGACCCGTTTGATGATTTTATGACCCGTTTCTATAACATTTTGAAAAAAACACAAAATGCACAAATTAGTCTAAAATACGTTTAAAACTTTCAAACGGGTCATAAAATCATCTAAAAATGCACTTATAAAGCCTAAACGAATCAAGATTACCTGCTATTCAGGTTTTTTATCTAGTATTAGAACATAAATCAAACTTAAGTTACCTAATTGAAACGAAACAAAGTTCCAGTTATTTAATTGGAACAAAATCAAAAGTTGATTATGTTTCTATAACATTTTCCCTTTAAATTGTGTTAAACTGACTTTACAACAATTTTTTTTCAACTGAGTATTAACTTTAATTATGTAATTGATAAATATTATATATATAGGATTGAGATCAAATAATAACCCACTATTAATTAAAGCAATAACCCAGATAACTTTGCCAAGATAAAGCCAAATCTTGGATTTTTTTAACATCATTGTAACACCTTTATAACATTATGTTCTTTTATAAGTTTGCGAAAATTCATCACCGTCAGAGAGTTTGCATCGTTGTAAGTTTTGGGCATAAAAAGTTACAGTGTTGTAAATCAAAAACTTACAACAATGATATCTCTGAAACGGTGATGAATTTTCACAAACTCAAAAAAGAACATAGTGTTTTAAACGTGTTACAATGATGTTCAAAAAAAGTGAAGGACTAAAACTTAAAATTTTTAATATCAACAATTTTTTGATATTTAGATATTGTATTTTTAATTACTGTTCAAATATCCAACCACAATAAATATTTGAAAATTTTAGAAATTACTTATAAATACAATTAGTATCATTATTTTTTTTCTTTTTAATATTTTAAAGAATATTTTTTGAACTTAGTAATATTTAAGAGACTTGGACACAAGCTTTTATATAAGAAAATAGGTTTAATGAGAACTCCATAATTAATTTAATATTAAATTTATTTAGTTAATAATATATTAATTACTATTTATAAACACGATACACAATTTATTAATAAATAATAAGTATCAATAACTAAATAGGAAATTAAATAGAGGAAAAATAATTAGAAATTACAAATTAATTACAAAAAATGATTAAAAGGTTATCAATTATGTTTATTTATTAGTTAAGATTTATTTAACAACTTCAAGGAGTTTTTTTTCTAAATTAGTGTAGCTGGAAAAAATATTTACCAAATAGGTGTATTTGAAAACTTATTTACCAAAATGAGTGTTTTCCTTTATTATTGTTTTTCTTTTTATATTAATTAAAAGTAATAAAATAAAGAAAAACACCCATTTTGATAAATAAGTTTTCAATTACACCTTTTTGGTAAATATTTTTTACAACTACACCCATTTTGAGTATCCCTAATGGATGAAATATTTTGAGTGCTTAACAAAGTGAGAAAGGTTATTTCTAAATTCTATGAGGCATAGTGAGTCATCTTAATTGTCTCCTCTGGATTTCTAGGAAGGAGATATAAATCTGTTAAGAAGTTCAACAACGCTTTATTTTATTAACAAATTTATTTCTATTTTGTTTTTATCTATTTAATATATTAATTTCTCACTTGTGTCTGAATTTAACTATTTTATGTTATATCAAGCATTTAATGTTATGATCAAATGACAAATGATGATGCTATATACTTGGAATTTTTAAACAATAGTTTACTCGTTTTCTTGATACTAAGATGACGTTATTAAGTTAAGTGTATAAACTGATGACATATGTTATTATTCTTTATTAATATGAGATGAGATTTATAACATTTTATACCATCCAAAAAGTTAATTAGATTTAACAATTAATATGATGATGTCATATAATATATTTTATTTAATCCAATTTTGTATATAAAATTTACAACCTTTAATGTGTGATAAAAGGAACTTAAAAGTGAGATTAAACTGAGTATGGTTATTTGTTTGTTTTATGTGTGATAGAAGCATAAAAAGTGAAATCTTGTTGAAAGATTAGAAATACCGAAATCATCGCTCATGGATGTTTTGGAGGAAATTTTCTGCTCAAAATAAATAAATATATAAATAATAAATAGAAAGAAAAGAAAAAGAAAACCCATGCCATTGCTATAGGACTCCCAAAACGATGATGTTTTATTAAACATGTGACGAAAAGAGAAAAAATAAAAATAAAGTAAGTTTCACCTATGGTTTACATCTTCTCATCATATCAAATTCTATAACGACAATAAGTAGTCGCTATGCCTCAAAAAAAAAATCCAAACACAAATTAAATGACACTTGTTATAAATGCTATCACTACATAGTGACGAAGCATATGAAGGACCGGGAGGGGCGACCGCCCCCCTCTTTTTTTGCCAGTAGTTTTAAATTTTTGACCGTAAGGCAATTTTTTTAAATATTTGTTTCGCCTTCCTCTAAAATTTTTTTTTAAACCAAACACATTTTAAAAAAAATACTCATTTCATCCCTCTCGTTTGTTTACCCAATTTCCCTTCCTCATTTTTTTTTTATCTCATTTCTCATAAATTACCTCCTTATTTTATAATTTTCCTTAATCCTTATTCCCTAAAATACTCTTTCAAGTTATGGCCCTAATTCTCTCAAATTGAATTCTCGTCCCTTTTCCCTTTCCATTTCCCGTTCGCTACTTCGCTGCTCCAAGCCTCCAAATCCAACCTTCAAGCGGGAGCCGGGCTCTGGCAGCCCTCCTCAGCGGCGGCCACCAACAGGCGACCACCAACACTCCAACAGGCGACCAAGCAACAACCCTCTTCGGCGACTTGGCGAGTTCCAACTTCCGACAAGGCGACAATCCTACCGGCGACCACCAATAGGCAACATGCACGTCTGCCCATTATCCCCTACCTTATTCCGAGTTCCGACCAAACAAACGGTGAGTTATTTTGCTATGGATCAGTTGATTTCGTGAATCTCGAATTCTTGATCGGTTATTCAACTTATGTTTTTTTCTTGATCAGTTGATTTGTATACCATTTAGGTAATTAGGTATAATTTTGTATCTAATATTTGATGCCCCTAGTGAATTTATTTGTGACGATCTAGAATTGGTATGTTAATTGGTATTAATTGTTATTATTT